>CM066172.1:38685033-38730033 GCA_033629205.1 Lithocarpus polystachyus
TTTACTGCTTTTCGAGGGATGTTCCTACTATTTAATATATTTTGAACTGGAATTTGGCCATTTAACGGATTTGGTTGTAAAGTGAATGGAGTTTTCGTGGGAATTTTGGCGATATTTATGGATTTGGATGGCAAATTTTGGCAATTAGACGGGTTTGGTCTGGGCATTTCGCCCATTTTAATGGCTTTGGAATCAGATTTTCTCCAAATTAATGGGTTTTGAAGTGGAATTTTTATCGTTTTTTTGTTCTCGGTGGTGTATTTCGTGAATTTAATTGGTTTTGGAGGAGCTGATTCTGGCTTTTTAAAGGGCATCTTGTTTATTTCAATTGTTTTGGTGTGGATGCTTTTTCAATTTCGAGGGTTTTCGGTCTTGTCTTGGCCATGTTCATGAATTTGGAAGCTAGTCTTTTGCAATTTTGTTGGTTTTAGGGGCCAACTGGCCATTGCATTGGCTTTTTTGGGGCAATTAATCGGTTGATAATGGTTTTTTTGGGGTCATTTTGGAATTTTAATTGTTTTTTTTTTTTATGGGAATTCTAGCAATATCTATCATTCTAGCTGGGTAATTTTACAATTAATGCATTCTTCCCGTGGTTTTTGGTCTTTTTCTTGAGTAAATGAAGATTTTTCGTAGGTGTTTTGGGGATTCTGATGAATTTGTAGGGGTATTTTTGAAATTTGCTTCATTTTGAATGGCACTTTTGCCTTTTTAATGGCTTGGGAAGAGTTATTTGTTCAATATAATGTCTTTCAAGGGTTACATATTGGCAATTTTAGTAGTTTTTGGGAAATATTCCAGTCATTCAATGGGTTTTTAGGGCGGCATTTACGTTTACATGGTTGTGGAGAAGCACTTGCGCAACTTAACGCCTTTTTACGCGGCGGTTTGGCCATTTGAGTGAATTTTGCATTGTCCTTCCCAATTTATAGCGTTTTTAGGGGAAGGTTTCGTCGTTTTCATGGCTTTTGCAATTTTGGCGATTCAATGTGTGATTTTAGGAGTTTTTTTTCCCTCCGTTCTAACAAACTTGAGAGGGAATATTATTGCATATTAATGCGTTTTCTGAGCCCTTCTAATGCTTTTCGATGGATGTTTTTCCAGTTTAATGAGTTCTGAACTAGGATTTGGTCATTTAATGAATTTGGTTATAGAGGGAATGGATTTATCGCGGGAATTTTGTCGATATTTACGATTTTGAATGAAAATTTTCGTAATATAACGGATTTCGACTGGGCAGTTTGGACATTTTAATGACCTCGGAAGTCGTATTTCTGGAAATTGTATGTTTAGAAGTGGAATTTTTAGCGTTTTATTGTTTATCGGGGTGTATTTTGTGTACTTAATTGGTTTTAGGGGGGTAGATTCTAGCTTTTTAAAAGACTAGTTAGGCGGCTTCTTGTTTACTTCAATTGTTTTTGTGGGGGTTTTCGGTCGTATTTTGCCAATATTAATGAATTTGGAAGCTAGTCTTTTGCATTTTTGGTGGTTGTTCAGGCCATTTGGCTGTTACATTGTTTTTTTAGGGGTAATTAACCGGTTGGTGGTTGTTTTATGGGGTAATTTCAGAGTTTGAATTGTTTTTTTTTTTTTTTTTTTTTGGCATTTTAGCAACATCTGTCAGTTTAGCTTGGTAATTTGACAATTAATGCATTTTTACCGGTGTTTTGGTCGTTCCTTTACTTATTTATAGATTTTTCTTAGGTGGTTTGGGGATTGTAATGAAATTAGAATGGTATTTTTGAAATTTGCTTCATTTTCAATGGCACTTAGGCCTTTTTAATGGCTTCGGAAGAGTTATTTGTTCTATATAATAATAATGTCTTTCAATGGTACATATTGGCAATATTAGTAGTTTTAGAGAAATATTCTAGTCATTCGTTGGGTTTTTAGGGCGGCATTTCCATTTATATGGTTGTGGTGAAGTACTTTCGCAACTTAATGTGTTTTTTACGTAGCAGTTTGGCCGTTTGAGTGAATTTTGCGTTGTCCTTTTTTTATTTATTGTGTTTTCAGGGGGAAGTTTAGTCGTTTTCATGGTTTTGGGCATGGAATTTTAGCGAATCATTGTGATTTTTGGAGTTTTTTCTTTCCCACCGTTTTAGCAAGATTGAGAGAGTATATATTATTGCAATATTAGGGGCTCTATTGGCCCTTTTACTGCTTTTCGAGGGATGTTCCTACTATTTAATATATTTTGAACTGGAATTTGGCCATTTAACGGATTTGGTTGTAAAGTGAATGGAGTTTTCGTGGGAATTTTGGCGATATTTATGGATTTGGATGGCAAATTTTGGCAATTAGACGGGTTTGGACTGGGCATTTCGCCCATTTTAATGGCTTTGGAATCAGATTTTCTCCAAATTAATGGGTTTTGAAGTGGAATTTTTATCGTTTTTTTGTTCTCGGTGGTGTATTTCGTGAATTTAATTGGTTTTGGAGGAGCTGATTCAGGCTTTTTAAAGGGCATCTTGTTTATTTCAATTGTTTTGGTGTGGATGCTTTTTCAATTTCGAGGGTTTTCGGTCTTGTCTTGGCCATGTTCATGAATTTGGAAGCTAGTCTTTTGCAATTTTGTTGGTTTTAGGGGCCAACTGGCCATTGCATTGGCTTTTTTGGGGCAATTAATCGGTTGATAATGGTTTTTTTGGGGTCATTTTGGAATTTTAATTGTTTTTTTTTTATGGGAATTCTAGCAATATCTATCATTCTAGCTTGGTAATTTTACAATTAATGCATTCTTCCCGTGGTTTTGGTCTTTTTCTTGAGTAAATGTAGATTTTTCGTAGGTGTTTTGGGGATTCTGATGAATTTGTAGGGGTATTTTTGAAATTTGCTTCATTTTGAATGGCACTTTTGCCTTTTTAATGGCTTGGGAAGAGTTATTTGTTCAATATAATGTCTTTCAAGGGGTACATATTGGCAATTTTAGTAGTTTTTGGGAAATATTCCAGTCATTCAATGGGTTTTTAGGGCGGCATTTACGTTTACATGGTTGTGGAGAAGAAGCACTTGCGCAACTTAACGCCTTTTTACGCGGCGGTTTGGCCATTTGAGTGAATTTTGCATTGTCCTTCCCAATTTATAGCGTTTTTAGGGGAAGGTTTCGTCGTTTTCATGGCTTTTGCAATTTTGGCGATTCAATGTGATTTTAGGAGTTTTTTTTCCCTCCGTTCTAACAAACTTGAGAGGGAATATTATTGCATATTAATGCGTTTTCTGAGCCCTTCTAATGCTTTTCAATGGATGTTTTTCCAGTTTAATGAGTTCTGAACTAGGATTTGGCCATTTAATGAATTTGGTTATAGAGGGAATGGATTTATCGCGGGAATTTTGTCGATATTTACGATTTTGAATGAAAATTTTCGTAATATAACGGATTTCGACTGGGCAGTTTGGACATTTTAATGACTTCGGAAGTCGTATTTCTGGAAATTGTATGTTTAGAAGTGGAATTTTTAGCGTTTTATTGTTTATCGGGGTGTATTTTGTGTACTTAATTGGTTTTAGGGGGTTAGATTCTAGCTTTTTAAAAGACTAGTTAGGCGGCTTCTTGTTTACTTCAATTGTTTTTGTGGGGGTTTTCGGTCGTATTTTGCCAATATTAATGAATTTGGAAGCTAGTCTTTTGCATTTTTGGTGGTTGTTCAGGCCATTTGGCTGTTACATTGTTTTTTTAGGGGTAATTAACCGGTTGGTGGTTGTTTTATGGGGTAATTTCAGAGTTTCAATTGTTTTTTTTTTTTTTTTTTTTGGCATTTTAGCAACATCTGTCAGTTTAGCTTGGTAATTTGACAATTAATGCATTTTTACCGGTGTTTTGGTCGTTCCTTTACTTAATTATAGATTTTTCTTAGGTGGTTTGGGGATTGTAATGAAATTAGAATGGTATTTTTGAAATTTGCTTCATTTTCAATGGCACTTAAGCCTTTTTAATGGCTTCGGAAGAGTTATTTGTTCTATATAATAATAATGTCTTTCAATGGTACATATTGGCAATATTAGTAGTTTTAGAGAAATATTCTAGTCATTCGTTGGGTTTTTAGGGCGGCATTTCCATTTATATGGTTGTGGTGAAGTACTTTCGCAACTTAATGTGTTTTTTACGTAGCAGTTTGGCCGTTTGAGTGAATTTTGCGTCGTCCTTTTTTTATTTATTGTGTTTTCAGGGGGAAGTTTAGTCGTTTTCATGGTTTTGGGCATGGAATTTTAGCGAATCATTGTGATTTTTGGAGTTTTTTCTTTCCCACCGTTTTAGCAAGATTGAGAGAGTATATATTATTGCAATATTAGGGGCTCTATTGGCCCTTTTACTGCTTTTCGAGGGATGTTCCTACTATTTAATATATTTTGAACTGGAATTTGGCCATTTAACGGATTTGGTTGTAAAGTGAATGGAGTTTTCGTGGGAATTTTGGCGATATTTATGGATTTGGATGGCAAATTTTGGCAATTAGACGGGTTTGGACTGGGCATTTCGCCCATTTTAATGGCTTTGGAATCAGATTTTCTCCAAATTAATGGGTTTTGAAGTGGAATTTTTATCGTTTTTTTGTTCTCGGTGGTGTATTTCGTGAATTTAATTGGTTTTGGAGGAGCTGATTCTGGCTTTTTAAAGGGCATCTTGTTTATTTCAATTGTTTTGGTGTGGATGCTTTTTCAATTTCGAGGGTTTTCGGTCTTGTCTTGGCCATGTTCATGAATTTGGAAGCTAGTCTTTTGCAATTTTGTTGGTTTTAGGGGCCAACTGGCCATTGCATTGGCTTTTTTGGGGCAATTAATCGGTTGATAATGGTTTTTTTGGGGTCATTTTGGAATTTTAATTGTTTTTTTTTTTATGGGAATTCTAGCAATATCTATCATTCTAGCTGGGTAATTTTACAATTAATGCATTCTTCCCGTGGTTTTTGGTCTTTTTCTTGAGTAAATGTAGATTTTTCGTAGGTGTTTTGGGGATTCTGATGAATTTGTAGGGGTATTTTTGAAATTTGCTTCATTTTGAATGGCACTTTTGCCTTTTTAATGGCTTGGGAAGAGTTATTTGTTCAATATAATGTCTTTCAAGGGTTACATATTGGCAATTTTAGTAGTTTTTGGGAAATATTCCAGTCATTCAATGGGTTTTTAGGGCGGCATTTACGTTTACATGGTTGTGGAGAAGCACTTGCGCAACTTAACGCCTTTTTACGCGGCGGTTTGGCCATTTGAGTGAATTTTGCATTGTCCTTCCCAATTTATAGCGTTTTTAGGGGAAGGTTTCGTCGTTTTCATGGCTTTTGCAATTTTGGCGATTCAATGTGTGATTTTAGGAGTTTTTTTTCCCTCCGTTCTAACAAACTTGAGAGGGAATATTATTGCATATTAATGCGTTTTCTGAGCCCTTCTAATGCTTTTCGATGGATGTTTTTCCAGTTTAATGAGTTCTGAACTAGGATTTGGCCATTTAATGAATTTGGTTATAGAGGGAATGGATTTATCGCGGGAATTTTGTCGATATTTACGATTTTGAATGAAAATTTTCGTAATATAACGGATTTCGACTGGGCAGTTTGGACATTTTAATGACCTCGGAAGTCGTATTTCTGGAAATTGTATGTTTAGAAGTGGAATTTTTAGCGTTTTATTGTTTATCGGGGTGTATTTTGTGTACTTAATTGGTTTTAGGGGGGTAGATTCTAGCTTTTTAAAAGACTAGTTAGGCGGCTTCTTGTTTACTTCAATTGTTTTTGTGGGGGTTTTCGGTCGTATTTTGCCAATATTAATGAATTTGGAAGCTAGTCTTTTGCATTTTTGGTGGTTGTTCAGGCCATTTGGCTGTTACATTGTTTTTTTAGGGGTAATTAACCGGTTGGTGGTTGTTTTATGGGGTAATTTCAGAGTTTGAATTGTTTTTTTTTTTTTTTTTTTTTGGCATTTTAGCAACATCTGTCAGTTTAGCTTGGTAATTTGACAATTAATGCATTTTTACCGGTGTTTTGGTCGTTCCTTTACTTATTTATAGATTTTTCTTAGGTGGTTTGGGGATTGTAATGAAATTAGAATGGTATTTTTGAAATTTGCTTCATTTTCAATGGCACTTAGGCCTTTTTAATGGCTTCGGAAGAGTTATTTGTTCTATATAATAATAATGTCTTTCAATGGTACATATTGGCAATATTAGTAGTTTTAGAGAAATATTCTAGTCATTCGTTGGGTTTTTAGGGCGGCATTTCCATTTATATGGTTGTGGTGAAGTACTTTCGCAACTTAATGTGTTTTTTACGTAGCAGTTTGGCCGTTTGAGTGAATTTTGCGTTGTCCTTTTTTTATTTATTGTGTTTTCAGGGGGAAGTTTAGTCGTTTTCATGGTTTTGGGCATGGAATTTTAGCGAATCATTGTGATTTTTGGAGTTTTTTCTTTCCCACCGTTTTAGCAAGATTGAGAGAGTATATATTATTGCAATATTAGGGGCTCTATTGGCCCTTTTACTGCTTTTCGAGGGATGTTCCTACTATTTAATATATTTTGAACTGGAATTTGGCCATTTAACGGATTTGGTTGTAAAGTGAATGGAGTTTTCGTGGGAATTTTGGCGATATTTATGGATTTGGATGGCAAATTTTGGCAATTAGACGGGTTTGGACTGGGCATTTCGCCCATTTTAATGGCTTTGGAATCAGATTTTCTCCAAATTAATGGGTTTTGAAGTGGAATTTTTATCGTTTTTTTGTTCTCGGTGGTGTATTTCGTGAATTTAATTGGTTTTGGAGGAGCTGATTCAGGCTTTTTAAAGGGCATCTTGTTTATTTCAATTGTTTTGGTGTGGATGCTTTTTCAATTTCGAGGGTTTTCGGTCTTGTCTTGGCCATGTTCATGAATTTGGAAGCTAGTCTTTTGCAATTTTGTTGGTTTTAGGGGCCAACTGGCCATTGCATTGGCTTTTTTGGGGCAATTAATCGGTTGATAATGGTTTTTTTGGGGTCATTTTGGAATTTTAATTGTTTTTTTTTTATGGGAATTCTAGCAATATCTATCATTCTAGCTTGGTAATTTTACAATTAATGCATTCTTCCCGTGGTTTTGGTCTTTTTCTTGAGTAAATGTAGATTTTTCGTAGGTGTTTTGGGGATTCTGATGAATTTGTAGGGGTATTTTTGAAATTTGCTTCATTTTGAATGGCACTTTTGCCTTTTTAATGGCTTGGGAAGAGTTATTTGTTCAATATAATGTCTTTCAAGGGGTACATATTGGCAATTTTAGTAGTTTTTGGGAAATATTCCAGTCATTCAATGGGTTTTTAGGGCGGCATTTACGTTTACATGGTTGTGGAGAAGAAGCACTTGCGCAACTTAACGCCTTTTTACGCGGCGGTTTGGCCATTTGAGTGAATTTTGCATTGTCCTTCCCAATTTATAGCGTTTTTAGGGGAAGGTTTCGTCGTTTTCATGGCTTTTGCAATTTTGGCGATTCAATGTGATTTTAGGAGTTTTTTTTCCCTCCGTTCTAACAAACTTGAGAGGGAATATTATTGCATATTAATGCGTTTTCTGAGCCCTTCTAATGCTTTTCAATGGATGTTTTTCCAGTTTAATGAGTTCTGAACTAGGATTTGGCCATTTAATGAATTTGGTTATAGAGGGAATGGATTTATCGCGGGAATTTTGTCGATATTTACGATTTTGAATGAAAATTTTCGTAATATAACGGATTTCGACTGGGCAGTTTGGACATTTTAATGACTTCGGAAGTCGTATTTCTGGAAATTGTATGTTTAGAAGTGGAATTTTTAGCGTTTTATTGTTTATCGGGGTGTATTTTGTGTACTTAATTGGTTTTAGGGGGGTAGATTCTAGCTTTTTAAAAGACTAGTTAGGCGGCTTCTTGTTTACTTCAATTGTTTTTGTGGGGGTTTTCGGTCGTATTTTGCCAATATTAATGAATTTGGAAGCTAGTCTTTTGCATTTTTGGTGGTTGTTCAGGCCATTTGGCTGTTACATTGTTTTTTTAGGGGTAATTAACCGGTTGGTGGTTGTTTTATGGGGTAATTTCAGAGTTTCAATTGTTTTTTTTTTTTTTTTTTTTGGCATTTTAGCAACATCTGTCAGTTTAGCTTGGTAATTTGACAATTAATGCATTTTTACCGGTGTTTTGGTCGTTCCTTTACTTAATTATAGATTTTTCTTAGGTGGTTTGGGGATTGTAATGAAATTAGAATGGTATTTTTGAAATTTGCTTCATTTTCAATGGCACTTAAGCCTTTTTAATGGCTTCGGAAGAGTTATTTGTTCTATATAATAATAATGTCTTTCAATGGTACATATTGGCAATATTAGTAGTTTTAGAGAAATATTCTAGTCATTCGTTGGGTTTTTAGGGCGGCATTTCCATTTATATGGTTGTGGTGAAGTACTTTCGCAACTTAATGTGTTTTTTACGTAGCAGTTTGGCCGTTTGAGTGAATTTTGCGTCGTCCTTTTTTATTTATTGTGTTTTCAGGGGGAAGTTTAGTCGTTTTCATGGTTTTGGGCATGGAATTTTAGCGAATCATTGTGATTTTTGGAGTTTTTTCTTTCCCACCGTTTTAGCAAGATTGAGAGAGTATATATTATTGCAATATTAGGGGCTCTATTGGCCCTTTTACTGCTTTTCGAGGGATGTTCCTACTATTTAATATATTTTGAACTGGAATTTGGCCATTTAACGGATTTGGTTGTAAAGTGAATGGAGTTTTCGTGGGAATTTTGGCGATATTTATGGATTTGGATGGCAAATTTTGGCAATTAGACGGGTTTGGACTGGGCATTTCGCCCATTTTAATGGCTTTGGAATCAGATTTTCTCCAAATTAATGGGTTTTGAAGTGGAATTTTTATCGTTTTTTTGTTCTCGGTGGTGTATTTCGTGAATTTAATTGGTTTTGGAGGAGCTGATTCTGGCTTTTTAAAGGGCATCTTGTTTATTTCAATTGTTTTGGTGTGGATGCTTTTTCAATTTCGAGGGTTTCCGGTCTTGTCTTGGCCATGTTCATGAATTTGGAAGCTAGTCTTTTGCAATTTTGTTGGTTTTTGGGGCCAACTGGCCATTGCATTGGCTTTTTTGGGGCAATTAATCGGTTGATAATGGTTTTTTTGGGGTCATTTTGGAATTTTAATTGTTTTTTTTTTTTTTTTTTTTATGGGAATTCTAGCAATATCTATCATTCTAGCTTGGTAATTTTACAATTAATGCATTCTTCCCGGGGTTTTGGTCTTTTTCTTGAGTAAATGTAGTTTTTTCGTAGGTGTTTTGGGGATTCTGATGAATTTGTAGGGGTATTTTTGAAATTTGCTTCATTTTGAATGGCACTTTTGCCTTTTTAATGGCTTGGGAAGAGTTATTTGTTCAATATAATGTCTTTCAAGGGGTACATATTGGCAATTTTAGTAGTTTTTGGGAAATATTCCAGTCATTCAATGGGTTTTTAGGGCGGCATTTACGTTTACATGGTTGTGGAGAAGCACTTGCGCAACTTAACGCCTTTTTACGCGGCGGTTTGGCCATTTGAGTGAATTTTGCATTGTCCTTCCCAATTTATAGCGTTTTTAGGGGAAGGTTTCGTCGTTTTCATGGCTTTTGCAATTTTGGCGATTCAATGTGATTTTAGGAGTTTTTTTTCCCTCCGTTCTAACAAACTTGAGAGGGAATATTATTGCATATTAATGCGTTTTCTGAGCCCTTCTAATGCTTTTCGATGGATGTTTTTCCAGTTTAATGAGTTCTGAACTAGGATTTGGCCATTTAATGAATTTGGTTATAGAGGGAATGGATTTATCGCGGGAATTTTGTCGATATTTACGATTTTGAATGAAAATTTTCGTAATATAACGGATTTCGACTGGGCAGTTTGGACATTTTAATGACCTCGGAAGTCGTATTTCTGGAAATTGTATGTTTAGAAGTGGAATTTTTAGCGTTTTATTGTTTATCGGGGTGTATTTTGTGTACTTAATTGGTTTTAGGGGGGTAGATTCTAGCTTTTTAAAAGACTAGTTAGGCGGCTTCTTGTTTACTTCAATTGTTTTTGTGGGGGTTTTCGGTCGTATTTTGCCAATATTAATGAATTTGGAAGCTAGTCTTTTGCATTTTTGGTGGTTGTTCAGGCCATTTGGCTGTTACATTGTTTTTTTAGGGGTAATTAACCGGTTGGTGGTTGTTTTATGGGGTAATTTCAGAGTTTCAATTGTTTTTTTTTTTTTTTTTTTTTTTTGGCATTTTAGCAACATCTGTCAGTTTAGCTTGGTAATTTGACAATTAATGCATTTTTACCGGTGTTTTGGTCGTTCCTTTACTTAATTATAGATTTTTCTTAGGTGGTTTGGGGATTGTAATGAAATTAGAATGGTATTTTTGAAATTTGCTTCATTTTCAATGGCGCTTAGGCCTTTTTAATGGCTTCGGAAGAGTTATTTGTTCTATATAATAATAATGTCTTTCAATGGTACATATTGGCAATATTAGTAGTTTTAGAGAAATATTCTAGTCATTCGTTGGGTTTTTAGGGCGGCATTTCCATTTATATGGTTGTGGTGAAGTACTTTCGCAACTTAATGTGTTTTTTACGTAGCAGTTTGGCCGTTTGAGTGAATTTTGCGTCGTCCTTTTTTTATTTATTGTGTTTTCAGGGGGAAGTTTAGTCGTTTTCATGGTTTTGGGCATGGAATTTTAGCGAATCATTGTGATTTTTGGAGTTTTTTCTTTCCCACCGTTTTAGCAAGATTGAGAGAGTATATATTATTGCAATATTAGGGGCTCTATTGGCCCTTTTACTGCTTTTCGAGGGATGTTCCCACTATTTAATATATTTTGAACTGGAATTTGGCCATTTAACGGATTTGGTTGTAAAGTGAATGGAGTTTTCGTGGGAATTTTGGCGATATTTATGGATTTGGATGGCAAATTTTGGCAATTAGACGGGTTTGGACTGGGCATTTCGCCCATTTTAATGGCTTTGGAATCAGATTTTCTCCAAATTAATGGGTTTTGAAGTGGAATTTTTATCGTTTTTTTGTTCTCGGTGGTGTATTTCGTGAATTTAATTGGTTTTGGAGGAGCTGATTCTGGCTTTTTAAAGGGCATCTTGTTTATTTCAATTGTTTTGGTGTGGATGCTTTTTCAATTTCGAGGGTTTTCGGTCTTGTCTTGGCCATGTTCATGAATTTGGAAGCTAGTCTTTTGCAATTTTGTTGGTTTTAGGGGCCAACTGGCCATTGCATTGGCTTTTTTGGGGCAATTAATCGGTTGATAATGGTTTTTTTGGGGTCATTTTGGAATTTTAATTGTTTTTGTTTTTTTTTTTTATGGGAATTCTAGCAATATCTATCATTCTAGCTTGGTAATTTTACAATTAATGCATTCTTCCCGGGGTTTTGGTCTTTTTCTTGAGTAAATGTAGTTTTTTCGTAGGTGTTTTGGGGATTCTGATGAATTTGTAGGGGTATTTTTGAAATTTGCTTCATTTTGAATGGCACTTTTGCCTTTTTAATGGCTTGGGAAGAGTTATTTGTTCAATATAATGTCTTTCAAGGGGTACATATTGGCAATTTTAGTAGTTTTTGGGAAATATTCCAGTCATTCAATGGGTTTTTAGGGCGGCATTTACGTTTACATGGTTGTGGAGAAGCACTTGCGCAACTTAACGCCTTTTTACGCGGCGGTTTGGCCATTTGAGTGAATTTTGCATTGTCCTTCCCAATTTATAGCGTTTTTAGGGGAAGGTTTCGTTGTTTTCATGGCTTTTGCAATTTTGGCGATTCAATGTGATTTTAGGAGTTTTTTTTCCCTCCGTTCTAACAAACTTGAGAGGGAATATTATTGCATATTAATGCGTTTTCTGAGCCCTTCTAATGCTTTTCGATGGATGTTTTTCCAGTTTAATGAGTTCTGAACTAGGATTTGGCCATTTAATGAATTTGGTTATAGAGGGAATGAATTTATCGCGGGAATTTTGTCGATATTTACGATTTTGAATGAAAATTTTCGTAATATAACGGATTTCGACTGGGCAGTTTGGACATTTTAATGACTTCGGAAGTCGTATTTCTGGAAATTGTATGTTTAGAAGTGGAATTTTTAGCGTTTTATTGTTTATCGGGGTGTATTTTGTGTACTTAATTGGTTTTAGGGGGGTAGATTCTAGCTTTTTAAAAGACTAGTTAGGCGGCTTCTTGTTTACTTCAGTTGTTTTTGTGGGGGTTTTCGGTCGTATTTTGCCAATATTAATGAATTTGGAAGCTAGTCTTTTGCATTTTTGGTGGTTGTTCAGGCCATTTGGCTGTTACATTGTTTTTTTAGGGGTAATTAACCGGTTGGTGGTTGTTTTATGGGGTAATTTCAGAGTTTCAATTGTTTTTTTTTTTTTTTTTTTTTTTTGGCATTTTAGCAACATCTGTCAGTTTAGCTTGGTAATTTGACAATTAATGCATTTTTACCGGTGTTTTGGTCGTTCCTTTACTTAATTATAGATTTTTCTTAGGTGGTTTGGGGATTGTAATGAAATTAGAATGGTATTTTTGAAATTTGCTTCATTTTCAATGGCACTTAGGCCTTTTTAATGGCTTCGGAAGAGTTATTTGTTCTATATAATAATAATGTCTTTCAATGGTACATATTGGCAATATTAGTAGTTTTAGAGAAATATTCTAGTCATTCGTTGGGTTTTTAGGGCGGCATTTCCATTTATATGGTTATGGTGAAGTACTTTCGCAACTTAATGTGTTTTTTACGTAGCAGTTTGGCCGTTTGAGTGAATTTTGCGTCGTCCTTTTTTTATTTATTGTGTTTTCAGGGGGAAGTTTAGTCGTTTTCATGGTTTTGGGCATGGAATTTTAGCGAATCATTGTGATTTTTGGAGTTTTTTCTTTCCCACCGTTTTAGCAAGATTGAGAGAGTATATATTATTGCAATATTAGGGGCTCTATTGGCCCTTTTACTGCTTTTCGAGGGATGTTCCTACTATTTAATATATTTTGAACTGGAATTTGGCCATTTAACGGATTTGGTTGTAAAGTGAATGGAGTTTTCGTGGGAATTTTGGCGATATTTATGGATTTGGATGGCAAATTTTGGCAATTAGACGGGTTTGGACTGGGCATTTCGCCCATTTTAATGGCTTTGGAATCAGATTTTCTCCAAATTAATGGGTTTTGAAGTGGAATTTTTATCGTTTTTTTGTTCTCGGTGGTGTATTTCGTGAATTTAATTGGTTTTGGAGGAGCTGATTCTGGCTTTTTAAAGGGCATCTTGTTTATTTCAATTGTTTTGGTGTGGATGCTTTTTCAATTTCGAGGGTTTTCGGTCTTGTCTTGGCCATGTTCATGAATTTGGAAGCTAGTCTTTTGCAATTTTGTTGGTTTTAGGGGCCAACTGGCCATTGCATTGGCTTTTTTGGGGCAATTAATCGGTTGATAATGGTTTTTTTGGGGTCATTTTGGAATTTTGATTGTTTTTTTTTTTTTTTTATGGGAATTCTAGCAATATCTATCATTCTAGCTTGGTAATTTTACAATTAATGCATTCTTCCCGTGGTTTTTGGTCTTTTTCTTGAGTAAATGTAGATTTTTCGTAGGTGTTTTGGGGATTCTGATGAATTTGTAGGGGTATTTTTGAAATTTGCTTCATTTTGAATGGCACTTTTGCCTTTTTAATGGCTTGGGAAGAGTTATTTGTTCAATATAATGTCTTTCAAGGGGTACATATTGGCAATTTTAGTAGTTTTTGGGAAATATTCCAGTCATTCAATGGGTTTTTAGGGCGGCATTTACGTTTACATGGTTGTGGAGAAGCACTTGCGCAACTTAACGCCTTTTTACGCGGCGGTTTGGCCATTTGAGTGAATTTTGCATTGTCCTTCCCAATTTATAGCGTTTTTAGGGGAAGGTTTCGTCGTTTTCATGGCTTTTGCAATTTTGGCGATTCAATGTGTGATTTTAGGAGTTTTTTTTCCCTCCGTTCTAACAAACTTGAGAGGGAATATTATTGCATATTAATGCGTTTTCTGAGCCCTTCTAATGCTTTTCGATGGATGTTTTTCCAGTTTAATGAGTTCTGAACTAGGATTTGGCCATTTAATGAATTTGGTTATAGAGGGAATGGATTTATCGCGGGAATTTTGTCGATATTTACGATTTTGAATGAAAATTTTCGTAATATAACGGATTTCGGCTGGGCAGTTTGGACATTTTAATGACCTCGGAAGTCGTATTTCTGGAAATTGTATGTTTAGAAGTGGAATTTTTAGCGTTTTATTGTTTATCGGGGTGTATTTTGTGTACTTAATTGGTTTTAGGGGGGTAGATTCTAGCTTTTTAAAAGACTAGTTAGGCGGCTTCTTGTTTACTTCAATTGTTTTTGTGGGGGTTTTCGGTCGTATTTTGCCAATATTAATGACTTTGGAAGCTAGTCTTTTGCATTTTTGGTGGTTGTTCAGGCCATTTGGCTGTTACATTGTTTTTTTAGGGGTAATTAACCGGTTGGTGGTTGTTTTATGGGGTAATTTCAGAGTTTCAATTGTTTTTTTTTTTTTTTTTTTTTTTTGGCATTTTAGCAACATCTGTCAGTTTAGCTTGGTAATTTGACAATTAATGCATTTACCGGTGTTTTGGTCGTTCCTTTACTTAATTATAGATTTTTCTTAGGTGGTTTGGGGATTGTAATGAAATTAGAATGGTATTTTTGAAATTTGCTTCATTTTCAATGGCACTTAGGCCTTTTTAATGGCTTCGGAAGAGTTATTTGTTCTATATAATAATAATGTCTTTCAATGGTACATATTGGCAATATTAGTAGTTTTAGAGAAATATTCTAGTCATTCGTTGGGTTTTTAGGGCGGCATTTCCATTTATATGGTTGTGGTGAAGTACTTTCGCAACTTAATGTGTTTTTTACGTAGCAGTTTGGCCGTTTGAGTGAATTTTGCGTCGTCCTTTTTTTATTTATTGTGTTTTCAGGGGGAAGTTTAGTCGTTTTCATGGTTTTGGGCTTGGAATTTTAGCGAATCATTGTGATTTTTGGAGTTTTTTCTTTCCCACCGTTTTAGCAAGATTGAGAGAGTATATATTATTGCAATATTAGGGGCTCTATTGGCCCTTTTACTGCTTTTCGAGGGATGTTCCTACTATTTAATATATTTTGAACTGGAATTTGGCCATTTAACGGATTTGGTTGTAAAGTGAATGGAGTTTTCGTGGGAATTTTGGCGATATTTATGGATTTGGATGGCAAATTTTGGCAATTAGACGGGTTTGGACTGGGCATTTCGCCCATTTTAATGGCTTTGGAATCAGATTTTCTCCAAATTAATGGGTTTAGAAGTGGAATTTTTATCGTTTTTTTGTTCTCGGTATTTCGTGAATTTAATTGGTTTTGGAGGAGCTGATTCTGGCTTTTTAAAGGGCATCTTGTTTATTTCAATTGTTTTGGTGTGGATGCTTTTTCAATTTCGAGGGTTTTCGGTCTTGTCTTGGCCATGTTCATGAATTTGGAAGCTAGTCTTTTGCAATTTTGTTGGTTTTAGGGGCCAACTGGCCATTGCATTGGCTTTTTTGGGGCAATTAATCGGTTGATAATGGTTTTTTTGGGGTCATTTTGGAATTTTGATTGTTTTTTTTTTTATGGGAATTCTAGCAATATCTATCATTCTAGCTTGGTAATTTTACAATTAATGCATTCTTCCCGTGGTTTTTGGTCTTTTTCTTGAGTAAATGTAGATTTTTCGTAGGTGTTTTGGGGATTCTGATGAATTTGTAGGGGTATTTTTGAAATTTGCTTCATTTTGAATGGCACTTTTGCCTTTTTAATGGCTTGGGAAGAGTTATTTGTTCAATATAATGTCTTTCAAGGGGTACATATTGGCAATTTTAGTAGTTTTTGGGAAATATTCCAGTCATTCAATGGGTTTTTAGGGCGGCATTTACGTTTACATGGTTGTGGAGAAGCACTTGCGCAACTTAACGCCTTTTTACGCGGCGGTTTGGCCATTTGAGTGAATTTTGCATTGTCCTTCCCAATTTATAGCGTTTTTAGGGGAAGGTTTCGTCGTTTTCATGGCTTTTGCAATTTTGGCGATTCAATGTGTGATTTTAGGAGTTTTTTTTCCCTCCGTTCTAACAAACTTGAGAGGGAATATTATTGCATATTAATGCGTTTTCTGAGCCCTTCTAATGCTTTTCGATGGATGTTTTTCCAGTTTAATGAGTTCTGAACTAGGATTTGGCCATTTAATGAATTTGGTTATAGAGGGAATGGATTTATCGCGGGAATTTTGTCGATATTTACGATTTTGAATGAAAATTTTCGTAATATAACGGATTTCGACTGGGCAGTTTGGACATTTTAATGACCTCGGAAGTCGTATTTCTGGAAATTGTATGTTTAGAAGTGGAATTTTTTAGCGTTTTATTGTTTATCGGGGTGTATTTTGTGTACTTAATTGGTTTTAGGGGGGTAGATTCTAGCTTTTTAAAAGACTAGTTAGGCGGCTTCTTGTTTACTTCAATTGTTTTTGTGGGGGTTTTCGGTCGTATTTTGCCAATATTAATGAATTTGGAAGCTAGTCTTTTGCATTCTTGGTGGTTGTTCAGGCCATTTGGCTGTTACATTGTTTTTTTAGGGGTAATTAACCGGTTGGTGGTTGTTTTATGGGGTAATTTCAGAGTTTCAATTGTTTTTTTTTTTTTTTTTTTTTTTGGCATTTTAGCAACATCTGTCAGTTTAGCTTGGTAATTTGACAATTAATGCATTTTTACCGGTGTTTTGGTCGTTCCTTTACTTAATTATAGATTTTTCTTAGGTGGTTTGGGGATTGTAATGAAATTAGAATGGTATTTTTGAAATTTGCTTCATTTTCAATGGCACTTAAGCCTTTTTAATGGCTTCGGAAGAGTTATTTGTTCTATATAATAATAATGTCTTTCAATGGTACATATTGGCAATATTAGTAGTTTTAGAGAAATATTCTAGTCATTCGTTGGGTTTTTAGGGCGGCATTTCCATTTATATGGTTGTGGTGAAGTACTTTCGCAACTTAATGTGTTTTTTACGTAGCAGTTTGGCCGTTTGAGTGAATTTTGCGTCGTCCTTTTTTTATTTATTGTGTTTTCAGGGGGGAAGTTTAGTCGTTTTCATGGTTTTGGGCATGGAATTTTAGCGAATCATTGTGATTTTTGGAGTTTTTTCTTTCCCACCGTTTTAGCAAGATTGAGAGAGTATATATTATTGCAATATTAGGGGCTCTATTGGCCCTTTTACTGCTTTTCGAGGGATGTTCCTACTATTTAATATATTTTGAACTGGAATTTGGCCATTTAACGGATTTGGTTGTAAAGTGAATGGAGTTTTCGTGGGAATTTTGGCGATATTTATGGATTTGGATGGCAAATTTTGGCAATTAGACGGGTTTGGACTGGGCATTTCGCCCATTTTAATGGCTTTGGAATCAGATTTTCTCCAAATTAATGGGTTTTGAAGTGGAATTTTTATCGTTTTTTTGTTCTCGGTGGTGTATTTCGTGAATTTAATTGGTTTTGGAGGAGCTGATTCTGGCTTTTTAAAGGGCATCTTGTTTATTTCAATTGTTTTGGTGTGGATGCTTTTTCAATTTCGAGGGTTTTCGGTCTTGTCTTGGCCATGTTCATGAATTTGGAAGCTAGTCTTTTGCAATTTTGTTGGTTTTAGGGGCCAACTGGCCATTGCATTGGCTTTTTTGGGGCAATTAATCGGTTGATAATGGTTTTTTTTGGGGTCATTTTGGAATTTTAATTGTTTTTTTTTTTATGGGAATTCTAGCAATATCTATCATTCTAGCTTGGTAATTTTACAATTAATGCATTCTTCCCGTGGTTTTTGGTCTTTTTCTTGAGAAAATGTAGATTTTTCGTAGGTGTTTTGGGGATTCTGATGAATTTGTAGGGGTATTTTTGAAATTTGCTTCATTTTGAATGGCACTTTTGCCTTTTTAATGGCTTGGGAAGAGTTATTTGTTCAATATAATGTCTTTCAAGGGGTACATATTGGCAATTTTAGTAGTTTTTGGGAAATATTCCAGTCATTCAATGGGTTTTTAGGGCGGCATTTACGTTTACATGGTTGTGGAGAAGCACTTGCGCAACTTAACGCCTTTTTACGCGGCGGTTTGGCCATTTGAGTGAATTTTGCATTGTCCTTCCCAATTTATAGCGTTTTTAGGGGAAGGTTTCGTCGTTTTCATGGCTTTTGCAATTTTGGCGATTCAATGTGATTTTAGGAGTTTTTTTTCCCTCCGTTCTAACAAACTTGAGAGGGAATATTATTGCATATTAATGCGTTTTCTGAGCCCTTCTAATGCTTTTCAATGGATGTTTTTCCAGTTTAATGAGTTCTGAACTAGGATTTGGCCATTTAATGAATTTGGTTATAGAGGAATGGATTTATCGCGGGAATTTTGTCGATATTTACGATTTTGAATGAAAATTTTCGTAATATAACGGATTTCGACTGGGCAGTTTGGACATTTTAATGACTTCGGAAGTCGTATTTCTGGAAATTGTATGTTTAGAAGTGGAATTTTTAGCGTTTTATTGTTTATCGGGGTGTATTTTGTGTACTTAATTGGTTTTAGGGGGGTAGATTCTAGCTTTTTAAAAGACTAGTTAGGCGGCTTCTTGTTTACTTCAATTGTTTTTGTGGGGGTTTTCGGTCGTATTTTGCCAATATTAATGAATTTGGAAGCTAGTCTTTTGCATTTTTGGTGGTTGTTCAGGCCATTTGGCTGTTACATTGTTTTTTTAGGGGTAATTAACCGGTTGGTGGTTGTTTTATGGGGTAATTTCAGAGTTTCAATTGTTTTTTTTTTTTTTTTTTGGCATTTTAGCAACATCTGTCAGTTTAGCTTGGTAATTTGACAATTAATGCATTTTTACCGGTGTTTTGGTCGTTCCTTTACTTAATTATAGATTTTTCTTAGGTGGTTTGGGGATTGTAATGAAATTAGAATGGTATTTTTGAAATTTGCTTCATTTTCAATGGCACTTAAGCCTTTTTAATGGCTTCGGAAGAGTTATTTGTTCTATATAATAATAATGTCTTTCAATGGTACATATTGGCAATATTAGTAGTTTTAGAGAAATATTCTAGTCATTCGTTGGGTTTTTAGGGCGGCATTTCCATTTATATGGTTGTGGTGAAGTACTTTCGCAACTTAATGTGTTTTTTACGTAGCAGTTTGGCCGTTTGAGTGAATTTTGCGTCGTCCTTTTTTATTTATTGTGTTTTCAGGGGGAAGTTTAGTCGTTTTCATGGTTTTGGGCATGGAATTTTAGCGAATCATTGTGATTTTTGGAGTTTTTTCTTTCCCACCGTTTTAGCAAGATTGAGAGAGTATATATTATTGCAATATTAGGGGCTCTATTGGCCCTTTTACTGCTTTTCGAGGGATGTTCCTACTATTTAATATATTTTGAACTGGAATTTGGCCATTTAACGGATTTGGTTGTAAAGTGAATGGAGTTTTCGTGGGAATTTTGGCGATATTTATGGATTTGGATGGCAAATTTTGGCAATTAGACGGGTTTGGACTGGGCATTTCGCCCATTTTAATGGCTTTGGAATCAGATTTTCTCCAAATTAATGGGTTTTGAAGTGGAATTTTTATCGTTTTTTTGTTCTCGGTGGTGTATTTCGTGAATTTAATTGGTTTTGGAGGAGCTGATTCTGGCTTTTTAAAGGGCATCTTGTTTATTTCAATTGTTTTGGTGTGGATGCTTTTTCAATTTCGAGGGTTTCCGGTCTTGTCTTGGCCATGTTCATGAATTTGGAAGCTAGTCTTTTGCAATTTTGTTGGTTTTAGGGGCCAACTGGCCATTGCATTGGCTTTTTTGGGGCAATTAATCGGTTGATAATGGTTTTTTTGGACTGGGCATTTCGCCCATTTTAATGGCTTTGGAATCAGATTTTCTCCAAATTAATGGGTTTTGAAGTGGAATTTTTATCGTTTTTTTGTTCTCGGTGGTGTATTTCGTGAATTTAATTGGTTTTGGAGGAGCTGATTCTGGCTTTTTAAAGGGCATCTTGTTTATTTCAATTGTTTTGGTGTGGATGCTTTTTCAATTTCGAGGGTTTTCGGTCTTGTCTTGGCCATGTTCATGAATTTGGAAGCTAGTCTTTTGCAATTTTATTGGTTTTAGGGGCCAACTGGCCATTGCATTGGCTTTTTTGGGGCAATTAATCGGTTGATAATGGTTTTTTTGGGGTCATTTTGGAATTTTAATTGTTTTTTTTTTTATGGGAATTCTAGCAATATCTATCATTCTAGCTTGGTAATTTTACAATTAATGCATTCTTCCCGTGGTTTTTGGTCTTTTTCTTGAGTAAATGTAGATTTTTCGTAGGTGTTTTGGGGATTCTGATGAATTTGTAGGGGTATTTTTGAAATTTGCTTCATTTTGAATGGCACTTTTGCCTTTTTAATGGCTTGGGAAGAGTTATTTGTTCAATATAATGTCTTTCAAGGGGTACATATTGGCAATTTTAGTAGTTTTTGGGAAATATTCCAGTCATTCAATGGGTTTTTAGGGCGGCATTTACGTTTACATGGTTGTGGAGAAGCACTTGCGCAACTTAACGCCTTTTTACGCGGCGGTTTGGCCATTTGAGTGAATTTTGCATTGTCCTTCCCAATTTATAGCGTTTTTAGGGGAAGGTTTCGTCGTTTTCATGGCTTTTGCAATTTTGGCGATTCAATGTGATTTTAGGAGTTTTTTTTCCCTCCGTTCTAACAAACTTGAGAGGGAATATTATTGCATATTAATGCGTTTTCTGAGCCCTTCTAATGCTTTTCAATGGATGTTTTTCCAGTTTAATGAGTTCTGAACTAGGATTTGGCCATTTAATGAATTTGGTTATAGAGGAATGGATTTATCGCGGGAATTTTGTCGATATTTACGATTTTGAATGAAAATTTTCGTAATATAACGGATTTCGACTGGGCAGTTTGGACATTTTAATGACTTCGGAAGTCGTATTTCTGGAAATTGTATGTTTAGAAGTGGAATTTTTAGCGTTTTATTGTTTATCGGGGTGTATTTTGTGTACTTAATTGGTTTTAGGGGGGTAGATTCTAGCTTTTTAAAAGACTAGTTAGGCGGCTTCTTGTTTACTTCAATTGTTTTTGTGGGGGTTTTCGGTCGTATTTTGCCAATATTAATGAATTTGGAAGCTAGTCTTTTGCATTTTTGGTGGTTGTTCAGGCCATTTGGCTGTTACATTGTTTTTTTAGGGGTAATTAACCGGTTGGTGGTTGTTTTATGGGGTAATTTCAGAGTTTCAATTGTTTTTTTTTTTTTTTTTTTGGCATTTTAGCAACATCTGTCAGTTTAGCTTGGTAATTTGACAATTAATGCATTTTTACCGGTGTTTTGGTCGTTCCTTTACTTAATTATAGATTTTTCTTAGGTGGTTTGGGGATTGTAATGAAATTAGAATGGTATTTTTGAAATTTGCTTCATTTTCAATGGCACTTAAGTCTTTTTAATGGCTTCGGAAGAGTTATTTGTTCTATATAATAATAATGTCTTTCAATGGTACATATTGGCAATATTAGTAGTTTTAGAGAAATATTCTAGTCATTCGTTGGGTTTTTAGGGCGGCATTTCCATTTATATGGTTGTGGTGAAGTACTTTCGCAACTTAATGTGTTTTTTACGTAGCAGTTTGGCCGTTTGAGTGAATTTTGCGTCGTCCTTTTTTATTTATTGTGTTTTCAGGGGGAAGTTTAGTCGTTTTCATGGTTTTGGGCATGGAATTTTAGCGAATCATTGTGATTTTTGGAGTTTTTTCTTTCCCACCGTTTTAGCAAGATTGAGAGAGTATATATTATTGCAATATTAGGGGCTCTATTGGCCCTTTTACTGCTTTTCGAGGGATGTTCCTACTATTTAATATATTTTGAACTGGAATTTGGCCATTTAACGGATTTGGTTGTAAAGTGAATGGAGTTTTCGTGGGAATTTTGGCGATATTTATGGATTTGGATGGCAAATTTTGGCAATTAGACGGGTTTGGACTGGGCATTTCGCCCATTTTAATGGCTTTGAAATCAGATTTTCTCCAAATTAATGGGTTTTGAAGTGGAATTTTTATCGTTTTTTTGTTCTCGGTGGTGTATTTCGTGAATTTAATTGGTTTTGGAGGAGCTGATTCTGGCTTTTTAAAGGGCATCTTGTTTATTTCAATTGTTTTGGTGTGGATGCTTTTTCAATTTCGAGGGTTTCCGGTCTTGTCTTGGCCATGTTCATGAATTTGGAAGCTAGTCTTTTGCAATTTTGTTGGTTTTAGGGGCCAACTGGCCATTGCATTGGCTTTTTTGGGGCAATTAATCGGTTGATAATGGTTTTTTTGGGGTCATTTTGGAATTTTAATTGTTTTTTTTTTTTTTTTTTATGGGAATTCTAGCTATATCTATCATTCTAGCTTGGTAATTTTACAATTAATGCATTCTTCCCGGGGTTTTGGTCTTTTTCTTGAGTAAATGTAGTTTTTTCGTAGGTGTTTTGGGGATTCTGATGAATTTGTAGGGGTATTTTTGAAATTTGCTTCATTTTGAATGGCACTTTTGCCTTTTTAATGGCTTGGGAAGAGTTATTTGTTCAATATAATGTCTTTCAAGGGGTACATATTGGCAATTTTAGTAGTTTTTGGGAAATATTCCAGTCATTCAATGGGTTTTTAGGGCGGCATTTACGTTTACATGGTTGTGGAGAAGCACTTGCGCAACTTAACGCCTTTTTACGCGGCGGTTTGGCCATTTGAGTGAATTTTGCATTGTCCTTCCCAATTTATAGCGTTTTTAGGGGAAGGTTTCGTCGTTTTCATGGCTTTTGCAATTTTGGCGATTCAATGTGATTTTAGGAGTTTTTTTTCCCTCCGTTCTAACAAACTTGAGAGGGAATATTATTGCATATTAATGCGTTTTCTGAGCCCTTCTAATGCTTTTCGATGGATGTTTTTCCAGTTTAATGAGTTCTGAACTAGGATTTGGCCATTTAATGAATTTGGTTATAGAGGGAATGAATTTATCGCGGGAATTTTGTCGATATTTACGATTTTGAATGAAAATTTTCGTAATATAACGGATTTCGACTGGGCAGTTTGGACATTTTAATGACTTCGGAAGTCGTATTTCTGGAAATTGTATGTTTAGAAGTGGAATTTTTAGCGTTTTATTGTTTATCGGGGTGTATTTTGTGTACTTAATTGGTTTTAGGGGGGTAGATTCTAGCTTTTTAAAAGACTAGTTAGGCGGCTTCTTGTTTACTTCAGTTGTTTTTGTGGGGGTTTTCAGTCGTATTTTGCCAATATTAATGAATTTGGAAGCTAGTCTTTTGCATTTTTGGTGGTTGTTCAGGCCATTTGGCTGTTACATTGTTTTTTTAGGGGTAATTAACCGGTTGGTGGTTGTTTTATGGGGTAATTTCAGAGTTTCAATTGTTTTTTTTTTTTTTTTTTTTTTTTGGCATTTTAGCAACATCTGTCAGTTTAGCTTGGTAATTTGACAATTAATGCATTTTTACCGGTGTTTTGGTCGTTCCTTTACTTAATTATAGATTTTTCTTAGGTGGTTTGGGGATTGTAATGAAATTAGAATGGTATTTTTGAAATTTGCTTCATTTTCAATGGCACTTAAGCCTTTTTAATGGCTTCGGAAGAGTTATTTGTTCTATATAATAATAATGTCTTTCAATGGTACATATTGGCAATATTAGTAGTTTTAGAGAAATATTCTAGTCATTCGTTGGGTTTTTAGGGCGGCATTTCCATTTATATGATTGTGGTGAAGTACTTTCGCAACTTAATGTGTTTTTTACGTAGCAGTTTGGCCGTTTGAGTGAATTTTGCGTCGTCCTTTTTTATTTATTGTGTTTTCAGGGGGAAGTTTAGTCGTTTTCATGGTTTTGGGCATGGAATTTTAGCGAATCATTGTGATTTTTGGAGTTTTTTCTTTCCCACCGTTTTAGCAAGATTGAGAGAGTATATATTATTGCAATATTAGGGGCTCTATTGGCCCTTTTACTGCTTTTCGAGGGATGTTCCTACTATTTAATATATTTTGAACTGGAATTTGGCCATTTAACGGATTTGGTTGTAAAGTGAATGGAGTTTTCGTGGGAATTTTGGCGATATTTATGTATTTGGATGGCAAATTTTGGCAATTAGACGGGTTTGGACTGGGCATTTCGCCCATTTTAATGGCTTTGGAATCAGATTTTCTCCAAATTAATGGGTTTTGAAGTGGAATTTTTATCGTTTTTTTGTTCTCGGTGGTGTATTTCGTGAATTTAATTGGTTTTGGAGGAGCTGATTCTGGCTTTTTAAAGGGCATCTTGTTTATTTCAATTGTTTTGGTGTGGATGCTTTTTCAATTTCGAGGGTTTCCGGTCTTGTCTTGGCCATGTTCATGAATTTGGAAGCTAGTCTTTTGCAATTTTGTTGGTTTTAGGGGCCAACTGGCCATTGCATTGGCTTTTTTGGGGCAATTAATCGGTTGATAATGGTTTTTTTGGGGTCATTTTGGAATTTTAATTTTTTTTTTTTTTTTTTATGGGAATTCTAGCAATATCTATCATTCTAGCTTGGTAATTTTACAATTAATGCATATTGAATGGCACTTTGTAGGGGTATTTTTGGGGATTCTGATGAATTTGTAGGGGTATTTTTGAAATTTGCTTCATTTTGAATGGCACTTTTGCCTTTTTAATGGCTTGGGAAGAGTTATTTGTTCAATATAATGTCTTTCAAGGGGTACATATTGGCAATTTTAGTAGTTTTTGGGAAATATTCCAGTCATTCAATGGGTTTTTAGGGCGGCATTTACGTTTACATGGTTGTGGAGAAGCACTTGCGCAACTTAACGCCTTTTTACGCGGCGGTTTGGCCATTTGAGTGAATTTTGCATTGTCCTTCCCAATTTATAGCGTTTTTAGGGGAAGGTTTCGTCGTTTTCATGGCTTTTGCAATTTTGGCGATTCAATGTGATTTTAGGAGTTTTTTTTCCCTCCGTTCTAACAAACTTGAGAGGGAATATTATTGCATATTAATGCGTTTTCTGAGCCCTTCTAATGCTTTTTGATGGATGTTTTTCCAGTTTAATGAGTTCTGAACTAGGATTTGGCCATTTAATGAATTTTGTTATAGAGGGAATGGATTTATCGCGGGAATTTTGTCGATATTTACGATTTTGAATGAAAATTTTCGTAATATAACGGATTTCGACTGGGTAGTTTGGACATTTTAATGACCTCGGAAGTCGTATTTCTGGAAATTGTATGTTTAGAAGTGGAATTTTTAGCGTTTTATTGTTTATCGGGGTGTATTTTGTGTACTTAATTGGTTTTAGGGGGGTAGATTCTAGCTTTTTAAAAGACTAGTTAGGCGGCTTCTTGTTTACTTCAATTGTTTTTGTGGGGGTTTTCGGTCGTATTTTGCCAATATTAATGACTTTGGAAGCTAGTCTTTTGCATTTTTGGTGGTTGTTCAGGCCATTTGGCTGTTACATTGTTTTTTTAGGGGTAATTAACCGGTTGGTGGTTGTTTTATGAGGTAATTTCAGAGTTTCAGTTGTTTTTTTTTTTTTTTTTTTTTTGGCATTTTAGCAACATCTGTCAGTTTAGCTTGGTAATTTGACAATTAATGCATTTTTACCGGTGTTTTGGTCGTTCCTTTACTTAATTATAGATTTTTCTTAGGTGGTTTGGGGATTGTAATGAAATTAGAATGGTATTTTTGAAATTTGCTTCATTTTCAATGGCACTTAAGCCTTTTTAATGGCTTCGGAAGAGTTATTTGTTCTATATAATAATAATGTCTTTCAATGGTACATATTGGCAATATTAGTAGTTTTAGAGAAATATTCTAGTCATTCGTTGGGTTTTTAGGGCGGCATTTCCATTTATATGATTGTGGTGAAGTACTTTCGCAACTTAATGTGTTTTTTACGTAGCAGTTTGGCCGTTTGAGTGAATTTTGCGTCGTCCTTTTTTATTTATTGTGTTTTCAGGGGGAAGTTTAGTCGTTTTCATGGTTTTGGGCATGGAATTTTAGCGAATCATTGTGATTTTTGGAGTTTTTTCTTTCCCACCGTTTTAGCAAGATTGAGAGAGTATATATTATTGCAATATTAGGGGCTCTATTGGCCCTTTTACTGCTTTTCGAGGGATGTTCCTACTATTTAATATATTTTGAACTGGAATTTGGCCATTTAACGGATTTGGTTGTAAAGTGAATGGAGTTTTCGTGGGAATTTTGGCGATATTTATGGATTTGGATGGCAAATTTTGGCAATTAGACGGGTTTGGACTGGGCATTTCGCCCATTTTAATGGCTTTGGAATCAGATTTTCTCCAAATTAATGGGTTTTGAAGTGGAATTTTTATCGTTTTTTTGTTCTCGGTGGTGTATTTCGTGAATTTAATTGGTTTTGGAGGAGCTGATTCTGGCTTTTTAAAGGGCATCTTGTTTATTTCAATTGTTTTGGTGTGGATGCTTTTTCAATTTCGAGGGTTTCCGGTCTTGTCTTGGCCATGTTCATGAATTTGGAAGCTAGTCTTTTGCAATTTTGTTGGTTTTAGGGGCCAACTGGCCATTGCATTGGCTTTTTTGGGGCAATTAATCGGTTGATAATGGTTTTTTTGGGGTCATTTTGGAATTTTAATTTTTTTTTTTTTTTTTTTTTTATGGAAATTCTAGCAATATCTATCATTCTAGCTTGGTAATTTTACAATTAATGCATATTGAATGGCACTTTGTAGGGGTATTTTTGGGGATTCTGATGAATTTGTAGGGGTATTTTTGAAATTTGCTTCATTTTGAATGGCACTTTTGCCTTTTTAATGGCTTGGGAAGAGTTATTTGTTCAATATAATGTCTTTCAAGGGGTACATATTGGCAATTTTAGTAGTTTTTGGGAAATATTCCAGTCATTCAATGGGTTTTTAGGGCGGCATTTACGTTTACATGGTTGTGGAGAAGCACTTGCGCAACTTAACGCCTTTTTACGCGGCGGTTTGGCCATTTGAGTGAATTTTGCATTGTCCTTCCCAATTTATAGCGTTTTTAGGGGAAGGTTTCGTTGTTTTCATGGCTTTTGCAATTTTGGCGATTCAATGTGATTTTAGGACTTTTTTTTCCCTCCGTTCTAACAAACTTGAGAGGGAATATTATTGCATATTAATGCGTTTTCTGAGCCCTTCTAATGCTTTTCGATGGATGTTTTTCCAGTTTAATGAGTTCTGAACTAGGATTTGGCCATTTAATGAATTTGGTTATAGAGGGAATGAATTTATCGCGGGAATTTTGTCGATATTTACGATTTTGAATGAAAATTTTCGTAATATAACGGATTTCGACTGGGCAGTTTGGACATTTTAATGACTTCGGAAGTCGTATTTCTGGAAATTGTATGTTTAGAAGTGGAATTTTTAGCGTTTTATTGTTTATCGGGGTGTATTTTGTGTACTTAATTGGTTTTAGGGGGGTAGATTCTAGCTTTTTAAAAGACTAGTTAGGCGGCTTCTTGTTTACTTCAGTTGTTTTTGTGGGGGTTTTCGGTCGTATTTTGCCAATATTAATGAATTTGGAAGCTAGTCTTTTGCATTTTTGGTGGTTGTTCAGGCCATTTGGCTGTTACATTGTTTTTTTAGGGGTAATTAACCGGTTGGTGGTTGTTTTATGGGGTAATTTCAGAGTTTCAATTGTTTTTTTTTTTTTTTTTTTTTTTTGGCATTTTAGCAACATCTGTCAGTTTAGCTTGGTAATTTGACAATTAATGCATTTTTACCGGTGTTTTGGTCGTTCCTTTACTTAATTATAGATTTTTCTTAGGTGGTTTGGGGATTGTAATGAAATTAGAATGGTATTTTTGAAATTTGCTTCATTTTCAATGGCACTTAGGCCTTTTTAATGGCTTCGGAAGAGTTATTTGTTCTATATAATAATAATGTCTTTCAATGGTACATATTGGCAATATTAGTAGTTTTAGAGAAATATTCTAGTCATTCGTTGGGTTTTTAGGGCGGCATTTCCATTTATATGGTTGTGGTGAAGTACTTTCGCAACTTAATGTGTTTTTTACGTAGCAGTTTGGCCGTTTGAATGAATTTTGCGTCGTCCTTTTAGGCCATTTTAGCGAATCATTGTGATTTTTGGAGTTTTTTCTTTCCCACCGTTTTAGCAAGATTGAGAGAGTATATATTATTGCAATATTAGGGGCTCTATTGGCCCTTTTACTGCTTTTCGAGGGATGTTCCTACTATTTAATATATTTTGAACTGGAATTTGGCCATTTAACGGATTTGGTTGTAAAGTGAATGGAGTTTTCGTGGGAATTTTGGCGATATTTATGGATTTGGATGGCAAATTTTGGCAATTAGCCGGGTTTGGACTGGGCATTTCGCCCATTTTAATGGCTTTGGAATCAGATTTTCTCCAAATTAATGGGTTTTGAAGTGGAATTTTTATCGTTTTTTTGTTCTCGGTGGTGTATTTTGTGAATTTAATTGGTTTTGGAGGAGCTGATTCTGGCTTTTTAAAGGGCATCTTGTTTATTTCAATTGTTTTGGTGTGGATGCTTTTTCAATTTCGAGGGTTTCCGGTCTTGTCTTGGCCATGTTCATGAATTTGGAAGCTAGTCTTTTGCAATTTTGTTGGTTTTAGGGGCCAACTGGCCATTGCATTGGCTTTTTTGGGGCAATTAATCGGTTGATAATGGTTTTTTTGGGGTCATTTTGGAATTTTAATTGTTTTTTTTTTTTTTTTATATGGGAATTCTAGCAATATATATCATTCTAGCTTGGTAATTTTACAATTAATGCATTCTTCCCGGGGTTTTGGTCTTTTTCTTGAGTAAATGTAGTTTTTTCGTAGGTGTTTTGGGGATTCTGATGAATTTGTAGGGGTATTTTTGAAGTTTGCTTCATTTTGAATGGCACTTTTGCCTTTTTAATGGCTTGGGAAGAGTTATTTGTTCAATATAATGTCTTTCAAGGGGTACATATTGGCAATTTTAGTAGTTTTTGGGAAATATTCCAGTCATTCAATGGGTTTTTAGGGCGGCATTTACGTTTACATGGTTGTGGAGAAGCACTTGCGCAACTTAACGCCTTTTTACGCGGCGGTTTGGCCATTTGAGTGAATTTTGCATTGTCCTTCCCAATTTATAGCGTTTTTAGGGGAAGGTTTCGTCGTTTTCATGGCTTTTGCAATTTTGGCGATTCAATGTGATTTTAGGAGTTTTTTTTCCCTCCGTTCTAACAAACTTGAGAGGGAATATTATTGCATATTAATGCGTTTTCTGAGCCCTTCTAATGCTTTTCGATGGATGTTTTTCCAGTTTAATGAGTTCTGAACTAGGATTTGGCCATTTAATGAATTTGGTTATAGAGGGAATGGATTTATCGCGGGAATTTTGTCGATATTTACGATTTTGAATGAAAATTTTCGTAATATAACGGATTTCGACTGGGCAGTTTGGACATTTTAATGACCTCGGAAGTCGTATTTCTGGAAATTGTATGTTTAGAAGTGGAATTTTTAGCGTTTTATTGTTTATCGGGGTGTATTTTGTGTACTTAATTGGTTTTAGGGGGGTAGATTCTAGCATTTTTGGTGGTTGTTCAGGCCATTTGGCTGTTACATTGTTTTTTTAGGGGTAATTAACCGGTTGGTGGTTGTTTTATGGGGTAATTTCAGAGTTTCAATTGTTTTTTTTTTTTTTTTTTTTTTGGCATTTTAGCAACATCTGTCAGTTTAGCTTGGTAATTTGACAATTAATGCATTTTTACCGGTGTTTTGGTCGTTCCTTTACTTAATTATAGATTTTTCTTAGGTGGTTTGGGGATTGTAATGAAATTAGAATGGTATTTTTGAAATTTGCTTCATTTTCAATGGCACTTAAGCCTTTTTAATGGCTTCGGAAGAGTTATTTGTTCTATATAATAATAATGTCTTTCAATGGTACATATTGGCAATATTAGTAGTTTTAGAGAAATATTCTAGTCATTCGTTGGGTTTTTAGGGCGGCATTTCCATTTATATGATTGTGGTGAAGTACTTTCGCAACTTAATGTGTTTTTTACGTAGCAGTTTGGCCGTTTGAGTGAATTTTGCGTCGTCCTTTTTTATTTATTGTGTTTTCAGGGGGAAGTTTAGTCGTTTTCATGGTTTTGGGCATGGAATTTTAGCGAATCATTGTGATTTTTGGAGTTTTTTCTTTCCCACCGTTTTAGCAAGATTGAGAGAGTATATATTATTGCAATATTAGGGGCTCTATTGGCCCTTTTACTGCTTTTCGAGGGATGTTCCTACTATTTAATATATTTTGAACTGGAATTTGGCCATTTAACGGATTTGGTTGTAAAGTGAATGGAGTTTTCGTGGGAATTTTGGCGATATTTATGGATTTGGATGGCAAATTTTGGCAATTAGACGGGTTTGGACTGGGCATTTCGCCCATTTTAATGGCTTTGGAATCAGATTTTCTCCAAATTAATGGGTTTTGAAGTGGAATTTTTATCGTTTTTTTGTTCTCGGTGGTGTATTTCGTGAATTTAATTGGTTTTGGAGGAGCTGATTCTGGCTTTTTAAAGGGCATCTTGTTTATTTCAATTGTTTTGGTGTGGATGCTTTTTCAATTTCGAGGGTTTCCGGTCTTGTCTTGGCCATGTTCATGAATTTGGAAGCTAGTCTTTTGCAATTTTGTTGGTTTTAGGGGCCAACTGGCCATTGCATTGGCTTTTTTGGGGCAATTAATCGGTTGATAATGGTTTTTTTGGGGTCATTTTGGAATTTTAATTTTTTTTTTTTTTTTTTATGGGAATTCTAGCAATATCTATCATTCTAGCTTGGTAATTTTACAATTAATGCATATTGAATGGCACTTTGTAGGGGTATTTTTGGGGATTCTGATGAATTTGTAGGGGTATTTTTGAAATTTGCTTCATTTTGAATGGCACTTTTGCCTTTTTAATGGCTTGGGAAGAGTTATTTGTTCAATATAATGTCTTTCAAGGGGTACATATTGGCAATTTTAGTAGTTTTTGGGAAATATTCCAGTCATTCAATGGGTTTTTAGGGCGGCATTTACGTTTACATGGTTGTGGAGAAGCACTTGCGCAACTTAACGCCTTTTTACGCGGCGGTTTGGCCATTTGAGTGAATTTTGCATTGTCCTTCCCAATTTATAGCGTTTTTAGGGGAAGGTTTCGTCGTTTTCATGGCTTTTGCAATTTTGGCGATTCAATGTGATTTTAGGAGTTTTTTTTCCCTCCGTTCTAACAAACTTGAGAGGGAATATTATTGCATATTAATGCGTTTTCTGAGCCCTTCTAATGCTTTTTGATGGATGTTTTTCCAGTTTAATGAGTTCTGAACTAGGATTTGGCCATTTAATGAATTTGGTTATAGAGGGAATGGATTTATCGCGGGAATTTTGTCGATATTTACGATTTTGAATGAAAATTTTCGTAATATAACGGATTTCGACTGGGTAGTTTGGACATTTTAATGACCTCGGAAGTCGTATTTCTGGAAATTGTATGTTTAGAAGTGGAATTTTTAGCGTTTTATTGTTTATCGGGGTGTATTTTGTGTACTTAATTGGTTTTAGGGGGGTAGATTCTAGCTTTTTAAAAGACTAGTTAGGCGGCTTCTTGTTTACTTCAATTGTTTTTGTGGGGGTTTTCGGTCGTATTTTGCCAATATTAATGACTTTGGAAGCTAGTCTTTTGCATTTTTGGTGGTTGTTCAGGCCATTTGGCTGTTACATTGTTTTTTTAGGGGTAATTAACCGGTTGGTGGTTGTTTTATGAGGTAATTTCAGAGTTTCAATTTTTTTTTTTTTTTTTTTTTTTTTGGCATTTTAGCAACATCTGTCAGTTTAGCTTGGTAATTTGACAATTAATGCATTTTTACCGGTGTTTTGGTCGTTCCTTTACTTAATTATAGATTTTTCTTAGGTGGTTTGGGGATTGTAATGAAATTAGAATGGTATTTTTGAAATTTGCTTCATTTTCAATGGCACTTAAGCCTTTTTAATGGCTTCGGAAGAGTTATTTGTTCTATATAATAATAATGTCTTTCAATGGTACATATTGGCAATATTAGTAGTTTTAGAGAAATATTCTAGTCATTCGTTGGGTTTTTAGGGCGGCATTTCCATTTATATGATTGTGGTGAAGTACTTTCGCAACTTAATGTGTTTTTTACGTAGCAGTTTGGCCGTTTGAGTGAATTTTGCGTCGTCCTTTTTTATTTATTGTGTTTTCAGGGGGAAGTTTAGTCGTTTTCATGGTTTTGGGCATGGAATTTTAGCGAATCATTGTGATTTTTGGAGTTTTTTCTTTCCCACCGTTTTAGCAAGATTGAGAGAGTATATATTATTGCAATATTAGGGGCTCTATTGGCCCTTTTACTGCTTTTCGAGGGATGTTCCTACTATTTAATATATTTTGAACTGGAATTTGGCCATTTAACGGATTTGGTTGTAAAGTGAATGGAGTTTTCGTGGGAATTTTGGCGATATTTATGGATTTGGATGGCAAATTTTGGCAATTAGACGGGTTTGGACTGGGCATTTCGCCCATTTTAATGCCTTTGGAATCAGATTTTCTCCAAATTAATGGGTTTTGAAGTGGAATTTTTATCGTTTTTTTGTTCTCGGTGGTGTATTTCGTGAATTTAATTGGTTTTGGAGGAGCTGATTCTGGCTTTTTAAAGGGCATCTTGTTTATTTCAATTGTTTTGGTGTGGATGCTTTTTCAATTTCGAGGGTTTCCGGTCTTGTCTTGGCCATGTTCATGAATTTGGAAGCTAGTCTTTTGCAATTTTGTTGGTTTTAGGGGCCAACTGGCCATTGCATTGGCTTTTTTGGGGCAATTAATCGGTTGATAATGGTTTTTTTGGGGTCATTTTGGAATTTTAATTTTTTTTTTTTTTTTTTTTATGGAAATTCTAGCAATATCTATCATTCTAGCTTGGTAATTTTACAATTAATGCATATTGAATGGCACTTTGTAGGGGTATTTTTGGGGATTCTGATGAATTTGTAGGGGTATTTTTGAAATTTGCTTCATTTTGAATGGCACTTTTGCCTTTTTAATGGCTTGGGAAGAGTTATTTGTTCAATATAATGTCTTTCAAGGGGTACATATTGGCAATTTTAGTAGTTTTTGGGAAATATTCCAGTCATTCAATGGGTTTTTAGGGCGGCATTTACGTTTACATGGTTGTGGAGAAGCACTTGCGCAACTTAACGCCTTTTTACGCGGCGGTTTGGCCATTTGAGTGAATTTTGCATTGTCCTTCCCAATTTATAGCGTTTTTAGGGGAAGGTTTCGTTGTTTTCATGGCTTTTGCAATTTTGGCGATTCAATGTGATTTTAGGACTTTTTTTTCCCTCCGTTCTAACAAACTTGAGAGGGAATATTATTGCATATTAATGCGTTTTCTGAGCCCTTCTAATGCTTTTCGATGGATGTTTTTCCAGTTTAATGAGTTCTGAACTAGGATTTGGCCATTTAATGAATTTGGTTATAGAGGGAATGAATTTATCGCGGGAATTTTGTCGATATTTACGATTTTGAATGAAAATTTTCGTAATATAACGGATTTCGACTGGGCAGTTTGGACATTTTAATGACTTCGGAAGTCGTATTTCTGGAAATTGTATGTTTAGAAGTGGAATTTTTAGCGTTTTATTGTTTATCGGGGTGTATTTTGTGTACTTAATTGGTTTTAGGGGGGTAGATTCTAGCTTTTTAAAAGACTAGTTAGGCGGCTTCTTGTTTACTTCAGTTGTTTTTGTGGGGGTTTTCGGTCGTATTTTGCCAATATTAATGAATTTGGAAGCTAGTCTTTTGCATTTTTGGTGGTTGTTCAGGCCATTTGGCTGTCACATTGTTTTTTTAGGGGTAATTAACCGGTTGGTGGTTGTTTTATGGGGTAATTTCAGAGTTTCAATTGTTTTTTTTTTTTTTTTTTTTTTTGGCATTTTAGCAACATCTGTCAGTTTAGCTTGGTAATTTGACAATTAATGCATTTTTACCGGTGTTTTGGTCGTTCCTTTACTTAATTATAGATTTTTCTTAGGTGGTTTGGGGATTGTAATGAAATTAGAATGGTATTTTTGAAATTTGCTTCATTTTCAATGGCACTTAGGCCTTTTTAATGGCTTCGGAAGAGTTATTTGTTCTATATAATAATAATGTCTTTCAATGGTACATATTGGCAATATTAGTAGTTTTAGAGAAATATTCTAGTCATTCGTTGGGTTTTTAGGGCGGCATTTCCATTTATATGGTTGTGGTGAAGTACTTTCGCAACTTAATGTGTTTTTTACGTAGCAGTTTGGCCGTTTGAATGAATTTTGCGTCGTCCTTTTAGGCCATTTTAGCGAATCATTGTGATTTTTGGAGTTTTTTCTTTCCCACCGTTTTAGCAAGATTGAGAGAGTATATATTATTGCAATATTAGGGGCTCTATTGGCCCTTTTACTGCTTTTCGAGGGATGTTCCTACTATTTAATATATTTTGAACTGGAATTTGGCCATTTAACGGATTTGGTTGTAAAGTGAATGGAGTTTTCGTGGGAATTTTGGCGATATTTATGGATTTGGATGGCAAATTTTGGCAATTAGCCGGGTTTGGACTGGGCATTTCGCCCATTTTAATGGCTTTGGAATCAGATTTTCTCCAAATTAATGGGTTTTGAAGTGGAATTTTTATCGTTTTTTTGTTCTCGGTGGTGTATTTTGTGAATTTAATTGGTTTTGGAGGAGCTGATTCTGGCTTTTTAAAGGGCATCTTGTTTATTTCAATTGTTTTGGTGTGGATGCTTTTTCAATTTCGAGGGTTTCCGGTCTTGTCTTGGCCATGTTCATGAATTTGGAAGCTAGTCTTTTGCAATTTTGTTGGTTTTAGGGGCCAACTGGCCATTGCATTGGCTTTTTTGGGGCAATTAATCGGTTGATAATGGTTTTTTTGGGGTCATTTTGGAATTTTAATTGTTTTTTTTTATTTTTTATATGGGAATTCTAGCAATATCTATCATTCTAGCTTGGTAATTTTACAATTAATGCATTCTTCCCGGGGTTTTGGTCTTTTTCTTGAGTAAATGTAGTTTTTTCGTAGGTGTTTTGGGGATTCTGATGAATTTGTAGGGGTATTTTTGAAGTTTGCTTCATTTTGAATGGCACTTTTGCCTTTTTAATGGCTTGGGAAGAGTTATTTGTTCAATATAATGTCTTTCAAGGGGTACATATTGGCAATTTTAGTAGTTTTTGGGAAATATTCCAGTCATTCAATGGGTTTTTAGGGCGGCATTTACGTTTACATGGTTGTGGAGAAGCACTTGCGCAACTTAACGCCTTTTTACGCGGCGGTTTGGCCATTTGAGTGAATTTTGCATTGTCCTTCCCAATTTATAGCGTTTTTAGGGGAAGGTTTCGTCGTTTTCATGGCTTTTGCAATTTTGGCGATTCAATGTGATTTTAGGAGTTTTTTTTCCCTCCGTTCTAACAAACTTGAGAGGGAATATTATTGCATATTAATGCGTTTTCTGAGCCCTTCTAATGCTTTTCGATGGATGTTTTTCCAGTTTAATGAGTTCTGAACTAGGATTTGGCCATTTAATGAATTTGGTTATAGAGGGAATGGATTTATCGCGGGAATTTTGTCGATATTTACGATTTTGAATGAAAATTTTCGTAATATAACGGATTTCGACTGGGCAGTTTGGACATTTTAATGACCTCGGAAGTCGTATTTCTGGAAATTGTATGTTTAGAAGTGGAATTTTTAGCGTTTTATTGTTTATCGGGGTGTATTTTGTGTACTTAATTGGTTTTAGGGGGGTAGATTCTAGCATTTTTGGTGGTTGTTCAGGCCATTTGGCTGTTACATTGTTTTTTTAGGGGTAATTAACCGGTTGGTGGTTGTTTTATGGGGTAATTTCAGAGTTTCAATTGTTTTTTTTTTTTTTTTTTTTTTGGCATTTTAGCAACATCTGTCAGTTTAGCTTGGTAATTTGACAATTAATGCATTTTTACCGGTGTTTTGGTCGTTCCTTTACTTAATTATAGATTTTTCTTAGGTGGTTTGGGGATTGTAATGAAATTAGAATGGTATTTTTGAAATTTGCTTCATTTTCAATGGCACTTAGGCCTTTTTAATGGCTTCGGAAGAGTTATTTGTTCTATATAATTATAATGTCTTTCAATGGTACATATTGGCAATATTAGTAGTTTTAGAGAAATATTCTAGTCATTCGTTGGGTTTTTAGGGCGGCATTTCCATTTATATGGTTGTGGTGAAGTACTTTCGCAACTTAATGTGTTTTTTACGTAGCAGTTTGGCCGTTTGAGTGAATTTTGCGTCGTCCTTTTTTTATTTATTGTGTTTTCAGGGGGAAGTTTAGTCGTCGTTTTCATGGTTTTGGGCATGGAATTTTAGCGAATCATTGTGATTTTTGGAGTTTTTTCTTTCCCACCGTTTTAGCAAGATTGAGAGAGTATATATTATTGCAATATTAGGGGCTCTATTGGCCCTTTTACTGCTTTTCGAGAGATGTTCCTACTATTTAATATATTTTGAACTGGAATTTGGCCATTTAACGGATTTGGTTGTAAAGTGAATGGAGTTTTCGTGGGAATTTTGGCGATATTTATGGATTTGGATGGCAAATTTTGGCAATTAGACGGGTTTGGACTGGGCATTTCGCCCATTTTAATGGCTTTGGAATCAGATTTTCTCCAAATTAATGGGTTTTGAAGTGGAATTTTTATCGTTTTTTGTTCTCGGTGGTGTATTTCGTGAATTTAATTGGTTTTGGAGGAGCTGATTCTGGCTTTTTAAAGGGCATCTTGTTTATTTCAATTGTTTTGGTGTGGATGCTTTTTCAATTTCGAGGGTTTTCGGTCTTGTCTTGGCCATGTTCATGAAATTGGAAGCTAGTCTTTTGCAATTTTGTTGGTTTTAGGGGCCAACTTGCCATTGCATTGGCTTTTTTGGGGCAATTAATCGGTTGATAATGGTTTTTTTGGGGTCATTTTGGAATTTTAATTGTTTTTTTTTTTTTTTTTTTTATGGGAATTCTAGCAATATCTATCATTCTAGCTTGGTAATTTTACAATTAATGCATTCTTCCCGGGGTTTTGGTCTTTTTCTTGAGTAAATGTAGTTTTTTCGTAGGTGTTTTGGGGATTCTGATGAATTTGTAGGGGTATTTTTGAAGTTTGCTTCATTTTGAATGGCACTTTTGCCTTTTTAATGGCTTGGGAAGAGTTATTTGTTCAATATAATGTCTTTCAAGGGGTACATATTGGCAATTTTAGTAGTTTTTGGGAAATATTCCAGTCATTCAATGGGTTTTTAGGGCGGCATTTACGTTTACATGGTTGTGGAGAAGCACTTGCGCAACTTAACGCCTTTTTACGCGGCGGTTTGGCCATTTGAGTGAATTTTGCATTGTCCTTCCCAATTTATAGCGTTTTTAGGGGAAGGTTTCGTCGTTTTCATGGCTTTTGCAATTTTGGCGATTCAATGTGATTTTAGGAGTTTTTTTTCCCTCCGTTCTAACAAACTTGAGAGGGAATATTATTGCATATTAATGCGTTTTCTGAGCCCTTCTAATGCTTTTCGATGGATGTTTTTCCAGTTTAATGAGTTCTGAACTAGGATTTGGCCATTTAATGAATTTGGTTATAGAGGGAATGGATTTATCGCGGGAATTTTGTCGATATTTACGATTTTGAATGAAAATTTTCGTAATATAACGGATTTCGACTGGGCAGTTTGGACATTTTAATGACTTCGGAAGTCGTATTTCTGGAAATTGTATGTTTAGAAGTGGAATTTTTAGCGTTTTATTGTTTATCGGGGTGTATTTTGTGTACTTAATTGGTTTTAGGGGGGTAGATTCTAGCTTTTTAAAAGACTAGTTAGGCGGCTTCTTGTTTACTTCAATTGTTTTTGTGGGGGTTTTCGGTCGTATTTTGCCAATATTAATGAATTTGGAAGCTAGTCTTTTGCATTTTTGGTGGTTGTTCAGGCCATTTGGCTGTTACATTGTTTTTTTAGGGGTAATTAACCGGTTGGTGGTTGTTTTATGGGGTAATTTCAGAGTTTCAATTGTTTTTTTTTTTTTTTTTTTTTTGGCATTTTAGCAACATCTGTCAGTTTAGCTTGGTAATTTGACAATTAATGCATTTTTACCGGTGTTTTGGTCGTTCCTTTACTTAATTATAGATTTTTCTTAGGTGGTTTGGGGATTGTAATGAAATTAGAATGGTATTTTTGAAATTTGCTTCATTTTCAATGGCACTTAGGCCTTTTTAATGGCTTCGGAAGAGTTATTTGTTCTATATAATAATAATGTCTTTCAATAGTACATATTGGCAATATTAGTAGTTTTAGAGACATATTCTAGTCATTCGTTGGGTTTTTAGGGCGGCATTTCCATTTATATGGTTGTGGTGAAGTACTTTCGCAACTTAATGTGTTTTTTACGTAGCAGTTTGGCCGTTTGAGTGAATTTTGCGTCGTCCTTTTTTATTTATTGTGTTTTCAGGGGGAAGTTTAGTCGTTTTCATGGTTTTGGGCATGGAATTTTAGCGAATCATTGTGATTTTTGGAGTTTTTTCTTTCCCACCGTTTTAGCAAGATTGAGAGAGTATATATTATTGCAATATTAGGGGCTCTATTGGCCCTTTTACTGCTTTTCGAGGGATGTTCCTACTATTTAATATATTTTGAACTGGAATTTGGCCATTTAACGGATTTGGTTGTAAAGTGAATGGAGTTTTCGTGGGAATTTTGGCGATATTTATGGATTTGGATGGCAAATTTTGGCAATTAGACGGGTTTGGACTGGGCATTTCGCCCATTTTAATGGCTTTGGAATCAGATTTTCTCCAAATTAATGGGTTTTGAAGTGGAATTTTTATCGTTTTTTTGTTCTCGGTGGTGTATTTCGTGAATTTAATTGGTTTTGGAGGAGCTGATTCTGGCTTTTTAAAGGGCATCTTGTTTATTTCAATTGTTTTGGTGTGGATGCTTTTTCAATTTCGAGGGTTTCCGGTCTTGTCTTGGCCATGTTCATGAATTTGGAAGCTAGTCTTTTGCAATTTTGTTGGTTTTAGGGGCCAACTGGCCATTGCATTGGCTTTTTTGGGGCAATTAATCGGTTGATAATGGTTTTTTTGGGGTCATTTTGGAATTTTAATTTTTTTTTTTTTTTTTTTATGGGAATTCTAGCAATATCTATCATTCTAGCTTGGTAATTTTACAATTAATGCATATTGAATGGCACTTTGTAGGGGTATTTTTGGGGATTCTGATGAATTTGTAGGGGTATTTTTGAAATTTGCTTCATTTTGAATGGCACTTTTGCCTTTTTAATGGCTTGGGAAGAGTTATTTGTTCAATATAATGTCTTTCAAGGGGTACATATTGGCAATTTTAGTAGTTTTTGGGAAATATTCCAGTCATTCAATGGGTTTTTAGGGCGGCATTTACGTTTACATGGTTGTGGAGAAGCACTTGCGCAACTTAACGCCTTTTTACGCGGCGGTTTGGCCATTTGAGTGAATTTTGCATTGTCCTTCCCAATTTATAGCGTTTTTAGGGGAAGGTTTCGTCGTTTTCATGGCTTTTGCAATTTTGGCGATTCAATGTGATTTTAGGAGTTTTTTTTCCCTCCGTTCTAACAAACTTGAGAGGGAATATTATTGCATATTAATGCGTTTTCTGAGCCCTTCTAATGCTTTTTGATGGATGTTTTTCCAGTTTAATGAGTTCTGAACTAGGATTTGGCCATTTAATGAATTTGGTTATAGAGGGAATGGATTTATCGCGGGAATTTTGTCGATATTTACGATTTTGAATGAAAATTTTCGTAATATAACGGATTTCGACTGGGTAGTTTGGACATTTTAATGACCTCGGAAGTCGTATTTCTGGAAATTGTATGTTTAGAAGTGGAATTTTTAGCGTTTTATTGTTTATCGGGGTGTATTTTGTGTACTTAATTGGTTTTAGGGGGGTAGATTCTGGCTTTTTAAAAGACTAGTTAGGCGGCTTCTTGTTTACTTCAATTGTTTTTGTGGGGGTTTTCGGTCGTATTTTGCCAATATTAATGACTTTGGAAGCTAGTCTTTTGCATTTTTGGTGGTTGTTCAGGCCATTTGGCTGTTACATTGTTTTTTTAGGGGTAATTAACCGGTTGGTGGTTGTTTTATGAGGTAATTTCAGAGTTTCAGTTGTTTTTTTTTTTTTTTTTTTTTTTGGCATTTTAGCAACATCTGTCAGTTTAGCTTGGTAATTTGACAATTAATGCATTTTTACCGGTGTTTTGGTCGTTCCTTTACTTAATTATAGATTTTTCTTAGGTGGTTTGGGGATTGTAATGAAATTAGAATGGTATTTTTGAAATTTGCTTCATTTTCAATGGCACTTAAGCCTTTTTAATGGCTTCGGAAGAGTTATTTGTTCTATATAATAATAATGTCTTTCAATGGTACATATTGGCAATATTAGTAGTTTTAGAGAAATATTCTAGTCATTCGTTGGGTTTTTAGGGCGGCATTTCCATTTATATGATTGTGGTGAAGTACTTTCGCAACTTAATGTGTTTTTTACGTAGCAGTTTGGCCGTTTGAGTGAATTTTGCGTCGTCCTTTTTTATTTATTGTGTTTTCAGGGGGAAGTTTAGTCGTTTTCATGGTTTTGGGCATGGAATTTTAGCGAATCATTGTGATTTTTGGAGTTTTTTCTTTCCCACCGTTTTAGCAAGATTGAGAGAGTATATATTATTGCAATATTAGGGGCTCTATTGGCCCTTTTACTGCTTTTCGAGGGATGTTCCTACTATTTAATATATTTTGAACTGGAATTTGGCCATTTAACGGATTTGGTTGTAAAGTGAATGGAGTTTTCGTGGGAATTTTGGCGATATTTATGGATTTGGATGGCAAATTTTGGCAATTAGACGGGTTTGGACTGGGCATTTCGCCCATTTTAATGCCTTTGGAATCAGATTTTCTCCAAATTAATGGGTTTTGAAGTGGAATTTTTATCGTTTTTTTGTTCTCGGTGGTGTATTTCGTGAATTTAATTGGTTTTGGAGGAGCTGATTCTGGCTTTTTAAAGGGCATCTTGTTTATTTCAATTGTTTTGGTGTGGATGCTTTTTCAATTTCGAGGGTTTCCGGTCTTGTCTTGGCCATGTTCATGAATTTGGAAGCTAGTCTTTTGCAATTTTGTTGGTTTTAGGGGCCAACTGGCCATTGCATTGGCTTTTTTGGGGCAATTAATCGGTTGATAATGGTTTTTTTGGGGTCATTTTGGAATTTTAATTTTTTTTTTTTTTTTTTTTTATGGAAATTCTAGCAATATCTATCATTCTAGCTTGGTAATTTTACAATTAATGCATATTGAATGGCACTTTGTAGGGGTATTTTTGGGGATTCTGATGAATTTGTAGGGGTATTTTTGAAATTTGCTTCATTTTGAATGGCACTTTTGCCTTTTTAATGGCTTGGGAAGAGTTATTTGTTCAATATAATGTCTTTCAAGGGGTACATATTGGCAATTTTAGTAGTTTTTGGGAAATATTCCAGTCATTCAATGGGTTTTTAGGGCGGCATTTACGTTTACATGGTTGTGGAGAAGCACTTGCGCAACTTAACGCCTTTTTACGCGGCGGTTTGGCCATTTGAGTGAATTTTGCATTGTCCTTCCCAATTTATAGCGTTTTTAGGGGAAGGTTTCGTTGTTTTCATGGCTTTTGCAATTTTGGCGATTCAATGTGATTTTAGGACTTTTTTTTCCCTCCGTTCTAACAAACTTGAGAGGGAATATTATTGCATATTAATGCGTTTTCTGAGCCCTTCTAATGCTTTTCGATGGATGTTTTTCCAGTTTAATGAGTTCTGAACTAGGATTTGGCCATTTAATGAATTTGGTTATAGAGGGAATGAATTTATCACGGGAATTTTGTCGATATTTACGATTTTGAATGAAAATTTTCGTAATATAACGGATTTCGACTGGGCAGTTTGGACATTTTAATGACTTCGGAAGTCGTATTTCTGGAAATTGTATGTTTAGAAGTGGAATTTTTAGCGTTTTATTGTTTATCGGGGTGTATTTTGTGTACTTAATTGGTTTTAGGGGGGTAGATTCTAGCTTTTTAAAAGACTAGTTAGGCGGCTTCTTGTTTACTTCAGTTGTTTTTGTGGGGGTTTTCGGTCGTATTTTGCCAATATTAATGAATTTGGAAGCTAGTCTTTTGCATTTTTGGTGGTTGTTCAGGCCATTTGGCTGTTACATTGTTTTTTTAGGGGTAATTAACCGGTTGGTGGTTGTTTTATGGGGTAATTTCAGAGTTTCAATTGTTTTTTTTTTTTTTTTTTTTTTTTTGGCATTTTAGCAACATCTGTCAGTTTAGCTTGGTAATTTGACAATTAATGCATTTTTACCGGTGTTTTGGTCGTTCCTTTACTTAATTATAGATTTTTCTTAGGTGGTTTGGGGATTGTAATGAAATTAGAATGGTATTTTTGAAATTTGCTTCATTTTCAATGGCACTTAGGCCTTTTTAATGGCTTCGGAAGAGTTATTTGTTCTATATAATAATAATGTCTTTCAATGGTACATATTGGCAATATTAGTAGTTTTAGAGAAATATTCTAGTCATTCGTTGGGTTTTTAGGGCGGCATTTCCATTTATATGGTTGTGGTGAAGTACTTTCGCAACTTAATGTGTTTTTTACGTAGCAGTTTGGCCGTTTGAATGAATTTTGCGTCGTCCTTTTAGGCCATTTTAGCGAATCATTGTGATTTTTGGAGTTTTTTCTTTCCCACCGTTTTAGCAAGATTGAGAGAGTATATATTATTGCAATATTAGGGGCTCTATTGGCCCTTTTACTGCTTTTCGAGGGATGTTCCTACTATTTAATATATTTTGAACTGGAATTTGGCCATTTAACGGATTTGGTTGTAAAGTGAATGGAGTTTTCGTGGGAATTTTGGCGATATTTATGGATTTGGATGGCAAATTTTGGCAATTAGCCGGGTTTGGACTGGGCATTTCGCCCATTTTAATGGCTTTGGAATCAGATTTTCTCCAAATTAATGGGTTTTGAAGTGGAATTTTTATCGTTTTTTTGTTCTCGGTGGTGTATTTTGTGAATTTAATTGGTTTTGGAGGAGCTGATTCTGGCTTTTTAAAGGGCATCTTGTTTATTTCAATTGTTTTGGTGTGGATGCTTTTTCAATTTCGAGGGTTTCCGGTCTTGTCTTGGCCATGTTCATGAATTTGGAAGCTAGTCTTTTGCAATTTTGTTGGTTTTAGGGGCCAACTGGCCATTGCATTGGCTTTTTTGGGGCAATTAATCGGTTGATAATGGTTTTTTTGGGGTCATTTTGGAATTTTAATTGTTTTTTTTTTTTTTTTATATGGGAATTCTAGCAATATCTATCATTCTAGCTTGGTAATTTTACAATTAATGCATTCTTCCCGGGGTTTTGGTCTTTTTCTTGAGTAAATGTAGTTTTTTCGTAGGTGTTTTGGGGATTCTGATGAATTTGTAGGGGTATTTTTGAAGTTTGCTTCATTTTGAATGGCACTTTTGCCTTTTTAATGGCTTGGGAAGAGTTATTTGTTCAATATAATGTCTTTCAAGGGGTACATATTGGCAATTTTAGTAGTTTTTGGGAAATATTCCAGTCATTCAATGGGTTTTTAGGGCGGCATTTACGTTTACATGGTTGTGGAGAAGCACTTGCGCAACTTAACGCCTTTTTACGCGGCGGTTTGGCCATTTGAGTGAATTTTGCATTGTCCTTCCCAATTTATAGCGTTTTTAGGGGAAGGTTTCGTCGTTTTCATGGCTTTTGCAATTTTGGCGATTCAATGTGATTTTAGGAGTTTTTTTTCCCTCCGTTCTAACAAACTTGAGAGGGAATATTATTGCATATTAATGCGTTTTCTGAGCCCTTCTAATGCTTTTCGATGGATGTTTTTCCAGTTTAATGAGTTCTGAACTAGGATTTGGCCATTTAATGAATTTGGTTATAGAGGGAATGGATTTATCGCGGGAATTTTGTCGATATTTACGATTTTGAATGAAAATTTTCGTAATATAACGGATTTCGACTGGGCAGTTTGGACATTTTAATGACTTCGGAAGTCGTATTTCTGGAAATTGTATGTTTAGAAGTGGAATTTTTAGCGTTTTATTGTTTATCGGGGTGTATTTTGTGTACTTAATTGGTTTTAGGGGGGTAGATTCTAGCTTTTTAAAAGACTAGTTAGGCGGCTTCTTGTTTACTTCAATTGTTTTTGTGGGGGTTTTCGGTCGTATTTTGCCAATATTAATGAATTTGGAAGCTAGTCTTTTGCATTTTTGGTGGTTGTTCAGGCCATTTGGCTGTTACATTGTTTTTTTAGGGGTAATTAACCGGTTGGTGGTTGTTTTATGGGGTAATTTCAGAGTTTCAATTGTTTTTTTTTTTTTTTTTTTTTTTGGCATTTTAGCAACATCTGTCAGTTTAGCTTGGTAATTTGACAATTAATGCATTTTTACCGGTGTTTTGGTCGTTCCTTTACTTAATTATAGATTTTTCTTAGGTGGTTTGGGGATTGTAATGAAATTAGAATGGTATTTTTGAAATTTGCTTCATTTTCAATGGCACTTAGGCCTTTTTAATGGCTTCGGAAGAGTTATTTGTTCTATATAATAATAATGTCTTTCAATAGTACATATTGGCAATATTAGTAGTTTTAGAGACATATTCTAGTCATTCGTTGGGTTTTTAGGGCGGCATTTCCATTTATATGGTTGTGGTGAAGTACTTTCGCAACTTAATGTGTTTTTTACGTAGCAGTTTGGCCGTTTGAGTGAATTTTGCGTCGTCCTTTTTTATTTATTGTGTTTTCAGGGGGAAGTTTAGTCGTTTTCATGGT
>CM066172.1:38735033-38780033 GCA_033629205.1 Lithocarpus polystachyus
CGCCTAGCCACAAGTGCCTCACCCTCCACTGGATACTCCACATTATCGTCACAAGCATCCTCAAGTGATGGAATTAGATCATCATCTCCCTCACTTTCAGTTTCCACCTCTCCATCAATACGTGCAATCATGGTCCTCTTATTTGGGCATTGTGAAGCAATATGACCTACTCCCAAACAACGAAAACACTTAATATCACGATTACGAGTTTGGGATTCATTTTTACCTCTGTTGACACTGGGACCTTCATCTCTCCTTTTTGGTGGTTCGGTTTTGGACTTGAAAACAGCCCCTTCCTCTTTCCTCCCATTTGATCTCCATGAAGCAGAGGAGCCCGGATTTTGAAATGACCGAGTTCCTTTCCTTTTGAGCTGTCGTTCCACCTTTATTGCCATATGCACCATGTCCTCCAACTCCACGTAATGCTGCAACTCCACCACATTGGCAATGTCCCGATTCAGCCCATTCAGAAACCTCGCCATGGTAGCTTCTCTGTCCTCCTCTACATTAGCTCGAATCATGGCAATCTCCATCTCCTTGTGGTAGTCATCCACGCTCCTATAGCCTTGAGTAAGACTCTGTAATTTTTGATACAAGTCCCTATAGTAGTGACTAGGGATAAATCGCCTCCTCATGGTGGCCTTCATTTGCTCCCATGTCTCAATAGGCCTCTCATGGTTTCTCCTTCTGTTCATCACAAGTTGATCCCACCATATAATAGCATAGTCAGTAAACTCAATCACAGCTAGTTTTACCTTTTTCTCCTCGGAGTAATTGTGGCACTCAAAAATGAACTCCACCTTCTTCTCCCACTCCAAGTACGCTTCTGGATCATTCTTCCCTTGGAATGATGGTATCTTCATTTTTATGTTTCCTAGGCTTCTGTCAGTCCCATCTTGCCATCTTGGATCTCTTCGGAATCCTCTACCACGCCTTTCGCCCCTTCGCGCAAACCTGCCCTCATTGTTCCACGAAACTTGATCTTCTTCATCCTCAATGTCATCCTCGTGGTAATCATCAGAATCATCCACGTGTGCATACCTTTCTCGCCTTCTAGCATTAGGGGTTCTTTGGGGACGCTCCTCACGCAAATTAGCAATAGCAGTATCTTGCTTGTCCAGCCGATCACGAATATCATTAAACACCACGTTCATGCGTTCAAATTGTTGTTGCATAGCCTGCAACATGATGGATGACTCCTCCCCTCCTTCCTTATTTGATGTTTCACCCCTGCAAGACATACTTTTAAAAACTACAGAAAAAATTGTTAGAAAAAAATTCCTCACAACACTCCCTCACGTGTTTGCACTCAGATTATGTCACTCCCACTCGTGTTTCACTCTTAAATTGGCTTTTTCCCGATATTAGTCTCACACTCTCTTGCCTTTTTCCACTCGCAGCTTCCTCTTTTCAGTTCTGCAATAAACTAATAAGCTTGATCAAGGAATTCAACTTGTAGTATTTAAACAAATACCAACGGCTAGAAAGTTAGACAGAAACAGAAATCAAAGAAAAATAGGACAAAAGAAAACAATATATTGGTTTGAGAGAACTGACACACAATAAAAAAACAATTTTTTTTTTTTTCACGTTTTTTTTTTTTTTTTTTTTTTTGCAGTCTTTTTTTTTTTTCTCTCTTTTCTGCAGATTTTTTTTTTTTCACGTTTTTTTTTTTTTTTTTTTTTTTTTTTTTTTTTTTTGGAACTCAGTGCACAGTTTTAACCTAGTGCACTTCACAGAATAAGAACGAAGAACGAAGAACAAAGCACAGAAAACAAAACAAGATAACTGGAAACAAAAGAAAAAAAAGGATAGAAAACTGATTTTAGAACCTGAGCTCTGATACCAAATGATGCGAACCTCAATAGACTTGCTTTGAGACCCAACAAACAATATTGGAATATTACCCAAGAAAGCTAAAATTCAGATTTGATAGAAAACCCAGACCCAACGTTTATAAGAGAAACGCGAACCTAAGGTATAAGTAACAGACCTTGACCCTATGATTATAAAGAATCACGAACCAAAGGTATAAGTTTGAACGCCACAAGGAAGAATCCTTGATAAGTTCACAGTTCTTGAAGAACCAAAGAGAAGAGCAAAGCCTCACCTTTTCTGATTTTTATTTCAATAATTCATCCCATTACAAGGAGTGCATGCTATTTATAAAGCATGGCTGAATGAAGAAAACCTAATCCTTCTATTACAAGGAGTGGCTGAATGTAGAAAACCTAATCCTTCTATTACAAGGAGTGGCTGAATGTAGAAAACCTAAAAAAACGTGCTAAATAATAAAACCCTAAATAAAACCTGATTTGGTCTGAAAATAGCAGATCCAAAATAGGAAAAACCCTAAAAAACGTTCTAAATAATAAAAGCCTAAAATTAAGGAAGATCTGGTCCAAAAATAACGCCCAATCACATCAGATCAGCCCTCAATAGCTTGGATTAAATTTATTAAGCCTTCATCTTCTTTTGGGCCCAGCTTGGAATGTGAATCAGCCCAAATCCCTTGAATCAGCCCATTAAGTGCTTCCTTGATCTTCTTGGATCTTGCTCTAGTAATAGGCCCAACTGGAACTTGCAATGGATCCTCGAATGCATGTTGATTCTCATCATACATATTGGCAATTTTAGTAGTTTTTGGGAAATATTCCAGTCATTCAATGGGTTTTTAGGGCGGCATTTACGTTTACATGGTTGTGGAGAAGCACTTGCGCAACTTAACGCCTTTTTACGCGGCGGTTTGGCCATTTGAGTGAATTTTGCATTGTCCTTCCCAATTTATAGCGTTTTTAGGGGAAGGTTTCGTCGTTTTCATGGCTTTTGCAATTTTGGCGATTCAATGTGATTTTAGGAGTTTTTTTTCCCTCCGTTCTAACAAACTTGAGAGGGAATATTATTGCATATTAATGCGTTTTCTGAGCCCTTCTAATGCTTTTTGATGGATGTTTTTCCAGTTTAATGAGTTCTGAACTAGGATTTGGCCATTTAATGAATTTGGTTATAGAGGGAATGGATTTATCGCGGGAATTTTGTCGATATTTACGATTTTGAATGAAAATTTTCGTAATATAACGGATTTCGACTGGGTAGTTTGGACATTTTAATGACCTCGGAAGTCGTATTTCTGGAAATTGTATGTTTAGAAGTGGAATTTTTAGCGTTTTATTGTTTATCGGGGTGTATTTTGTGTACTTAATTGGTTTTAGGGGGGTAGATTCTAGCTTTTTAAAAGACTAGTTAGGCGGCTTCTTGTTTACTTCAATTGTTTTTGTGGGGGTTTTCGGTCGTATTTTGCCAATATTAATGACTTTGGAAGCTAGTCTTTTGCATTTTTGGTGGTTGTTCAGGCCATTTGGCTGTTACATTGTTTTTTTAGGGGTAATTAACCGGTTGGTGGTTGTTTTATGAGGTAATTTCAGAGTTTCAGTTGTTTTTTTTTTTTTTTTTTTTTTTTGGCATTTTAGCAACATCTGTCAGTTTAGCTTGGTAATTTGACAATTAATGCATTTTTACCGGTGTTTTGGTCGTTCCTTTACTTAATTATAGATTTTTCTTAGGTGGTTTGGGGATTGTAATGAAATTAGAATGGTATTTTTGAAATTTGCTTCATTTTCAATGGCACTTAAGCCTTTTTAATGGCTTCGGAAGAGTTATTTGTTCTATATAATAATAATGTCTTTCAATGGTACATATTGGCAATATTAGTAGTTTTAGAGAAATATTCTAGTCATTCGTTGGGTTTTTAGGGCGGCATTTCCATTTATATGATTGTGGTGAAGTACTTTCGCAACTTAATGTGTTTTTTACGTAGCAGTTTGGCCGTTTGAGTGAATTTTGCGTCGTCCTTTTTTATTTATTGTGTTTTCAGGGGGAAGTTTAGTCGTTTTCATGGTTTTGGGCATGGAATTTTAGCGAATCATTGTGATTTTTGGAGTTTTTTCTTTCCCACCGTTTTAGCAAGATTGAGAGAGTATATATTATTGCAATATTAGGGGCTCTATTGGCCCTTTTACTGCTTTTCGAGGGATGTTCCTACTATTTAATATATTTTGAACTGGAATTTGGCCATTTAACGGATTTGGTTGTAAAGTGAATGGAGTTTTCGTGGGAATTTTGGCGATATTTATGGATTTGGATGGCAAATTTTGGCAATTAGACGGGTTTGGACTGGGCATTTCGCCCATTTTAATGCCTTTGGAATCAGATTTTCTCCAAATTAATGGGTTTTGAAGTGGAATTTTTATCGTTTTTTTGTTCTCGGTGGTGTATTTCGTGAATTTAATTGGTTTTGGAGGAGCTGATTCTGGCTTTTTAAAGGGCATCTTGTTTATTTCAATTGTTTTGGTGTGGATGCTTTTTCAATTTCGAGGGTTTCCGGTCTTGTCTTGGCCATGTTCATGAATTTGGAAGCTAGTCTTTTGCAATTTTGTTGGTTTTAGGGGCCAACTGGCCATTGCATTGGCTTTTTTGGGGCAATTAATCGGTTGATAATGGTTTTTTTGGGGTCATTTTGGAATTTTAATTTTTTTTTTTTTTTTTTTTTATGGAAATTCTAGCAATATCTATCATTCTAGCTTGGTAATTTTACAATTAATGCATATTGAATGGCACTTTGTAGGGGTATTTTTGGGGATTCTGATGAATTTGTAGGGGTATTTTTGAAATTTGCTTCATTTTGAATGGCACTTTTGCCTTTTTAATGGCTTGGGAAGAGTTATTTGTTCAATATAATGTCTTTCAAGGGGTACATATTGGCAATTTTAGTAGTTTTTGGGAAATATTCCAGTCATTCAATGGGTTTTTAGGGCGGCATTTACGTTTACATGGTTGTGGAGAAGCACTTGCGCAACTTAACGCCTTTTTACGCGGCGGTTTGGCCATTTGAGTGAATTTTGCATTGTCCTTCCCAATTTATAGCGTTTTTAGGGGAAGGTTTCGTTGTTTTCATGGCTTTTGCAATTTTGGCGATTCAATGTGATTTTAGGACTTTTTTTTCCCTCCGTTCTAACAAACTTGAGAGGGAATATTATTGCATATTAATGCGTTTTCTGAGCCCTTCTAATGCTTTTCGATGGATGTTTTTCCAGTTTAATGAGTTCTGAACTAGGATTTGGCCATTTAATGAATTTGGTTATAGAGGGAATGAATTTATCACGGGAATTTTGTCGATATTTACGATTTTGAATGAAAATTTTCGTAATATAACGGATTTCGACTGGGCAGTTTGGACATTTTAATGACTTCGGAAGTCGTATTTCTGGAAATTGTATGTTTAGAAGTGGAATTTTTAGCGTTTTATTGTTTATCGGGGTGTATTTTGTGTACTTAATTGGTTTTAGGGGGGTAGATTCTAGCTTTTTAAAAGACTAGTTAGGCGGCTTCTTGTTTACTTCAGTTGTTTTTGTGGGGGTTTTCGGTCGTATTTTGCCAATATTAATGAATTTGGAAGCTAGTCTTTTGCATTTTTGGTGGTTGTTCAGGCCATTTGGCTGTTACATTGTTTTTTTAGGGGTAATTAACCGGTTGGTGGTTGTTTTATGGGGTAATTTCAGAGTTTCAATTGTTTTTTTTTTTTTTTTTTTTTTTTTGGCATTTTAGCAACATCTGTCAGTTTAGCTTGGTAATTTGACAATTAATGCATTTTTACCGGTGTTTTGGTCGTTCCTTTACTTAATTATAGATTTTTCTTAGGTGGTTTGGGGATTGTAATGAAATTAGAATGGTATTTTTGAAATTTGCTTCATTTTCAATGGCACTTAGGCCTTTTTAATGGCTTCGGAAGAGTTATTTGTTCTATATAATAATAATGTCTTTCAATGGTACATATTGGCAATATTAGTAGTTTTAGAGAAATATTCTAGTCATTCGTTGGGTTTTTAGGGCGGCATTTCCATTTATATGGTTGTGGTGAAGTACTTTCGCAACTTAATGTGTTTTTTACGTAGCAGTTTGGCCGTTTGAATGAATTTTGCGTCGTCCTTTTAGGCCATTTTAGCGAATCATTGTGATTTTTGGAGTTTTTTCTTTCCCACCGTTTTAGCAAGATTGAGAGAGTATATATTATTGCAATATTAGGGGCTCTATTGGCCCTTTTACTGCTTTTCGAGGGATGTTCCTACTATTTAATATATTTTGAACTGGAATTTGGCCATTTAACGGATTTGGTTGTAAAGTGAATGGAGTTTTCGTGGGAATTTTGGCGATATTTATGGATTTGGATGGCAAATTTTGGCAATTAGCCGGGTTTGGACTGGGCATTTCGCCCATTTTAATGGCTTTGGAATCAGATTTTCTCCAAATTAATGGGTTTTGAAGTGGAATTTTTATCGTTTTTTTGTTCTCGGTGGTGTATTTTGTGAATTTAATTGGTTTTGGAGGAGCTGATTCTGGCTTTTTAAAGGGCATCTTGTTTATTTCAATTGTTTTGGTGTGGATGCTTTTTCAATTTCGAGGGTTTCCGGTCTTGTCTTGGCCATGTTCATGAATTTGGAAGCTAGTCTTTTGCAATTTTGTTGGTTTTAGGGGCCAACTGGCCATTGCATTGGCTTTTTTGGGGCAATTAATCGGTTGATAATGGTTTTTTTGGGGTCATTTTGGAATTTTAATTGTTTTTTTTTTTTTTTTATATGGGAATTCTAGCAATATCTATCATTCTAGCTTGGTAATTTTACAATTAATGCATTCTTCCCGGGGTTTTGGTCTTTTTCTTGAGTAAATGTAGTTTTTTCGTAGGTGTTTTGGGGATTCTGATGAATTTGTAGGGGTATTTTTGAAGTTTGCTTCATTTTGAATGGCACTTTTGCCTTTTTAATGGCTTGGGAAGAGTTATTTGTTCAATATAATGTCTTTCAAGGGGTACATATTGGCAATTTTAGTAGTTTTTGGGAAATATTCCAGTCATTCAATGGGTTTTTAGGGCGGCATTTACGTTTACATGGTTGTGGAGAAGCACTTGCGCAACTTAACGCCTTTTTACGCGGCGGTTTGGCCATTTGAGTGAATTTTGCATTGTCCTTCCCAATTTATAGCGTTTTTAGGGGAAGGTTTCGTCGTTTTCATGGCTTTTGCAATTTTGGCGATTCAATGTGATTTTAGGAGTTTTTTTTCCCTCCGTTCTAACAAACTTGAGAGGGAATATTATTGCATATTAATGCGTTTTCTGAGCCCTTCTAATGCTTTTCGATGGATGTTTTTCCAGTTTAATGAGTTCTGAACTAGGATTTGGCCATTTAATGAATTTGGTTATAGAGGGAATGGATTTATCGCGGGAATTTTGTCGATATTTACGATTTTGAATGAAAATTTTCGTAATATAACGGATTTCGACTGGGCAGTTTGGACATTTTAATGACCTCGGAAGTCGTATTTCTGGAAATTGTATGTTTAGAAGTGGAATTTTTAGCGTTTTATTGTTTATCGGGGTGTATTTTGTGTACTTAATTGGTTTTAGGGGGGTAGATTCTAGCATTTTTGGTGGTTGTTCAGGCCATTTGGCTGTTACATTGTTTTTTTAGGGGTAATTAACCGGTTGGTGGTTGTTTTATGGGGTAATTTCAGAGTTTCAATTGTTTTTTTTTTTTTTTTTTTTTTGGCATTTTAGCAACATCTGTCAGTTTAGCTTGGTAATTTGACAATTAATGCATTTTTACCGGTGTTTTGGTCGTTCCTTTACTTAATTATAGATTTTTCTTAGGTGGTTTGGGGATTGTAATGAAATTAGAATGGTATTTTTGAAATTTGCTTCATTTTCAATGGCACTTAGGCCTTTTTAATGGCTTCGGAAGAGTTATTTGTTCTATATAATAATAATGTCTTTCAATGGTACATATTGGCAATATTAGTAGTTTTAGAGAAATATTCTAGTCATTCGTTGGGTTTTTAGGGCGGCATTTCCATTTATATGGTTGTGGTGAAGTACTTTCGCAACTTAATGTGTTTTTTACGTAGCAGTTTGGCCGTTTGAGTGAATTTTGCGTCGTCCTTTTTTTATTTATTGTGTTTTCAGGGGGAAGTTTAGTCGTCGTTTTCATGGTTTTGGGCATGGAATTTTAGCGAATCATTGTGATTTTTGGAGTTTTTTCTTTCCCACCGTTTTAGCAAGATTGAGAGAGTATATATTATTGCAATATTAGGGGCTCTATTGGCCCTTTTACTGCTTTTCGAGAGATGTTCCTACTATTTAATATATTTTGAACTGGAATTTGGCCATTTAACGGATTTGGTTGTAAAGTGAATGGAGTTTTCGTGGGAATTTTGGCGATATTTATGGATTTGGATGGCAAATTTTGGCAATTAGACGGGTTTGGACTGGGCATTTCGCCCATTTTAATGGCTTTGGAATCAGATTTTCTCCAAATTAATGGGTTTTGAAGTGGAATTTTTATCGTTTTTTGTTCTCGGTGGTGTATTTCGTGAATTTAATTGGTTTTGGAGGAGCTGATTCTGGCTTTTTAAAGGGCATCTTGTTTATTTCAATTGTTTTGGTGTGGATGCTTTTTCAATTTCGAGGGTTTTCGGTCTTGTCTTGGCCATGTTCATGAAATTGGAAGCTAGTCTTTTGCAATTTTGTTGGTTTTAGGGGCCAACTTGCCATTGCATTGGCTTTTTTGGGGCAATTAATCGGTTGATAATGGTTTTTTTGGGGTCATTTTGGAATTTTAATTGTTTTTTTTTTTTTTTTTTTATGGGAATTCTAGCAATATCTATCATTCTAGCTTGGTAATTTTACAATTAATGCATTCTTCCCGGGGTTTTGGTCTTTTTCTTGAGTAAATGTAGTTTTTTCGTAGGTGTTTTGGGGATTCTGATGAATTTGTAGGGGTATTTTTGAAGTTTGCTTCATTTTGAATGGCACTTTTGCCTTTTTAATGGCTTGGGAAGAGTTATTTGTTCAATATAATGTCTTTCAAGGGGTACATATTGGCAATTTTAGTAGTTTTTGGGAAATATTCCAGTCATTCAATGGGTTTTTAGGGCGGCATTTACGTTTACATGGTTGTGGAGAAGCACTTGCGCAACTTAACGCCTTTTTACGCGGCGGTTTGGCCATTTGAGTGAATTTTGCATTGTCCTTCCCAATTTATAGCGTTTTTAGGGGAAGGTTTCGTCGTTTTCATGGCTTTTGCAATTTTGGCGATTCAATGTGATTTTAGGAGTTTTTTTTCCCTCCGTTCTAACAAACTTGAGAGGGAATATTATTGCATATTAATGCGTTTTCTGAGCCCTTCTAATGCTTTTCGATGGATGTTTTTCCAGTTTAATGAGTTCTGAACTAGGATTTGGCCATTTAATGAATTTGGTTATAGAGGGAATGGATTTATCGCGGGAATTTTGTCGATATTTACGATTTTGAATGAAAATTTTCGTAATATAACGGATTTCGACTGGGCAGTTTGGACATTTTAATGACTTCGGAAGTCGTATTTCTGGAAATTGTATGTTTAGAAGTGGAATTTTTAGCGTTTTATTGTTTATCGGGGTGTATTTTGTGTACTTAATTGGTTTTAGGGGGGTAGATTCTAGCTTTTTAAAAGACTAGTTAGGCGGCTTCTTGTTTACTTCAATTGTTTTTGTGGGGGTTTTCGGTCGTATTTTGCCAATATTAATGAATTTGGAAGCTAGTCTTTTGCATTTTTGGTGGTTGTTCAGGCCATTTGGCTGTTACATTGTTTTTTTAGGGGTAATTAACCGGTTGGTGGTTGTTTTATGGGGTAATTTCAGAGTTTCAATTGTTTTTTTTTTTTTTTTTTTTTTTGGCATTTTAGCAACATCTGTCAGTTTAGCTTGGTAATTTGACAATTAATGCATTTTTACCGGTGTTTTGGTCGTTCCTTTACTTAATTATAGATTTTTCTTAGGTGGTTTGGGGATTGTAATGAAATTAGAATGGTATTTTTGAAATTTGCTTCATTTTCAATGGCACTTAGGCCTTTTTAATGGCTTCGGAAGAGTTATTTGTTCTATATAATAATAATGTCTTTCAATAGTACATATTGGCAATATTAGTAGTTTTAGAGACATATTCTAGTCATTCGTTGGGTTTTTAGGGCGGCATTTCCATTTATATGGTTGTGGTGAAGTACTTTCGCAACTTAATGTGTTTTTTACGTAGCAGTTTGGCCGTTTGAGTGAATTTTGCGTCGTCCTTTTTTATTTATTGTGTTTTCAGGGGGAAGTTTAGTCGTTTTCATGGTTTTGGGCATGGAATTTTAGCGAATCATTGTGATTTTTGGAGTTTTTTCTTTCCCACCGTTTTAGCAAGATTGAGAGAGTATATATTATTGCAATATTAGGGGCTCTATTGGCCCTTTTACTGCTTTTCGAGAGATGTTCCTACTATTTAATATATTTTGAACGGGAATTTGGCCATTTAACGGATTTGGTTGTAAAGTGAATGGAGTTTTCGTGGGAATTTTGGCGATATTTATGGATTTGGATGGCAATTTTGGCAATTAGACGGGTTTGGACTGGGCATTTCGCCCATTTTAATGGCTTTGGAATCAGATTTTCTCCAAATTAATGGGTTTTGAAGTGGAATTTTTATCGTTTTTTTGTTCTCGGTGGTGTATTTCGTGAATTTAATTGGTTTTGGAGGAGCTGATTCTGGCTTTTTAAAGGGCATCTTGTTTATTTCAATTGTTTTGGTGTGGATGCTTTTTCAATTTCGAGGGTTTTCGGTCTTGTCTTGGCCATGTTCATGAATTTGGAAGCTAGTCTTTTGCAATTTTGTTGGTTTTAGGGGCCAACTGGCCATTGCATTGGCTTTTTTGGGGCAATTAATCGGTTGATAATGGTTTTTTTGGGGTCATTTTGGAATTTTAATTTTTTTTTTTTTTTTTTTTATGGGAATTCTAGCAATATCTATCATTCTAGCTTGGTAATTTTACAATTAATGCATTCTTCCCGGGGTTTTGGTCTTTTTCTTGAGTAAATGTAGATTTTTCGTAGGTGTTTTGGGGATTCTGATGAATTTGTAGGGGTATTTTTGAAATTTGCTTCATTTTGAATGGCACTTTTGCCTTTTTAATGGCTTGGGAAGAGTTATTTGTTCAATATAATGTCTTTCAAGGGGTACATATTGGCAATTTTAGTAGTTTTTGGGAAATATTCCAGTCATTCAATGGGTTTTTAGGGCGGCATTTACGTTTACATGGTTGTGGAGAAGCACTTGCGCAACTTAACGCCTTTTTACGCGGCGGTTTGGCCATTTGAGTGAATTTTGCATTGTCAGCGTTTTTAGGGGAAGGTTTCGTCGTTTTCATGGCTTTTGCAATTTTGGCGATTCAATGTGATTTTAGGAGTTTTTTTTCCCTCCGTTCTAACAAACTTGAGAGGGAATATTATTGCATATTAATGCGTTTTCTGAGCCCTTCTAATGCTTTTCGAAGGATGTTTTTTCCAGTTTAATGAGTTCTGAACTAGGATTTGGCCATTTAATGAATTTGGTTATAGAGGGAATGGATTTATCGCGGGAATTTTGTCGATATTTACGATTTTGAATGAAAATTTTCGTAATATAACGGATTTCGACTGGGCAGTTTGGACATTTTAATGACTTCGGAAGTCGTATTTCTGGAAATTGTATGTTTAGAAGTGGAATTTTTAGCGTTTTATTGTTTATCGGGGTGTATTTTGTGTACTTAATTGGTTTTAGGGGGGTAGATTCTAGCTTTTTAAAAGACTAGTTAGGCGGCTTCTTGTTTACTTCAATTGTTTTTGTGGGGGTTTTCGGTCGTATTTTGCCAATATTAATGAATTTGGAAGCTAGTCTTTTGCATTTTTGGTGGTTGTTCAGGCCATTTGGCTGTTACATTGTTTTTTTAGGGGTAATTAACCGGTTGGTGGTTGTTTTATGGGGTAATTTCAGAGTTTCAATTGTTTTTTTTTTTTTTTTTTTTTTGGCATTTTAGCAACATCTGTCAGTTTAGCTTGGTAATTTGACAATTAATGCATTTTTACCGGTGTTTTGGTCGTTCCTTTACTTAATTATAGATTTTTCTTAGGTGGTTTGGGGATTGTAATGAAATTAGAATGGTATTTTTGAAATTTGCTTCATTTTCAATGGCACTTAGGCCTTTTTAATGGCTTCGGAAGAGTTATTTGTTCTATATAATAATAATGTCTTTCAATAGTACATATTGGCAATATTAGTAGTTTTAGAGACATATTCTAGTCATTCGTTGGGTTTTTAGGGCGGCATTTCCATTTATATGGTTGTGGTGAAGTACTTTCGCAACTTAATGTGTTTTTTACGTAGCAGTTTGGCCGTTTGAGTGAATTTTGCGTCGTCCTTTTTTATTTATTGTGTTTTCAGGGGGAAGTTTAGTCGTTTTCATGGTTTTGGGCATGGAATTTTAGCGAATCATTGTGATTTTTGGAGTTTTTTCTTTCCCACCGTTTTAGCAAGATTGAGAGAGTATATATTATTGCAATATTAGGGGCTCTATTGGCCCTTTTACTGCTTTTCGAGAGATGTTCCTACTATTTAATATATTTTGAACGGGAATTTGGCCATTTAACGGATTTGGTTGTAAAGTGAATGGAGTTTTCGTGGGAATTTTGGCGATATTTATGGATTTGGATGGCAATTTTGGCAATTAGACGGGTTTGGACTGGGCATTTCGCCCATTTTAATGGCTTTGGAATCAGATTTTCTCCAAATTAATGGGTTTTGAAGTGGAATTTTTATCGTTTTTTTGTTCTCGGTGGTGTATTTCGTGAATTTAATTGGTTTTGGAGGAGCTGATTCTGGCTTTTTAAAGGGCATCTTGTTTATTTCAATTGTTTTGGTGTGGATGCTTTTTCAATTTCGAGGGTTTTCGGTCTTGTCTTGGCCATGTTCATGAATTTGGAAGCTAGTCTTTTGCAATTTTGTTGGTTTTAGGGGCCAACTGGCCATTGCATTGGCTTTTTTGGGGCAATTAATCGGTTGATAATGGTTTTTTTGGGGTCATTTTGGAATTTTAATTTTTTTTTTTTTTTTTTTATGGGAATTCTAGCAATATCTATCATTCTAGCTTGGTAATTTTACAATTAATGCATTCTTCCCGGGGTTTTGGTCTTTTTCTTGAGTAAATGTAGATTTTTCGTAGGTGTTTTGGGGATTCTGATGAATTTGTAGGGGTATTTTTGAAATTTGCTTCATTTTGAATGGCACTTTTGCCTTTTCAATGGCTTGGGAAGAGTTATTTGTTCAATATAATGTCTTTCAAGGGGTACATATTGGCAATTTTAGTAGTTTTTGGGAAATATTCCAGTCATTCAATGGGTTTTTAGGGCGGCATTTACGTTTACATGGTTGTGGAGAAGCACTTGCGCAACTTAACGCCTTTTTACGCGGCGGTTTGGCCATTTGAGTGAATTTTGCATTGTCCTTCCCAATTTATAGCGTTTTTAGGGGAAGGTTTCGTCGTTTTCATGGCTTTTGCAATTTTGGCGATTCAATGTGATTTTAGGAGTTTTTTTTCCCTCCGTTCTAACAAACTTGAGAGGGAATATTATTGCATATTAATGCGTTTTCTGAGCCCTTCTAATGCTTTTCGATGGATGTTTTTCCAGTTTAATGAGTTCTGAACTAAGATTTGGCCATTTAATGAATTTGGTTATAGAGGGAATGGATTTATCGCGGGAATTTTGTCGATATTTACGATTTTGAATGAAAATTTTCGTAATATAACGGATTTCGACTGGGCAGTTTGGACATTTTAATGACTTCGGAAGTCGTATTTCTGGAAATTGTATGTTTTAGAAGTGGAATTTTTAGCGTTTTATTGTTTATCGGGGTGTATTTTGTGTACTTAATTGGTTTTAGGAGGGTAGATTCTAGCTTTTTAAAAGACTAGTTAGGCGGCTTCTTGTTTACTTCAATTGTTTTTGTGGGGGTTTTCGGTCGTATTTTGCCAATATTAATGAATTTGGAAGCTAGTCTTTTGCATTTTTGGTGGTTGTTCAGGCCATTTGGCTGTTACATTGTTTTTTTAGGGGTAATTAACCGGTTGGTGGTTGTTTTATGGGGTAATTTCAGAGTTTCAATTTTTTTTTTTTTTTTTTTTTTTTGGCATTTTAGCAACATCTGTCAGTTTAGCTTGGTAATTTGACAATTAATGCATTTTTACCGGTGTTTTGGTCGTTCCTTTACTTAATTATAGATTTTTCTTAGGTGGTTTGGGGATTGTAATGAAATTAGAATGGTATTTTTGAAATTTGCTTCATTTTCAATGGCACTTAGGCCTTTTTAATGGCTTCGGAAGAGTTATTTGTTCTATATAATAATAATAATGTCTTTCAATTGTACATATTGGCAATATTAGTAGTTTTAGAGAAATATTCTAGTCATTCGTTGGGTTTTTAGGGCGGCATTTCCATTTATATGGTTGTGGTGAAGTACTTTCGCAACTTAATGTGTTTTTTACGTAGCAGTTTGGCCGTTTGAGTGAATTTTGCGTCGTTCTTTTTTATTTATTGTGTTTTCAGGGGGAAGTTTAGTCGTTTTCATGGTTTTGGGCATGGAATTTTAGCGAATCATTGTGATTTTTGGAGTTTTTTCTTTCCCACCGTTTTAGCAAGATTGAGAGAGTATATATTATTGCAATATTAGGGGCTCTATTGGCCCTTTTACTGCTTTTCGAGAGATGTTCCTACTATTTAATATATTTTGAACTGGAATTTGGCCATTTAACGGATTTGGTTGTAAAGTGAATGGAGTTTTCGTGGGAATTTTGGCGATATTTATGGATTTGGATGGCAATTTTGGCAATTAGACGGGTTTGGACTGGGCATTTCGCCCATTTTAATGGCTTTGGAATCAGATTTTCTCCAAATTAATGGGTTTTGAAGTGGAATTTTTATCGTTTTTTTGTTCTCGGTGGTGTATTTCGTGAATTTAATTGGTTTTGGAGGAGCTGATTCTGGCTTTTTAAAGGGCATCTTGTTTATTTCAATTGTTTTGGTGTGGATGCTTTTTCAATTTCGAGGGTTTTCGGTCTTGTCTTGGCCATGTTCATGAATTTGGAAGCTAGTCTTTTGCAATTTTGTTGGTTTTAGGGGCCAACTGGCCATTGCATTGGCTTTTTTGGGGCAATTAATCGGTTGATAATGGTTTTTTTGGGGTCATTTTGGAATTTTAATTTTTTTTTTTTTTTTTTTATGGGAATTCTAGCAATATCTATCATTCTAGCTTGGTAATTTTACAATTAATGCATTCTTCCCGGGGTTTTGGTCTTTTTCTTGAGTAAATGTAGATTTTTCGTAGGTGTTTTGGGGATTCTGATGAATTTGTAGGGGTATTTTTGAAATTTGCTTCATTTTGAATGGCACTTTTGCCTTTTTAATGGCTTGGGAAGAGTTATTTGTTCAATATAATGTCTTTCAAGGGGTACATATTGGCAATTTTAGTAGTTTTTGGGAAATATTCCAGTCATTCAATGGGTTTTTAGGGCGGCATTTACGTTTTCATGGTTGTGGAGAAGCACTTGCGCAACTTAACGCCTTTTTACGCGGCGGTTTGGCCATTTGAGTGAATTTTGCATTGTCAGCGTTTTTAGGGGAAGGTTTCGTCGTTTTCATGGCTTTTGCAATTTTGGCGATTCAATGTGATTTTAGGAGTTTTTTTTCCCTCCGTTCTAACAAACTTGAGAGGGAATATTATTGCATATTAATGCGTTTTCTGAGCCCTTCTAATGCTTTTCGATGGATGTTTTTCCAGTTTAATGAGTTCTGAACTAGGATTTGGCCATTTAATGAATTTGGTTATAGAGGGAATGGATTTATCGCGGGAATTTTGTCGATATTTACGATTTTGAATGAAAATTTTCGTAATATAACGGATTTCGACTGGGCAGTTTGGACATTTTAATGACTTCGTGATGCAGGACACAATTTACTATTTAATTACTGTAATTTATTATTTTTGGTATTTTTATGTAAAAAACGTTATTTTAGGTTTAGGTGATTTATTTCCTTGTTTTTAGGTGCATTTAATGCTTTTTAGGTCAAATTTGATTCCTGATATGGTTAGGTATCAATTAGGAGTTATTTTAGAATATATTTTCTTGTCTGTCAAGTTTTATGGAGCCCTTAAATAGGCCCTTAAGTCTGTAAACGTTTTTGATAGAATTATTGAATAAATATCAGAAAAGGTGAGGCTTTGCTCTTCTCTTTGGTTCTTCAAGAACTGAGAACTTATCAAGGATTCTTCCTTGTGGCGTTCAAACTTATACCTTTGGTTCGTGATTCCTTTATAATCATTGGGTCAAGGTCTGTAACTTATACCTTTGGTTCGTGATTCTTTTATAATCATTGGGTCAAGGTTCTTTTACTTATACCTTTGGTTCGCGTTTCTCTTATAAACGTTGGGTCAGGGTTTCTATCAAATCTGAATTTTAGCTTTCTGAGGCAATATTCCAATATTGTTTGTTGGGTCTCAAAGCGTGTCGATTGGGGTTCGCATCATTTGGTATCAGAGCTCAGGTTCTAAAATCAGTTTTCTATCCTTTTATTCTTTTGTTTCCTGTTATCTTCCTATCTTGTTCCGTTTCTGTTTTTTGTTCTTCGTTCTTGTTTTGTGTCGTGCACTAGGTTAAAATTGTGCACTAAGTTCCCAAAAAAAAAAAGTGAAATAAAAGAGATGGTAATTATTGAGAACATTGTGGAAGATTCAATTGAGGTCAAATATGAGGATGAGTCCACAACTCACAATCCTCAAGTCTCAGATGATTTGTTGAAGATGACAATACAATATGTTGATTTTCTTGGAGTAGAAAATTTTAATTTTATTATCAACCCTTTGCTGATTGATGTTGCAAATAAATTGAAAGTAGGTGAGAGGAAATTTTATACTACACTTTATGAAGGATTCAAGTTTCAGAACCGGATCAAGTTATTAAAGCATTCGAAGTATTTGTTTATTTGGAGCGGAAGATTTCAGATTTCAAAGATCAACTCGAGGACGAGTTTGTTTCAAGTGGAGGGGTATGATGCAGGACACAATTTACTATTTAATTACTGTAATTTATTATTTTTGGTATTTTTATGTAAAAAACGTTATTTTAGGTTTAGGTGATTTATTTCCTTGTTTTTAGGTGCATTTAATGCTTTTTAGGTCAAATTTGATTCCTGATATGGTTAGGTATCAATTAGGAGTTATTTTAGAATATATTTTCTTGTCTGTCAAGTTTTATGGAGCCCTTAAATAGGCCCTTAAGTCTGTAAACGTTTTTGATAGAATTATTGAATAAATATCAGAAAAGGTGAGGCTTTGCTCTTCTCTTTGGTTCTTCAAGAACTGAGAACTTATCAAGGATTCTTCCTTGTGGCGTTCAAACTTATACCTTTGGTTCGTGATTCCTTTATAATCATTGGGTCAAGGTCTGTAACTTATACCTTTGGTTCGTGATTCTTTTATAATCATTGGGTCAAGGTTCTTTTACTTATACCTTTGGTTCGCGTTTCTCTTATAAACGTTGGGTCAGGGTTTCTATCAAATCTGAATTTTAGCTTTCTGGGGCAATATTCCAATATTGTTTGTTGGGTCTCAAAGCGAGTCTGTTGAGGTTCGCATCACTTCGGAAGTCGTATTTCTGGAAATTGTATGTTTAGAAGTGGAATTTTTAGCGTTTTATTGTTTATCGGGGTGTATTTTGTGTACTTAATTGGTTTTAGGGGGGTAGATTCTAGCTTTTTAAAAGACTAGTTAGGCGGCTTCTTGTTTACTTCAATTGTTTTTGTGGGGGTTTTCGGTCGTATTTTGCCAATATTAATGAATTTGGAAGCTAGTCTTTTGCATTTTTGGTGGTTGTTCAGGCCATTTGGCTGTTACATTGTTTTTTTAGGGGTAATTAACCGGTTGGTGGTTGTTTTATGGGGTAATTTCAGAGTTTCAATTGTTTTTTTTTTTTTTTTTTTTTTTTGGCATTTTAGCAACATCTGTCAGTTTAGCTTGGTAATTTGACAATTAATGCATTTTTACCGGTGTTTTGGTCGTTCCTTTACTTAATTATAGATTTTTCTTAGGTGGTTTGGGGATTGTAATGAAATTAGAATGGTATTTTTGAAATTTGCTTCATTTTCAATGGCACTTAGGCCTTTTTAATGGCTTCGGAAGAGTTATTTGTTCTATATAATAATAATAATGTCTTTCAATGGTACATATTGGCAATATTAGTAGTTTTAGAGAAATATTCTAGTCATTCGTTGGGTTTTTAGGGCGGCATTTCCATTTATATGGTTGTGGTGAAGTACTTTCGCAACTTAATGTGTTTTTTACGTAGCAGTTTGGCCGTTTGAGTGAATTTTGCGTCGTCCTTTTTTATTTATTGTGTTTTCAGGGGGAAGTTTAGTCGTTTTCATGGTTTTGGGCATGGAATTTTAGCGAATCATTGTGATTTTTGGAGTTTTTTCTTTCCCACCGTTTTAGCAAGATTGAGAGAGTATATATTATTGCAATATTAGGGGCTCTATTGGCCCTTTCACTGCTTTTCGAGGGATGTTCCTACTATTTAATATATTTTGAACTGGAATTTGGCCATTTAACGGATTTGGTTGTAAAGTGAATGGAGTTTTCGTGGGAATTTTGGCGATATTTATGGATTTGGATGGCAAATTTTGGCAATTAGACGGGTTTGGACTGGGCATTTCGCCCATTTTAATGGCTTTGGAATCAGATTTTCTCCAAATTAATGGGTTTTGAAGTGGAATTTTTATCGTTTTTTTGTTCTCGGTGGTGTATTTCGTGAATTTAATTGGTTTTGGAGGAGCTGATTCTGGCTTTTTAAAGGGCATCTTGTTTATTTCAATTGTTTTGGTGTGGATGCTTTTTCAATTTCGAGGGTTTCCGGTCTTGTCTTGGCCATGTTCATGAATTTGGAAGCTAGTCTTTTGCAATTTTGTTGGTTTTAGGGGCCAACTGGCCATTGCATTGGCTTTTTTGGGGCAATTAATCGGTTGATAATGGTTTTTTTGGGGTCATTTTGGAATTTTAATTTTTTTTTTTTTTTTTTTTTATGGGAATTCTAGCAATATCTATCATTCTAGCTTGGTAATTTTACAATTAATGCATATTGAATGGCACTTTGTAGGGGTATTTTTGGGGATTCTGATGAATTTGTAGGGGTATTTTTGAAATTTGCTTCATTTTGAATGGCACTTTTGCCTTTTTAATGGCTTGGGAAGAGTTATTTGTTCAATATAATGTCTTTCAAGGGGTACATATTGGCAATTTTAGTAGTTTTTGGGAAATATTCCAGTCATTCAATGGGTTTTTAGGGCGGCATTTACGTTTACATGGTTGTGGAGAAGCACTTGCGCAACTTAACGCCTTTTTACGCGGCGGTTTGGCCATTTGAGTGAATTTTGCATTGTCCTTCCCAATTTATAGCGTTTTTAGGGGAAGGTTTCGTCGTTTTCATGGCTTTTGCAATTTTGGCGATTCAATGTGATTTTAGGAGTTTTTTTTCCCTCCGTTCTAACAAACTTGAGAGGGAATATTATTGCATATTAATGCGTTTTCTGAGCCCTTCTAATGCTTTTTGATGGATGTTTTTCCAGTTTAATGAGTTCTGAACTAGGATTTGGCCATTTAATGAATTTGGTTATAGAGGGAATGGATTTATCGCGGGAATTTTGTCGATATTTACGATTTTGAATGAAAATTTTCGTAATATAACGGATTTCGACTGGGTAGTTTGGACATTTTAATGACCTCGGAAGTCGTATTTCTGGAAATTGTATGTTTAGAAGTGGAATTTTTAGCGTTTTATTGTTTATCGGGGTGTATTTTGTGTACTTAATTGGTTTTAGGGGGGTAGATTCTAGCTTTTTAAAAGACTAGTTAGGCGGCTTCTTGTTTACTTCAATTGTTTTTGTGGGGGTTTTCGGTCGTATTTTGCCAATATTAATGACTTTGGAAGCTAGTCTTTTGCATTTTTGGTGGTTGTTCAGGCCATTTGGCTGTTACATTGTTTTTTTAGGGGTAATTAACCGGTTGGTGGTTGTTTTATGAGGTAATTTCAGAGTTTCAGTTGTTTTTTTTTTTTTTTTTTTTTTGGCATTTTAGCAACATCTGTCAGTTTAGCTTGGTAATTTGACAATTAATGCATTTTTACCGGTGTTTTGGTCGTTCCTTTACTTAATTATAGATTTTTCTTAGGTGGTTTGGGGATTGTAATGAAATTAGAATGGTATTTTTGAAATTTGCTTCATTTTCAATGGCACTTAAGCCTTTTTAATGGCTTCGGAAGAGTTATTTGTTCTATATAATAATAATGTCTTTCAATGGTACATATTGGCAATATTAGTAGTTTTAGAGAAATATTCTAGTCATTCGTTGGGTTTTTAGGGCGGCATTTCCATTTATATGATTGTGGTGAAGTACTTTCGCAACTTAATGTGTTTTTTACGTAGCAGTTTGGCCGTTTGAGTGAATTTTGCGTCGTCCTTTTTTATTTATTGTGTTTTCAGGGGGAAGTTTAGTCGTTTTCATGGTTTTGGGCATGGAATTTTAGCGAATCATTGTGATTTTTGGAGTTTTTTCTTTCCCACCGTTTTAGCAAGATTGAGAGAGTATATATTATTGCAATATTAGGGGCTCTATTGGCCCTTTTACTGCTTTTCGAGGGATGTTCCTACTATTTAATATATTTTGAACTGGAATTTGGCCATTTAACGGATTTGGTTGTAAAGTGAATGGAGTTTTCGTGGGAATTTTGGCGATATTTATGGATTTGGATGGCAAATTTTGGCAATTAGACGGGTTTGGACTGGGCATTTCGCCCATTTTAATGGCTTTGGAATCAGATTTTCTCCAAATTAATGGGTTTTGAAGTGGAATTTTTATCGTTTTTTTGTTCTCGGTGGTGTATTTCGTGAATTTAATTGGTTTTGGAGGAGCTGATTCTGGCTTTTTAAAGGGCATCTTGTTTATTTCAATTGTTTTGGTGTGGATGCTTTTTCAATTTCGAGGGTTTCCGGTCTTGTCTTGGCCATGTTCATGAATTTGGAAGCTAGTCTTTTGCAATTTTGTTGGTTTTAGGGGCCAACTGGCCATTGCATTGGCTTTTTTGGGGCAATTAATCGGTTGATAATGGTTTTTTTGGGGTCATTTTGGAATTTTAATTTTTTTTTTTTTTTTTTTTTATGGAAATTCTAGCAATATCTATCATTCTAGCTTGGTAATTTTACAATTAATGCATATTGAATGGCACTTTGTAGGGGTATTTTTGGGGATTCTGATGAATTTGTAGGGGTATTTTTGAAATTTGCTTCATTTTGAATGGCACTTTTGCCTTTTTAATGGCTTGGGAAGAGTTATTTGTTCAATATAATGTCTTTCAAGGGGTACATATTGGCAATTTTAGTAGTTTTTGGGAAATATTCCAGTCATTCAATGGGTTTTTAGGGCGGCATTTACGTTTACATGGTTGTGGAGAAGCACTTGCGCAACTTAACGCCTTTTTACGCGGCGGTTTGGCCATTTGAGTGAATTTTGCATTGTCCTTCCCAATTTATAGCGTTTTTAGGGGAAGGTTTCGTTGTTTTCATGGCTTTTGCAATTTTGGCGATTCAATGTGATTTTAGGACTTTTTTTTCCCTCCGTTCTAACAAACTTGAGAGGGAATATTATTGCATATTAATGCGTTTTCTGAGCCCTTCTAATGCTTTTCGATGGATGTTTTTCCAGTTTAATGAGTTCTGAACTAGGATTTGGCCATTTAATGAATTTGGTTATAGAGGGAATGAATTTATCGCGGGAATTTTGTCGATATTTACGATTTTGAATGAAAATTTTCGTAATATAACGGATTTCGACTGGGCAGTTTGGACATTTTAATGACTTCGGAAGTCGTATTTCTGGAAATTGTATGTTTAGAAGTGGAATTTTTAGCGTTTTATTGTTTATCGGGGTGTATTTTGTGTACTTAATTGGTTTTAGGGGGGTAGATTCTAGCTTTTTAAAAGACTAGTTAGGCGGCTTCTTGTTTACTTCAGTTGTTTTTGTGGGGGTTTTCGGTCGTATTTTGCCAATATTAATGAATTTGGAAGCTAGTCTTTTGCATTTTTGGTGGTTGTTCAGGCCATTTGGCTGTTACATTGTTTTTTTAGGGGTAATTAACCGGTTGGTGGTTGTTTTATGGGGTAATTTCAGAGTTTCAATTGTTTTTTTTTTTTTTTTTTTTTTTGGCATTTTAGCAACATCTGTCAGTTTAGCTTGGTAATTTGACAATTAATGCATTTTTACCGGTGTTTTGGTCGTTCCTTTACTTAATTATAGATTTTTCTTAGGTGGTTTGGGGATTGTAATGAAATTAGAATGGTATTTTTGAAATTTGCTTCATTTTCAATGGCACTTAGGCCTTTTTAATGGCTTCGGAAGAGTTATTTGTTCTATATAATAATAATGTCTTTCAATGGTACATATTGGCAATATTAGTAGTTTTAGAGAAATATTCTAGTCATTCGTTGGGTTTTTAGGGCGGCATTTCCATTTATATGGTTGTGGTGAAGTACTTTCGCAACTTAATGTGTTTTTTACGTAGCAGTTTGGCCGTTTGAATGAATTTTGCGTCGTCCTTTTAGGCCATTTTAGCGAATCATTGTGATTTTTGGAGTTTTTTCTTTCCCACCGTTTTAGCAAGATTGAGAGAGTATATATTACTGCAATATTAGGGGCTCTATTGGCCCTTTTACTGCTTTTCGAGGGATGTTCCTACTATTTAATATATTTTGAACTGGAATTTGGCCATTTAACGGATTTGGTTGTAAAGTGAATGGAGTTTTCGTGGGAATTTTGGCGATATTTATGGATTTGGATGGCAAATTTTGGCAATTAGCCGGGTTTGGACTGGGCATTTCGCCCATTTTAATGGCTTTGGAATCAGATTTTCTCCAAATTAATGGGTTTTGAAGTGGAATTTTTATCGTTTTTTTGTTCTCGGTGGTGTATTTTGTGAATTTAATTGGTTTTGGAGGAGCTGATTCTGGCTTTTTAAAGGGCATCTTGTTTATTTCAATTGTTTTGGTGTGGATGCTTTTTCAATTTCGAGGGTTTCCGGTCTTGTCTTGGCCATGTTCATGAATTTGGAAGCTAGTCTTTTGCAATTTTGTTGGTTTTAGGGGCCAACTGGCCATTGCATTGGCTTTTTTGGGGCAATTAATCGGTTGATAATGGTTTTTTTGGGGTCATTTTGGAATTTTAATTGTTTTTTTTTTTTTTTTATATGGGAATTCTAGCAATATCTATCATTCTAGCTTGGTAATTTTACAATTAATGCATTCTTCCCGGGGTTTTGGTCTTTTTCTTGAGTAAATGTAGTTTTTTCGTAGGTGTTTTGGGGATTCTGATGAATTTGTAGGGGTATTTTTGAAGTTTGCTTCATTTTGAATGGAACTTTTGCCTTTTTAATGGCTTGGGAAGAGTTATTTGTTCAATATAATGTCTTTCAAGGGAATATTGGCAATTTTAGTAGTTTTTGGGAAATATTCCAGTCATTCAATGGGTTTTTAGGGCGGCATTTACGTTTACATGGTTGTGGAGAAGCACTTGCGCAACTTAACGCCTTTTTACGCGGCGGTTTGGCCATTTGAGTGAATTTTGCATTGTCCTTCCCAATTTATAGCGTTTTTAGGGGAAGGTTTCGTCGTTTTCATGGCTTTTGCAATTTTGGCGATTCAATGTGATTTTAGGAGTTTTTTTTCCCTCCGTTCTAACAAACTTGAGAGGGAATATTATTGCATATTAATGCGTTTTCTGAGCCCTTCTAATGCTTTTCGATGGATGTTTTTCCAGTTTAATGAGTTCTGAACTAGGATTTGGCCATTTAATGAATTTGGTTATAGAGGGAATGGATTTATCGCGGGAATTTTGTCGATATTTACGATTTTGAATGAAAATTTTCGTAATATAACGGATTTCGACTGGGCAGTTTGGACATTTTAATGACCTCGGAAGTCGTATTTCTGGAAATTGTATGTTTAGAAGTGGAATTTTTAGCGTTTTATTGTTTATCGGGGTGTATTTTGTGTACTTAATTGGTTTTAGGGGGGTAGATTCTAGCATTTTTGGTGGTTGTTCAGGCCATTTGGCTGTTACATTGTTTTTTTAGGGGTAATTAACCGGTTGGTGGTTGTTTTATGGGGTAATTTCAGAGTTTCAATTGTTTTTTTTTTTTTTTTTTTTTTGGCATTTTAGCAACATCTGTCAGTTTAGCTTGGTAATTTGACAATTAATGCATTTTTACCGGTGTTTTGGTCGTTCCTTTACTTAATTATAGATTTTTCTTAGGTGGTTTGGGGATTGTAATGAAATTAGAATGGTATTTTTGAAATTTGCTTCATTTTCAATGGCACTTAGGCCTTTTTAATGGCTTCGGAAGAGTTATTTGTTCTATATAATAATAATGTCTTTCAATGGTACATATTGGCAATATTAGTAGTTTTAGAGAAATATTCTAGTCATTCGTTGGGTTTTTAGGGCGGCATTTCCATTTATATGGTTGTGGTGAAGTACTTTCGCAACTTAATGTGTTTTTTACGTAGCAGTTTGGCCGTTTGAGTGAATTTTGCGTCGTCCTTTTTTTATTTATTGTGTTTTCAGGGGGAAGTTTAGTCGTCGTTTTCATGGTTTTGGGCATGGAATTTTAGCGAATCATTGTGATTTTTGGAGTTTTTTCTTTCCCACCGTTTTAGCAAGATTGAGAGAGTATATATTATTGCAATATTAGGGGCTCTATTGGCCCTTTTACTGCTTTTCGAGAGATGTTCCTACTATTTAATATATTTTGAACTGGAATTTGGCCATTTAACGGATTTGGTTGTAAAGTGAATGGAGTTTTCGTGGGAATTTTGGCGATATTTATGGATTTGGATGGCAAATTTTGGCAATTAGACGGGTTTGGACTGGGCATTTCGCCCATTTTAATGGCTTTGGAATCAGATTTTCTCCAAATTAATGGGTTTTGAAGTGGAATTTTTATCGTTTTTTGTTCTCGGTGGTGTATTTCGTGAATTTAATTGGTTTTGGAGGAGCTGATTCTGGCTTTTTAAAGGGCATCTTGTTTATTTCAATTGTTTTGGTGTGGATGCTTTTTCAATTTCGAGGGTTTTCGGTCTTGTCTTGGCCATGTTCATGAAATTGGAAGCTAGTCTTTTGCAAATTTGTTGGTTTTAGGGGCCAACTTGCCATTGCATTGGCTTTTTTGGGGCAATTAATCGGTTGATAATGGTTTTTTTGGGGTCATTTTGGAATTTTAATTGTTTTTTTTTTTTTTTTTTTATGGGAATTCTAGCAATATCTATCATTCTAGCTTGGTAATTTTACAATTAATGCATTCTTCCCGGGGTTTTGGTCTTTTTCTTGAGTAAATGTAGTTTTTTCGTAGGTGTTTTGGGGATTCTGATGAATTTGTAGGGGTATTTTTGAAGTTTGCTTCATTTTGAATGGCACTTTTGCCTTTTTAATGGCTTGGGAAGAGTTATTTGTTCAATATAATGTCTTTCAAGGGGTACATATTGGCAATTTTAGTAGTTTTTGGGAAATATTCCAGTCATTCAATGGGTTTTTAGGGCGGCATTTACGTTTACATGGTTGTGGAGAAGCACTTGCGCAACTTAACGCCTTTTTACGCGGCGGTTTGGCCATTTGAGTGAATTTTGCATTGTCCTTCCCAATTTATAGCGTTTTTAGGGGAAGGTTTCGTCGTTTTCATGGCTTTTGCAATTTTGGCGATTCAATGTGATTTTAGGAGTTTTTTTTCCCTCCGTTCTAACAAACTTGAGAGGGAATATTATTGCATATTAATGCGTTTTCTGAGCCCTTCTAATGCTTTTCGATGGATGTTTTTCCAGTTTAATGAGTTCTGAACTAGGATTTGGCCATTTAATGAATTTGGTTATAGAGGGAATGGATTTATCGCGGGAATTTTGTCGATATTTACGATTTTGAATGAAAATTTTCGTAATATAACGGATTTCGACTGGGCAGTTTGGACATTTTAATGACTTCGGAAGTCGTATTTCTGGAAATTGTATGTTTAGAAGTGGAATTTTTAGCGTTTTATTGTTTATCGGGGTGTATTTTGTGTACTTAATTGGTTTTAGGGGGGTAGATTCTAGCTTTTTAAAAGACTAGTTAGGCGGCTTCTTGTTTACTTCAATTGTTTTTGTGTGGGTTTTCGGTCGTATTTTGCCAATATTAATGAATTTGGAAGCTAGTCTTTTGCATTTTTGGTGGTTGTTCAGGCCATTTGGCTGTTACATTGTTTTTTTAGGGGTAATTAACCGGTTGGTGGTTGTTTTATGGGGTAATTTCAGAGTTTCAATTGTTTTTTTTTTTTTTTTTTTTGGCATTTTAGCAACATCTGTCAGTTTAGCTTGGTAATTTGACAATTAATGCATTTTTACCGGTGTTTTGGTCGTTCCTTTACTTAATTATAGATTTTTCTTAGGTGGTTTGGGGATTGTAATGAAATTAGAATGGTATTTTTGAAATTTGCTTCATTTTCAATGGCACTTAAGCCTTTTTAACGGCTTCGGAAGAGTTATTTGTTCTATATAATAATAATGTCTTTCAATGGTACATATTGGCAATATTAGTAGTTTTAGAGAAATATTCTAGTCATTCGTTGGGTTTTTAGGGCGGCATTTCCATTTATATGGTTGTGGTGAAGTACTTTCGCAACTTAATGTGTTTTTTACGTAGCAGTTTGGCCGTTTGAGTGAATTTTGCGTCGTCCTTTTTTATTTATTGTGTTTTCAGGGGGAAGTTTAGTCGTTTTCATGGTTTTGGGCATGGATCTTTAGCGAATCATTGTGATTTTTGGAGTTTTTTCTTTCCCACCGTTTTAGCAAGATTGAGAGAGTATATATTATTGCAATATTAGGGGCTCTATTGGCCCTTTTACTGCTTTTCGAGGGATGTTCCTACAATTTAATATATTTTGAACTGGAATTTGGCCATTTAACGGATTTGGTTGTAAAGTGAATGGAGTTTTCGTGGGAATTTTGGCGATATTTATGGATTTGGATGGCAAATTTTGGCAATTAGACGGGTTTGGACTGGGCATTTCGCCCATTTTAATGGCTTTGGAATCAGATTTTCTCCAAATTAATGGGTTTTGAAGTGGAATTTTTATCGTTTTTTTGTTCTCGGTGGTGTATTTCGTGAATTTAATTGGTTTTGGAGGAGCTGATTCTGGCTTTTTAAAGGGCATCTTGTTTATTTCAATTGTTTCGGTGTGGATGCTTTTTCAATTTCGAGGGTTTCCGGTCTTGTCTTGGCCATGTTCATGAATTTGGAAGCTAGTCTTTTGCAATTTTGTTGGTTTTAGGGGCCAACTGGCCATTGCATTGGGTTTTTTGGGGCAATTAATCGGTTGATAATGGTTTTTTTGGGGTCATTTTGGAATTTTAATTGTTTTTTTTTTATGGGAATTCTAGCAATATCTATCATTCTAGCTTGGTAATTTTACAATTAATGCATTCTTCCCGTGGTTTTTGGTCTTTTTCTTGAGTAAATGTAGATTTTTCGTAGGTGTTTTGGGGATTCTGATGAATTTGTAGGGGTATTTTTGAAATTTGCTTCATTTTGAATGGCACTTTTGCCTTTTTAATGGCTTGGGAAGAGTTATTTGTTCAATATAATGTCTTTCAAGGGGTACATATTGGCAATTTTAGTAGTTTTTGGGAAATATTCCAGTCATTCAATGGGTTTTTAGGGCGGCATTTACGTTTACATGGTTGTGGAGAAGCACTTGCGCAACTTAACGCCTTTTTACGCGGCGGTTTGGCCATTTGAGTGAATTTTGCATTGTCAGCGTTTTTAGGGGAAGGTTTCGTCGTTTTCATGGCTTTTGCAATTTTGGCGATTCAATGTGATTTTAGGAGTTTTTTTTCCCTCCGTTCTAACAAACTTGAGAGGGAATATTATTGCATATTAATGCGTTTTCTGAGCCCTTCTAATGCTTTTCGAAGGATGTTTTTTCCAGTTTAATGAGTTCTGAACTAGGATTTGGCCATTTAATGAATTTGGTTATAGAGGGAATGGATTTATCGCGGGAATTTTGTCGATATTTACGATTTTGAATGAAAATTTTCGTAATATAACGGATTTCGACTGGGCAGTTTGGACATTTTAATGACTTCGGAAGTCGTATTTCTGGAAATTGTATGTTTAGAAGTGGAATTTTTAGCGTTTTATTGTTTATCGGGGTGTATTTTGTGTACTTAATTGGTTTTAGGGGGGTAGATTCTAGCTTTTTAAAAGACTAGTTAGGCGGCTTCTTGTTTACTTCAATTGTTTTTGTGGGGGTTTTCGGTCGTATTTTGCCAATATTAATGAATTTGGAAGCTAGTCTTTTGCATTTTTGGTGGTTGTTCAGGCCATTTGGCTGTTACATTGTTTTTTTAGGGGTAATTAACCGGTTGGTGGTTGTTTTATGGGGTAATTTCAGAGTTTCAATTGTTTTTTTTTTTTTTTTTTTTTGGCATTTTAGCAACATCTGTCAGTTTAGCTTGGTAATTTGACAATTAATGCATTTTTACCGGTGTTTTGGTCGTTCCTTTACTTAATTATAGATTTTTCTTAGGTGGTTTGGGGATTGTAATGAAATTAGAATGGTATTTTTGAAATTTGCTTCATTTTCAATGGCACTTAGGCCTTTTTAATGGCTTCGGAAGAGTTATTTGTTCTATATAATAATAATGTCTTTCAATAGTACATATTGGCAATATTAGTAGTTTTAGAGACATATTCTAGTCATTCGTTGGGTTTTTAGGGCGGCATTTCCATTTATATGGTTGTGGTGAAGTACTTTCGCAACTTAATGTGTTTTTTACGTAGCAGTTTGGCCGTTTGAGTGAATTTTGCGTCGTCCTTTTTTATTTATTGTGTTTTCAGGGGGAAGTTTAGTCGTTTTCATGGTTTTGGGCATGGAATTTTAGCGAATCATTGTGATTTTTGGAGTTTTTTCTTTCCCACCGTTTTAGCAAGATTGAGAGAGTATATATTATTGCAATATTAGGGGCTCTATTGGCCCTTTTACTGCTTTTCGAGAGATGTTCCTACTATTTAATATATTTTGAACGGGAATTTGGCCATTTAACGGATTTGGTTGTAAAGTGAATGGAGTTTTCGTGGGAATTTTGGCGATATTTATGGATTTGGATGGCAATTTTGGCAATTAGACGGGTTTGGACTGGGCATTTCGCCCATTTTAATGGCTTTGGAATCAGATTTTCTCCAAATTAATGGGTTTTGAAGTGGAATTTTTATCGTTTTTTTGTTCTCGGTGGTGTATTTCGTGAATTTAATTGGTTTTGGAGGAGCTGATTCTGGCTTTTTAAAGGGCATCTTGTTTATTTCAATTGTTTTGGTGTGGATGCTTTTTCAATTTCGAGGGTTTTCGGTCTTGTCTTGGCCATGTTCATGAATTTGGAAGCTAGTCTTTTGCAATTTTGTTGGTTTTAGGGGCCAACTGGCCATTGCATAGGCTTTTTTGGGGCAATTAATCGGTTGATAATGGTTTTTTTGGGGTCATTTTGGAATTTTAATTTTTTTTTTTTTTTTTTTATGGGAATTCTAGCAATATCTATCATTCTAGCTTGGTAATTTTACAATTAATGCATTCTTCCCGGGGTTTTGGTCTTTTTCTTGAGTAAATGTAGATTTTTCGTAGGTGTTTTGGGGATTCTGATGAATTTGTAGGGGTATTTTTGAAATTTGCTTCATTTTGAATGGCACTTTTGCCTTTTTAATGGCTTGGGAAGAGTTATTTGTTCAATATAATGTCTTTCAAGGGGTACATATTGGCAATTTTAGTAGTTTTTGGGAAATATTCCAGTCATTCAATGGGTTTTTAGGGCGGCATTTACGTTTACATGGTTGTGGAGAAGCACTTGCGCAACTTAACGCCTTTTTACGCGGCGGTTTGGCCATTTGAGTGAATTTTGCATTGTCCTTCCCAATTTATAGCGTTTTTAGGGGAAGGTTTCGTCGTTTTCATGGCTTTTGCAATTTTGGCGATTCAATGTGATTTTAGGAGTTTTTTTTCCCTCCGTTCTAACAAACTTGAGAGGGAATATTATTGCATATTAATGCGTTTTCTGAGCCCTTCTAATGCTTTTCGATGGATGTTTTTCCAGTTTAATGAGTTCTGAACTAAGATTTGGCCATTTAATGAATTTGGTTATAGAGGGAATGGATTTATCGCGGGAATTTTGTCGATATTTACGATTTTGAATGAAAATTTTCGTAATATAACGGATTTCGACTGGGCAGTTTGGACATTTTAATGACTTCGGAAGTCGTATTTCTGGAAATTGTATGTTTTTAGAAGTGGAATTTTTAGCGTTTTATTGTTTATCGGGGTGTATTTTGTGTACTTAATTGGTTTTAGGAGGGTAGATTCTAGCTTTTTAAAAGACTAGTTAGGCGGCTTCTTTGTGGGGGTTTTCGGTCGTATTTTGCCAATATTAATGAATTTGGAAGCTAGTCTTTTGCATTTTTGGTGGTTGTTCAGGCCATTTGGCTGTTACATTGTTTTTTTAGGGGTAATTAACCGGTTGGTGGTTGTTTTATGGGGTAATTTCAGAGTTTCAATTGTTTTTTTTTTTTTTTTTTTTTGGCATTTTAGCAACATCTGTCAGTTTAGCTTGGTAATTTGACAATTAATGCATTTTTACCGGTGTTTTGGTCGTTCCTTTACTTAATTATAGATTTTTCTTAGGTGGTTTGGGGATTGTAATGAAATTAGAATGGTATTTTTGAAATTTGCTTCATTTTCAATGGCACTTAGGCCTTTTTAATGGCTTCGGAAGAGTTATTTGTTCTATATAATAATAATAATGTCTTTCAATTGTACATATTGGCAATATTAGTAGTTTTAGAGAAATATTCTAGTCATTCGTTGGGTTTTTAGGGCGGCATTTCCATTTATATGGTTGTGGTGAAGTACTTTCGCAACTTAATGTGTTTTTTACGTAGCAGTTTGGCCGTTTGAGTGAATTTTGCGTCGTTCTTTTTTATTTATTGTGTTTTCAGGGGGAAGTTTAGTCGTTTTCATGGTTTTGGGCATGGAATTTTAGCGAATCATTGTGATTTTTGGAGTTTTTTCTTTCCCACCGTTTTAGCAAGATTGAGAGAGTATATATTATTGCAATATTAGGGGCTCTATTGGCCCTTTTACTGCTTTTCGAGAGATGTTCCTACTATTTAATATATTTTGAACTGGAATTTGGCCATTTAACGGATTTGGTTGTAAAGTGAATGGAGTTTTCGTGGGAATTTTGGCGATATTTATGGATTTGGATGGCAATTTTGGCAATTAGACGGGTTTGGACTGGGCATTTCGCCCATTTTAATGGCTTTGGAATCAGATTTTCTCCAAATTAATGGGTTTTGAAGTGGAATTTTTATCGTTTTTTTGTTCTCGGTGGTGTATTTCGTGAATTTAATTGGTTTTGGAGGAGCTGATTCTGGCTTTTTAAAGGGCATCTTGTTTATTTCAATTGTTTTGGTGTGGATGCTTTTTCAATTTCGAGGGTTTTCGGTCTTGTCTTGGCCATGTTCATGAATTTGGAAGCTAGTCTTTTGCAATTTTGTTGGTTTTAGGGGCCAACTGGCCATTGCATTGGCTTTTTTGGGGCAATTAATCGGTTGATAATGGTTTTTTTGGGGTCATTTTGGAATTTTAATTTTTTTTTTTTTTTTTTTTATGGGAATTCTAGCAATATCTATCATTCTAGCTTGGTAATTTTACAATTAATGCATTCTTCCCGGGGTTTTGGTCTTTTTCTTGAGTAAATGTAGATTTTTCGTAGGTGTTTTGGGGATTCTGATGAATTTGTAGGGGTATTTTTGAAATTTGCTTCATTTTGAATGGCACTTTTGCCTTTTTAATGGCTTGGGAAGAGTTATTTGTTCAATATAATGTCTTTCAAGGGGTACATATTGGCAATTTTAGTAGTTTTTGGGAAATATTCCAGTCATTCAATGGGTTTTTAGGGCGGCATTTACGTTTTCATGGTTGTGGAGAAGCACTTGCGCAACTTAACGCCTTTTTACGCGGCGGTTTGGCCATTTGAGTGAATTTTGCATTGTCAGCGTTTTTAGGGGAAGGTTTCGTCGTTTTCATGGCTTTTGCAATTTTGGCGATTCAATGTGATTTTAGGAGTTTTTTTTCCCTCCGTTCTAACAAACTTGAGAGGGAATATTATTGCATATTAATGCGTTTTCTGAGCCCTTCTAATGCTTTTCGATGGATGTTTTTCCAGTTTAATGAGTTCTGAACTAGGATTTGGCCATTTAATGAATTTGGTTATAGAGGGAATGGATTTATCGCGGGAATTTTGTCGATATTTACGATTTTGAATGAAAATTTTCGTAATATAACGGATTTCGACTGGGCAGTTTGGACATTTTAATGACTTCGTGATGCAGGACACAATTTACTATTTAATTACTGTAATTTATTATTTTTGGTATTTTTATGTAAAAAACGTTATTTTAGGTTTAGGTGATTTATTTCCTTGTTTTTAGGTGCATTTAATGCTTTTTAGGTCAAATTTGATTCCTGATATGGTTAGGTATCAATTAGGAGTTATTTTAGAATATATTTTCTTGTCTGTCAAGTTTTATGGAGCCCTTAAATAGGCCCTTAAGTCTGTAAACGTTTTTGATAGAATTATTGAATAAATATCAGAAAAGGTGAGGCTTTGCTCTTCTCTTTGGTTCTTCAAGAACTGAGAACTTATCAAGGATTCTTCCTTGTGGCGTTCAAACTTATACCTTTGGTTCGTGATTCCTTTATAATCATTGGGTCAAGGTCTGTAACTTATACCTTTGGTTCGTGATTCTTTTATAATCATTGGGTCAAGGTTCTTTTACTTATACCTTTGGTTCGCGTTTCTCTTATAAACGTTGGGTCAGGGTTTCTATCAAATCTGAATTTTAGCTTTCTGAGGCAATATTCCAATATTGTTTGTTGGGTCTCAAAGCGTGTCGATTGGGGTTCGCATCATTTGGTATCAGAGCTCAGGTTCTAAAATCAGTTTTCTATCCTTTTATTCTTTTGTTTCCTGTTATCTTCCTATCTTGTTCCGTTTCTGTTTTTTGTTCTTCGTTCTTGTTTTGTGTCGTGCACTAGGTTAAAATTGTGCACTAAGTTCCCAAAAAAAAAAAGTGAAATAAAAGAGATGGTAATTATTGAGAACATTGTGGAAGATTCAATTGAGGTCAAATATGAGGATGAGTCCACAACTCACAATCCTCAAGTCTCAGATGATTTGTTGAAGATGACAATACAATATGTTGATTTTCTTGGAGTAGAAAATTTTAATTTTATTATCAACCCTTTGCTGATTGATGTTGCAAATAAATTGAAAGTAGGTGAGAGGAAATTTTATACTACACTTTATGAAGGATTCAAGTTTCAGAACCGGATCAAGTTATTAAAGCATTCGAAGTATTTGTTTATTTGGAGCGGAAGATTTCAGATTTCAAAGATCAACTCGAGGACGAGTTTGTTTCAAGTGGAGGGGTATGATGCAGGACACAATTTACTATTTAATTACTGTAATTTATTATTTTTGGTATTTTTATGTAAAAAACGTTATTTTAGGTTTAGGTGATTTATTTCCTTGTTTTTAGGTGCATTTAATGCTTTTTAGGTCAAATTTGATTCCTGATATGGTTAGGTATCAATTAGGAGTTATTTTAGAATATATTTTCTTGTCTGTCAAGTTTTATGGAGCCCTTAAATAGGCCCTTAAGTCTGTAAACGTTTTTGATAGAATTATTGAATAAATATCAGAAAAGGTGAGGCTTTGCTCTTCTCTTTGGTTCTTCAAGAACTGAGAACTTATCAAGGATTCTTCCTTGTGGCGTTCAAACTTATACCTTTGGTTCGTGATTCCTTTATAATCATTGGGTCAAGGTCTGTAACTTATACCTTTGGTTCGTGATTCTTTTATAATCATTGGGTCAAGGTTCTTTTACTTATACCTTTGGTTCGCGTTTCTCTTATAAACGTTGGGTCAGGGTTTCTATCAAATCTGAATTTTAGCTTTCTGGGGCAATATTCCAATATTGTTTGTTGGGTCTCAAAGCGAGTCTGTTGAGGTTCGCATCACTTCGGAAGTCGTATTTCTGGAAATTGTATGTTTAGAAGTGGAATTTTTAGCGTTTTATTGTTTATCGGGGTGTATTTTGTGTACTTAATTGGTTTTAGGGGGGTAGATTCTAGCTTTTTAAAAGACTAGTTAGGCGGCTTCTTGTTTACTTCAATTGTTTTTGTGGGGGTTTTCGGTCGTATTTTGCCAATATTAATGAATTTGGAAGCTAGTCTTTTGCATTTTTGGTGGTTGTTCAGGCCATTTGGCTGTTACATTGTTTTTTTAGGGGTAATTAACCGGTTGGTGGTTGTTTTATGGGGTAATTTCAGAGTTTCAATTGTTTTTTTTTTTTTTTTTTTTTTTTTGGCATTTTAGCAACATCTGTCAGTTTAGCTTGGTAATTTGACAATTAATGCATTTTTACCGGTGTTTTGGTCGTTCCTTTACTTAATTATAGATTTTTCTTAGGTGGTTTGGGGATTGTAATGAAATTAGAATGGTATTTTTGAAATTTGCTTCATTTTCAATGGCACTTAGGCCTTTTTAATGGCTTCGGAAGAGTTATTTGTTCTATATAATAATAATAATGTCTTTCAATGGTACATATTGGCAATATTAGTAGTTTTAGAGAAATATTCTAGTCATTCGTTGGGTTTTTAGGGCGGCATTTCCATTTATATGGTTGTGGTGAAGTACTTTCGCAACTTAATGTGTTTTTTACGTAGCAGTTTGGCCGTTTGAGTGAATTTTGCGTCGTCCTTTTTTATTTATTGTGTTTTCAGGGGGAAGTTTAGTCGTTTTCATGGTTTTGGGCATGGAATTTTAGCGAATCATTGTGATTTTTGGAGTTTTTTCTTTCCCACCGTTTTAGCAAGATTGAGAGAGTATATATTATTGCAATATTAGGGGCTCTATTGGCCCTTTCACTGCTTTTCGAGGGATGTTCCTACTATTTAATATATTTTGAACTGGAATTTGGCCATTTAACGGATTTGGTTGTAAAGTGAATGGAGTTTTCGTGGGAATTTTGGCGATATTTATGGATTTGGATGGCAAATTTGGCAATTAGACGGGTTTGGACTGGGCATTTCGCCCATTTTAATGGCTTTGGAATCAGATTTTCTCCAAATTAATGGGTTTTGAAGTGGAATTTTTATCGTTTTTTTGTTCTCGGTGGTGTATTTCGTGAATTTAATTGGTTTTGGAGGAGCTGATTCTGGCTTTTTAAAGGGCATCTTGTTTATTTCAATTGTTTTGGTGTGGATGCTTTTTCAATTTCGAGGGTTTCCGGTCTTGTCTTGGCCATGTTCATGAATTTGGAAGCTAGTCTTTTGCAATTTTGTTGGTTTTAAGGGCCAACTGGCCATTGCATTGGCTTTTTTGGGACAATTAATTGGTTGATAATGGTTTTTTTGGGGTCATTTTGGAATTTTAATTGTTTTTTTTTTTTATGGGGATTCTAGCAATATCTATCATTCTAGCTTGGTAATTTTACAATTAATGCATTCTTCCCGGGGTTTTGGTCTTTTTCTTGAGTAAATGTAGATTTTTCGTAGGTGTTTTGGGGATTCTGATGAATTTGTAGGGGTATTTATGAAATTTGCTTAATTTTGAATGGCACTTTTGCCTTTTTAATGGCTTGGGAAGAGTTATTTGTTCAATATAATGTCTTTCAAGGGGTACATATTTGCAATTTTAGTAGTTTTTGGGAAATATTCCAGTCATTCAATGGGTTTTTAGGGCGGCATTTACGTTTACATGGTTGTGGAGAAGCACTTGCGCAACTTAACGCCTTTTTACGCGGCGGTTTGGCCATTTGAGTGAATTTTGCATTGTCAGCGTTTTTAGGGGAAGGTTTCGTCGTTTTCATGGCTTTTGCAATTTTGGCGATTCAATGTGATTTTAGGAGTTTTTTTTCCCTCCGTTCTAACAAACTTGAGAGGGAATATTATTGCATATTAATGCGTTTTCTGAGCCCTTCTAATCCTTTTCGATGGATGTTTTTCCAGTTTAATGAGTTCTGAACTAGGATTTGGCCATTTAATGAATTTGGTTATAGAGGGAATGGATTTATCGCGGGAATTTTGTCGATATTTACGATTTTGAATGAAAATTTTCGTAATATAACGGATTTCGACTGGGCGGTTTGGACATTTTAATGACTTCGGAAGTCGTATTTCTGGAAATTGTATGTTTAGAAGTGGAATTTTTAGCGTTTTATTGTTTATCGGGGTGTATTTTGTGTACTTAATTGGTTTTAGGGGGGTAGATTCTAGCTTTTTAAAAGACTAGTTAGGCGGCTTCTTGTTTACTTCAATTGTTTTTGTGGGGGTTTTCGGTCGTATTTTGCCAATATTAATGAATTTGGAAGCTAGTCTTTTGCATTTTTGGTGGTTGTTCAGGCCATTTGGCTGTTACATTGTTTTTTTAGGGGTAATTAACCGGTTGGTGGTTGTTTTATGGGGTAATTTCAGAGTTTCAATTGTTTTTTTTTTTTTTTTTTTTTTTTTTTTGGCATTTTAGCAACATCTGTCAGTTTAGCTTGGTAATTTGACAATTAATGCATTTTTACCGGTGTTTTGGTCGTTCCTTTACTTAATTATAGATTTTTCTTAGGTGGTTTGGGGATTGTAATGAAATTAGAATGGTATTTTTGAAATTTGCTTCATTTTCAATGGCACTTAGGCCTTTTTAATGGCTTCGGAAGAGTTATTTGTTCTATATAATAATAATAATGTCTTTCAATGGTACATATTGGCAATATTTAGTAGTTTTAGAGACATATTCTAGTCATTCGTTGGGTTTTTAGGGCGGCATTTCCATTTATATGGTTGTGGTGAAGTACTTTCGCAACTTAATGTGTTTTTTACGTAGCAGTTTGGCCGTTTGAGTGAATTTTGCGTCGTCCTTTTTTATTTATTGTGTTTTCAGGGGGAAGTTTAGTCGTTTTCATGGTTTTGGGCATGGAATTTTAGCGAATCATTGTGATTTTTGGAGTTTTTTCTTTCCCACCGTTTTAGCAAGATTGAGAGAGTATATATTATTGCAATATTAGGGGCTCTATTGGCCCTTTTACTGCTTTTCGAGAGATGTTCCTACTATTTAATATATTTTGAACGGGAATTTGGCCATTTAACGGATTTGGTTGTAAAGTGAATGGAGTTTTCGTGGGAATTTTGGCGATATTTATGGATTTGGATGGCAATTTTGGCAATTAGACGGGTTTGGACTGGGCATTTCGCCCATTTTAATGGCTTTGGAATCAGATTTTCTCCAAATTAATGGGTTTTGAAGTGGAATTTTTATCGTTTTTTTGTTCTCGGTGGTGTATTTCGTGAATTTAATTGGTTTTGGAGGAGCTGATTCTGGCTTTTTAAAGGGCATCTTGTTTATTTCAATTGTTTTGGTGTGGATGCTTTTTCAATTTCGAGGGTTTTCGGTCTTGTCTTGGCCATGTTCATGAATTTGGAAGCTAGTCTTTTGCAATTTTGTTGGTTTTAGGGGCCAACTGGCCATTGCATTGGCTTTTTTGGGGCAATTAATCGGTTGATAATGGTTTTTTTGGGGTCATTTTGGAATTTTAATTTTTTTTTTTTTTTTTTTTATGGGAATTCTAGCAATATCTATCATTCTAGCTTGGTAATTTTACAATTAATGCATTCTTCCCGGGGTTTTGGTCTTTTTCTTGAGTAAATGTAGATTTTTCGTAGGTGTTTTGGGGATTCTGATGAATTTGTAGGGGTATTTTTGAAATTTGCTTCATTTTGAATGGCACTTTTGCCTTTTTAATGGCTTGGGAAGAGTTATTTGTTCAATATAATGTCTTTCAAGGGGTACATATTGGCAATTTTAGTAGTTTTTGGGAAATATTCCAGTCATTCAATGGGTTTTTAGGGCGGCATTTACGTTTACATGGTTGTGGAGAAGCACTTGCGCAACTTAACGCCTTTTTACGCGGCGGTTTGGCCATTTGAGTGAATTTTGCATTGTCAGCGTTTTTAGGGGAAGGTTTCGTCGTTTTCATGGCTTTTGCAATTTTGGCGATTCAATGTGATTTTAGGAGTTTTTTTTCCCTCCGTTCTAACAAACTTGAGAGGGAATATTATTGCATATTAATGCGTTTTCTGAGCCCTTCTAATGCTTTTCGATGGATGTTTTTCCAGTTTAATGAGTTCTGAACTAGGATTTGGCCATTTAATGAATTTGGTTATAGAGGGAATGGATTTATCGCGGGAATTTTGTCGATATTTACGATTTTGAATGAAAATTTTCGTAATATAACGGATTTCGACTGGGCAGTTTGGACATTTTAATGACTTCGGAAGTCGTATTTCTGGAAATTGTATGTTTTAGAAGTGGAATTTTTAGCGTTTTATTGTTTATCGGGGTGTATTTTGTGTACTTAATTGGTTTTAGGAGGGTAGATTCTAGCTTTTTAAAAGACTAGTTAGGCGGCTTCTTGTTTACTTCAATTGTTTTTGTGGGGGTTTTCGGTCGTATTTTGCCAATATTAATGAATTTGGAAGCTAGTCTTTTGCATTTTTGGTGGTTGTTCAGGCCATTTGGCTGTTACATTGTTTTTTTAGGGGTAATTAACCGGTTGGTGGTTGTTTTATGGGGTAATTTCAGAGTTTCAATTGTTTTTTTTTTTTTTTTTTTTTGGCATTTTAGCGACATCTGTCAGTTTAGCTTGGTAATTTGACAATTAATGCATTTTTACCGGTGTTTTGGTCGTTCCTTTACTTAATTATAGATTTTTCTTAGGTGGTTTGGGGATTGTAATGAAATTAGAATGCTATTTTTGAAATTTGCTTCATTTTCAATGGCACTTAGGCCTTTTTAATGGCTTCGGAAGAGTTATTTGTTCTATATAATAATAATAATGTCTTTCAATTGTACATATTGGCAATATTAGTAGTTTTAGAGAAATATTCTAGTCATTCGTTGGGTTTTTAGGGCGGCATTTCCATTTATATGGTTGTGGTGAAGTACTTTCGCAACTTAATGTGTTTTTTACGTAGCAGTTTGGCCGTTTGAGTGAATTTTGCGTCGTTCTTTTTTATTTATTGTGTTTTCAGGGGGAAGTTTAGTCGTTTTCATGGTTTTGGGCATGGAATTTTAGCGAATCATTGTGATTTTTGGAGTTTTTTCTTTCCCACCGTTTTAGCAAGATTGAGAGAGTATATATTATTGCAATATTAGGGGCTCTATTGGCCCTTTTACTGCTTTTCGAGAGATGTTACTATTTAATATATTTTGAACTGGAATTTGGCCATTTAACGGATTTGGTTGTAAAGTGAATGGAGTGTTCGTGGGAATTTTGGCGATATTTATCGATTTGGATGGCAATTTTGGCAATTAGACGGGTTTGGACTGGGCATTTCGCCCATTTTAATGGCTTTGGAATCAGATTTTCTCCAAATTAATGGGTTTTGAAGTGGAATTTTTATCGTTTTTTTGTTCTCGGTGGTGTATTTCGTGAATTTAATTGGTTTTGGAGGAGCTGATTCTGGCTTTTTAAAGGGCATCTTGTTTATTTCAATTGTTTTGGTGTGGATGCTTTTTCAATTTCGAGGGTTTTCGGTCTTGTCTTGGCCATGTTCATGAATTTGGAAGCTAGTCTTTTGCAATTTTGTTGGTTTTAGGGGCCAACTGGCCATTGCATTGGCTTTTTTGGGGCAATTAATCGGTTGATAATGGTTTTTTTGGGGTCATTTTGGAATTTTAATTTTTTTTTTTTTTTTTTTTATGGGAATTCTAGCAATATCTATCATTCTAGCTTGGTAATTTTACAATTAATGCATTCTTCCCGGGGTTTTGGTCTTTTTCTTGAGTAAATGTAGATTTTTCGTAGGTGTTTTGGGGATTCTGATGAATTTGTAGGGGTATTTTTGAAATTTGCTTCATTTTGAATGGCACTTTTGCCTTTTTAATGGCTTGGGAAGAGTTATTTGTTCAATATAATGTCTTTCAAGGGGTACATATTGGCAATTTTAGTAGTTTTTGGGAAATATTCCAGTCATTCAATGGGTTTTTAGGGCGGCATTTACGTTTACATGGTTGTGGAGAAGCACTTGCGCAACTTAACGCCTTTTTACGCGGCGGTTTGGCCATTTGAGTGAATTTTGCATTGTCAGCGTTTTTAGGGGAAGGTTTCGTCGTTTTCATGGCTTTTGCAATTTTGGCGATTCAATGTGATTTTAGGAGTTTTTTTTCCCTCCGTTCTAACAAACTTGAGAGGGAATATTATTGCATATTAATGCGTTTTCTGAGCCCTTCTAATGCTTTTCGATGGATGTTTTTCCAGTTTAATGAGTTCTGAACTAGGATTTGGCCATTTAATGAATTTGGTTATAGAGGGAATGGATTTATCGCGGGAATTTTGTCGATATTTACGATTTTGAATGAAAATTTTCGTAATATAACGGATTTCGACTGGGCAGTTTGGACATTTTAATGACTTCGGAAGTCGTATTTCTGGAAATTGTATGTTTAGAAGTGGAATTTTTAGCGTTTTATTGTTTATCGGGGTGTATTTTGTGTACTTAATTGGTTTTAGGGGGGTAGATTCTAGCTTTTTAAAAGACTAGTTAGGCGGCTTCTTGTTTACTTCAATTGTTTTTGTGGGGGTTTTCGGTCGTATTTTGCCAATATTAATGAATTTGGAAGCTAGTCTTTTGCATTTTTGGTGGTTGTTCAGGCCATTTGGCTGTTACATTGTTTTTTTGGGGGTAATTAACCGGTTGGTGGTTGTTTTATGGGGTAATTTCAGAGTTTCAATTGTTTTTTTTTTTTTTTTTTTTTTTGGCATTTTAGCAACATCTGTCAGTTTAGCTTGGTAATTTGACAATTAATGCATTTTTACCGGTGTTTTGGTCGTTCCTTTACTTAATTATAGATTTTTCTTAGGTGGTTTGGGGATTGTAATGAAATTAGAATGGTATTTTTGAAATTTGCTTCATTTTCAATGGCACTTAGGCCTTTTTAATGGCTTCGGAAGAGTTATTTGTTCTATATAATAATAATGTCTTTCAATGGTACATATTGGCAATATTAGTAGTTTTAGAGAAATATTCTAGTCATTCGTTGGGTTTTTAGGGCGGCATTTCCATTTATATGGTTGTGGTGAAGTACTTTCGCAACTTAATGTGTTTTTTACGTAGCAGTTTGGCCGTTTGAGTGAATTTTGCGTCGTCCTTTTTTATTTATTGTGTTTTCAGGGGGAAGTTTAGTCGTTTTCATGGTTTTGGGCATGGAATTTTAGCGAATCATTGTGATTGTTGGAGTTTTTTCTTTCCCACCGTTTTAGCAAGATTGAGAGAGTATATATTATTGCAATATTAGGGGCTCTATTGGCCCTTTTACTGCTTTTCGAGGGATGTTCCTACTATTTAATATATTTTGAACTGGAATTTGGCCATTTAACGGATTTGGTTGTAAAGTGAATGGAGTTTTCGTGGGAATTTTGGCGATATTTATGGATTTGGATGGCAATTTTGGCAATTAGACGGGTTTGGACTGGGCATTTCGCCCATTTTAATGGCTTTGGAATCAGATTTTCTCCAAATTAATGGGTTTTGAAGTGGAATTTTTATCGTTTTTTTGTTCTCGGTGGTGTATTTCGTGAATTTAATTGGTTTTGGAGGAGCTGATTCTGGCTTTTTAAAGGGCATCTTGTTTATTTCAATTGTTTTGGTGTGGATGTTTTTTCAATTTCGATGGTTTTCGGTCTTGTCTTGGCCATGTTCATGAATTTGGAAGCTAGTCTTTTGCAATTTTGTTGGTTTTAGGGGGCCAATTGGCCATTGCATTGGCTTTTTTGGGGCAATTAATCGGTTGATAATGGTTTTTTTGGGGTCATTTTGGAATTTTAATTGTTTTTTTTTTTTTTATGGGAATTCTAGCAATATCTATCATTCTAGCTTGGTAATTTTACAATTAATGCATTCTTCCCGGGGTTTTGGGTATTCTGATGAATTCGTAGGGGTATTTTTGAAATTTGCTTCATTTTGAATGGCACTTTTGCCTTTTTAATGGCTTGGGAAGAGTTATTTGTTCAATATAATGTCTTTCAAGGGGTACATATTGGCAATTTTAGTAGTTTTTGGGAAATATTCCAATCATTCAATGGGTTTTTAGGGCGGCATTTACGTTTACATGGTTGTGGAGAAGCACTTGCGCAACTTAACGCCTTTTTACGCGGCGGTTTGGCCATTTGAGTGAATTTTGCATTGTCCTTCCCAATTTATAGCGTTTTTAGGGGAAAGTTTCGTCGTTTTCCTGGCTTTTGCAATTTTGGCGATTCAATGTGATTTTAGGAGTTTTTTTTCCCTCCGTTCTAACAAACTTGAGAGGGAATATTATTGCATATTAATGCGTTTTCTGAGCCCTTCTAATGCTTTTCGATGGATGTTTTTCCAGTTTAATGAGTTCTGAACTAGGATTTGGCCATTTAATGAATTTGGTTATAGAGGGAATGGATTTATCGCGGGAATTTTGTCGATATTTACGATTTTGAATGAAAATTTTCGTAATATAACGGATTTCGACTGGGCAGTTTGGACATTTTAATGACTTCGGAAGTCGTATTTCTGGAAATTGTATGTTTAGAAGTGGAATTTTTAGCGTTTTATTGTTTATCGGGGTGTATTTTGTGTACTTAATTGATTTTAGGGGGGTAGATTCTAGCTTTTTAAAAGACTAGTTAGGCGGCTTCTTGTTTACTTCAATTGTTTTTGTGGGTCTTTTCGGTCGTATTTTGCCAATATTAATGAATTTGGAAGCTAGTCTTTTGCATTTTTGGTGGTTGTTGAGGCCATTTGGCTGTTACATTGTTTTTTTACGGGTAATTAACCGATTGGTGGTTGTTTTATGGGGTAATTTCAGAGTTTCAATTGTTTTTTTTTTTTTTTTTTTGGAATTTTAGCAACATCTATCAGTTTAGCTTCGTAATTTCACAATTAATGCATTTTTACCGGTGTTTTGGTCGTTCCTTTACTTAATTATAGATTTTTCTTAGGTGGTTTGGGGATTGTAATGAAATTAGAATGGTATTTTTGAAATTTGCTTCATTTTCAATGGCACTTAGGCCTTTTTAATGGCTTCGGAAGAGTTATTTGTTCTATATAATAATAATGTCTTTCAATGGTACATATTGGCAATATTAGTAGTTTTAGAGAAATATTCTAGTCATTCGTTGGGTTTTTAGGGCGGCATTTCCATTTATATGGTTGTGGTGAAGTACTTTCGCAACTTAATGTGTTTTTTACGTAGCAGTTTGGCCGTTTGAGTGAATTTTGCGTCGTCCTTTTTTATTTATTGTGTTTTCAGGGGGAAGTTTAGTCGTTTTCATGGTTTTGGGCATGGAATTTTAGCGAATCATTGTGATTTTTGGAGTTTTTTCTTTCCCACCGTTTTAGCAAGATTGAGAGAGTATATATTATTGCAATATTAGGGGCTCTATTGGCCCTTTTACTGCTTTTAGAGGGATGTTCCTACTATTTAATATATTTTGAACTGGAATTTGGCCATTTAACGGAGTTGGTTGTAAAGTGAATGGAGTTTTCGTTGGAATTTTGGCGATATTTATGGATTTGGATGGCAATTTTGGCAATTAAACGGGTTTGGACTGGGCATTTCGCCCATTTTAATGGCTTTGGAATCAGATTTTCTCCAAATTAATGGGTTTTGAAGTGGAATTTTTATCGTTTTTTTGTTCTCGGTAGTGTATTTCGTGAATTTAATTGGTTTTGGAGGAGCTGATTCTGGCTTTTTAAAGGGCATCTTGTTTATTTCAATTGTTTTGGTGTGGATGCTTTTTCAATTTCGAGGGTTTTCGGTCTTGTCTTGGCCATGTTCATGAATTTGGAAGCTAGTCTTTTGCAATTTTTTTGGTTTTAGGGGCCAATTGGCCATTGCATTGGCTTTTTTGGGGCAATTTATAGGTTGATAATGGTTTTTTCGGGGTCATTTTGGAATTTTAATTGTTTTTTTTTTTATGGGAATTCTAGCAATATCTATCATTCTAGCTTATCATTACACTTTAAAAAAAAAAAATGGTGATGAGAATCAACAAGCTTTCAAGGATCCATTGCAAGTTCCAGTTGGGCCAATTACAAGAGCAAGATCCAAGAAGATCAAAGAAGAACTTAATGGGCTGATTCAAGGGATTTGGGCTGATTTACATTCCAAGCTGGGCCCAAAAGAAGATGAAGGCCTAATAAATTTAATCCAAGCTATTGAGGGCTGATCTGACATAATTGGGCGTTATTTATGGCAAAAAATTATGGCTGATTGACTTTCCAGCTCTAAATCAATTAACAGATACTTTTCCTTATTTAGATCTTCTAATTTTGGACCAGATCTTCCTTAATTTTAGGCTTTTATTATTTAGAACCTTTTTTAGGGTTTTTCCTATTTTGGATCTGCTATTTTCAGACCAAATCAGTTTTTAATTAGGGTTTTATTATTTAGTACGTTTTTTAGGTCAAATTTGATTCCTAATATGGTTAGGTATCAATTAGGAGTTATTTTAGAATATATTTTCTTGTCTGTCAAGTTTTTTAGAGCCCTTAAATAGGCCTCTAAGTCTGTAAACGTTTTTGGGATGAATTATTGAATAAAAATCAGAAAAGGTGAGTCTTTGCTCTTCTCTTTGGTTCTTCAAGAACTAATGCGAACCCCAATCGACACGCTTTGAGACCCAACAAACAATATTAGAATTGATGCAAACCTATTGACACGCTTTGAGACCCAACAAACAATATTGGAATACTTTGCCCAAGAAAGCTAAAATTCAGATTTTTGATAAAAACCTAGACCCAACGTTTATAAGAGAAACCCGAACCAAAGGTATAAGTAAAGAACCTTGACCCAATGATTACAAAGGAATCACGA
>CM066172.1:38787533-38842533 GCA_033629205.1 Lithocarpus polystachyus
ATGTGATTGGGCGCTATTTTTGGACCAGATCTTCCTTAATTTTAGGCTTTTATTATTTAGAACGTTTTTTAGGGTTTTCTACATTCAGCCATGCACTCCTTGAAATAGATGGATTAGGAATGTAGCACTCCTTGTAATAGATGGATTAGGTTTTCAACATTCAGCCATGCACTCCTTGTAATAGATGGATTAGGTTTTCTACATTCAGCCATGCCTTATAAATAGCATGCACTGCTTGTAATAGAGGGAATGGAATTGAATAAAAATCAGAAAAGGTGAGGCTTTGCTCTTCTCTTTGGTTCTTCAAGAACTGTGAACTTATCAAGGATTCTTCCTTGTGGCGTTCAAACTTATACCTTTGGTTCGTGATTCCTTTATAATCATTGGGTCAAGGTCTGTAACTTATACCTTTGGTTCGTGATTCCTTTATAATCATTGGGTCAAGGTCTGTTACTTATACCATTGGTTCGTGATTCCTTTGTAATCATTGGGTCAAGGTCTGTTACTTATACCTTTGGTTCGCGTTTCTCTTATAAACGTTGGGTCAAGGTTTCTATCAAATCTGAATTTTAGCTTTCTTGGGCAATATTCCAATATTGTTTGTTGGGTCTCAAAGCGAGTCTGTTGAGGTTCGCATCATTTGGTATCAGAGCTCAGGTTCTAAAATCAGTTTTCTATCCTTTTTTTTTCTTTTGTTTCCAGTTATCTTGTTTTGTTTCTGTTCTTTGTTCTTCGTTCTTCGTTCTTATTCTGTGAGGTGCACTAGGTTAAAACTGTGCACTGAGTTCCAAAAATAAAAAAAAAATAAAAAAAAAAAACGTGAAAAAAAAAAAATCTGCAGAAAAGAGAGAGAGAAAAAAAAAAAAAAGATGGTAATTATTGAAAACATTGTGGAAGATTCAATTGATGTCAACTATGAGAATGAGTCCACAACTCACAATCCTCAAGTCTCAGTTGATTTGTTGAAGATGACAATACAATATATTGATTTTCTTGGAGTAGAAAATTTTAATTTTATTATCAACCCTTTGTTGATTGATGTTGCAAATAAATTGAAAGTAGATGAGAAGAAATTTTATGCTACACTTTATAAAGGATTCAAGCTTCAGAACCGTATCAAGTTATTAAAGCATTCGAAGTATTTGTTTATTTGGAGCGGAAGATTTCAGATTTCAAAGATCAACTCGAGGACGAGTTTGTTTCAAGAGGAGGGGTCTGATGTGACGATTCGAGGACGAATCCTTTTGAAGAGAGGGGGAATGATGAGAATCAACAAGCATTCAAGGATCCATTACTTGTTCCAGTTGGGCCAATTACAAGAGCAAGATCCAAGAAGATCAAAGAAGCACTTAATGGGCTAATTCAAGGGATTTGGGCTGATTCAAAAGAAGATGAAGGCTTAATAAATTTAATCCAAGCTATTGAGGGCTGATCTGATGTGATTGGGCGCTATTTTTGGACCAGATCTTCCTTAATTTTAGGCTTTTATTATTTAGAACGTTTTTTAGGGTTTTCTACATTCAGCCATGCACTCCTTGAAATAGATGGATTAGGAATGTAGCACTCCTTGTAATAGATGGATTAGGTTTTCAACATTCAGCCATGCACTCCTTGTAATAGATGGATTAGGTTTTCTACATTCAGCCATGCCTTATAAATAGCATGCACTGCTTGTAATAGAGGGAATGGAATTGAATAAAAATCAGAAAAGGTGAGGCTTTGCTCTTCTCTTTGGTTCTTCAAGAACTGTGAACTTATCAAGGATTCTTCCTTGTGGCGTTCAAACTTATACCTTTGGTTCGTGATTCCTTTATAATCATTGGGTCAAGGTCTGTAACTTATACCTTTGGTTCGTGATTCCTTTATAATCATTGGGTCAAGGTCTGTTACTTATACCATTGGTTCGTGATTCCTTTGTAATCATTGGGTCAAGGTCTGTTACTTATACCTTTGGTTCGCGTTTCTCTTATAAACGTTGGGTCAAGGTTTCTATCAAATCTGAATTTTAGCTTTCTTGGGCAATATTCCAATATTGTTTGTTGGGTCTCAAAGCGAGTCTGTTGAGGTTCGCATCATTATTACATATTTCTTTTGTTTTTTTTTTTTTTGGTATGAACCTTCCCATAGATTTTTTTTGTTTGTTTAACTGTCCTATTAGATTTCAAGCGTTACAATATATTTTACTTTTTTTTTTTTATATTGTTCTAGGAGATTTCAATTCTGTTTTAGATTTTGTGTCAATTATTACTTTATTTTTGTAAAGTAAGGAGGAAGTTTTCCTTAAATAAATGATCTATTTAAAGTATATTTAAAGTAATAAACGATAAATGATATTTTAAAGTAAATAAAAATATATTTTAATAGAAAGATATTTATTTTTCTCCCAACATATCAACACATTGAGAACATGTGGGAGCATTCACACACACGTGAGCCCCTTAGGCATATTAACGTACTGGGTACTTCTTACAAGTAAGTCCTTCGAAGCCTTTTGTTTTAGAGAAATACTCTGCTCACAGCATTTTCACAACAAATGTTATGTTGGATGTTGTTATTAGTGGGTAAAAAAACAATTTCAATTATGAATTCAAATTAAAACTAGTAACAACTTGTCACTTAAAATTTGTTGTGAAAGTGTTACAATTCCAATCATTTTCTTTATTCATCAATATCGATCCATGTATTTTTGTAGGAAAAACCTTTTCAACATTGCCACAGTTATTATACTTTTGTTTTTGATTTTCATTTTGTTTAGAAAACAAAAGGAAATGATATTATATTATGACTAGATGACATGTGCTTTGCGCATGCAATAATGCTCATTTTTATATATTTATTTTTTGGATTTATGTTATAATGTTTAAAAGTGATATATAAATAATTGCGTGTATTTTTTTTTTCTAAAAAAAAAAGAGGTAAGGTAACGTAAAATAATGTTTAAAAATGAGATAGAAATAATGTCCTACGTTTTTGGCGGAATGGAAAAGATAAAAGAAAAAAGCATAAAACTTAGGAACAATAAATTATTCTTTTAACAGGTTTGTGTTTTTTAATTTAAAATTATTTAACTATAAGATATGAGTATTTTAGAGAGTTTAAGAATTTTTGTAAGGGTATTTTGGTACACAAAATGTTGAAATTCAAACAAGGAATCTTGTAATTAATAGTACAGATAAACAAATACTCCCAGCTCTCTTTCCCACAAACCTTTCTCTCTCCACACTCCCAAATACACCTCTCTCTCTCCACACTTCCAAATTAATTCTGTTCTCTTCTCTTTTGGTCTCCAAAAAAAAAAAAAAATGCTCTATTTTTCTCTCCCTTTGTGGTAATGGGTTTTGATTTTGATTTTAGCGTGGTGGTGGTGATAAATATTGAGTCTCTCACTAAGAACGGAGCCAGGAGTTCAAGTTTGGGGAGGCAAAGTATAAAAAAAAATTATTATAAAACTCCAAATAACATCCATTTAGTATTAAGTATTAACAATGTAATAATTATTTATGAAAAATGGACTCAACGGTCTTTTAAATCTTATAAATTTTAGAAATTGTTTATAATTGAATTTGTACAAAATATTGTAATGATGTTATTTTCAATGAATAACATAAAATTGTTCGTCAAAAACTCATCTTCCATTTTAACATCAAAAAATTCGCACATACATACAAAACGAGACAAAGCATCTAGCACAACACTACAATTAACTAACTTTATTAACTATCAACAACTAACTTATTACAATTTCAAGCCAACTCAACTTTAAAAAAAAAAAAACACTAAAAGACAATCACAACCATTAATTATTTGTCTATATTGTATCATATGCTACTCTCACTTAAATAAAAACCATTCACATTCATTATTGAAATATCCTTCACTATCAATTACCAAATACTCTGCAAGATGGTGTAAAGCATTGCAATTCAATAGATAATAATTAGCCATTTGATGATATTGATAAGTTTAAATAAAAAAAAAAAGGCAATCTAGATTTGACACAATTTTGTATAGCAAAAATTAATATAAATAGCTAGAATTATACTCTTTTACAAAAAAAAAAAAAGTCTACTCAAAAGTGTGCGCACACACACGGGAGAGAGAGGTTTTATGTGCACACACGCGGGAGAGAGAGAGGTTTTAACATAAAACTGATAAAAGTACACCACGAATTTTACTTAAAGCCATGATAATTTTTAGAGGAAGGTGGAATAAATATTGAGTTAATATGCAATAGTTTACTTACATGAAATATAAGCAATAAACAAATCAAAACATGAATTTAGCATTAAGTGAGTTTGTTCATCATGAATATTCTTTATTTGATATTAAGACAAAAAAATAAAAACAATTTTTTTTTTCTTTTTTTGGGCTCAATGATAATATCATTGAGAGGAAAACCACAAAAACTAATAAAACAACTCTTTTAATTTTTTAAAACATAAGAACAAAAATTCTTTAATGAATTGTTTTCATTACTTTCCAAAAGAAATTTTAAATAGTTCTTCCATCCGGGGGTATTTTGAAAGCACAAAGAAGAGAAAGGGGGTGAAAAAAAGAACACTGATTTTTTATTCACCAAAAAAAAATTGAAAATCAGTATTTATTTTAAGAAGAAAAATCAGTATTTATTTTTTGAAAATCATTTTGGGTTTATATGAAAGAAAGTAGTTTTACGTGTGTAACGGCTAGTAATTCTAATTTTTAAAAGGGCTAGTCATTTCTGTTTCTCTCTCTCACTTTCCTTTCTTCACTTTTCTTTTTCTCTCCGAAAAAAGCTCTCACGCTTTCCCAGATAACCCAACCCATCTTGATCTTCAACGCATCTTCAAACGCTGGAAATTTTCCCTCAAGAAAGTGGTTTTCCTTTTCCTTACCACAAAAACAGACAGATTCAATTCAAGAAAACGGGTTCAAAGATTTTCCCTAGAAAATGAAAATCTGATCCTCTCTCTCTCTTCAAATTCATCTTCAACGTTTCTCAGATCTGAAGTGAAGCGAGGAGAGGAAGGAAGTTATAATTATGGCTGCGGAAACTCTACTACTCTCCAACGGCGCCGTTGCCAATGGAGATCTGTCCTCTAACCCTAACCCACCAAGAAGTCTTGCGATACCGAACGGCGACGTCGCCGCCGCCGTAAGCAGAAGAAGAACTCCGAGGCCTCCCAAGCCCCCGCCAGCGACGCTAATGACGATGATTCCGATCCTTAACAGGTTTTTTTTTTTTTTTTTTTTTGTGATTTCGTTTGTATGGGATATTGGAATCTGTGATAGCAAAGTTTGCTTAACGTTTAGTGGATTTTGGTTTTTGATAGTTGAAGTTAGGGTTTATGTGTGTTGAATTGAGTGGAGCATGGAGTTTTTCTTTGTGATGTTGTTGAGGTAGGGATGCTTGTGCTTTGTTGTTTCTTCTTATTATTCTTCTCGTTATTGTTCTGTGCTTACATATATTTTATTCATTTTCCAGGTGTGGGATGCAACCTCTGCAGACCCGAAGTTGTTGGTTAAAAATTAAAATGCGCTTGCATGACTTGTGGAAATAGTGAACTTGTGGGATTTATAGAATAGGGTGTAGAAAGATCAAGTTGCTAAGGTTTCTCTTATATGTTATGTGGTTCTTGCAGGAGCTGCTGTGACAATCACGGAGACTGGACTTATAGGTGTTTGGCAATGGGCACCCTTAAATGATTTCTTTGTTCATGTATTTGCTAGCGTGGGTGGGGGGAGTAGATATTTGTATGATGCCATATGTGGGGGGAAATTTAATTTTTTTAGTTTTATAATGGAGTAGCTTTGCATGATATATGTTGGGGATTTGTTTCCATTGTGCTTAATGCTCGGGCTGAATTCCTCTTAAATTTGAAAGTTTTTTACCCTTGCAGAATTATCATTCTATTTTGCTAGTGCAATTACTTGTGTCTCATTATTGGGTATTCTTTTTTGCAGGGCAAGCGTGGTATTGAGAAACAGCCATTTCAGCTTCCTGATTTTATTGCGGCAACAGGAATTGAGAAAGTCACATGATTTTCTGATATGAGGAATAATAAAATCATCTTTTTGTAGCTGTATGGCTACCTTTATCTTGTCAACAAATTTTCATTGTTGGATGTTTTTGGCTTTATATTATTATTTTTTTTCCTGTTACTTTTTTTCCCATCTCCATGGTCCTTGTAGCTGTTTTTCTATTGTTAATCTTGAAAATTCTCCTGCTGTTTTGAGTCTCAGCTATATCTTTTAAGTTTGTTTGTTTGTTTGTTTTTTTTTTTTTTTTTTTTTTTTTTTTCCCTGGATAAGTAAATAACTACATTAAAAATGCATTAAAGGGCAGGGCCCTTGTATATGGGATGTATTCAAAGGATTTTCCCCAAAAAATCTGGTGAGGGGATTTTCCATGCAGCAGCTGGCTGATGATGCCTGTCAAAGAGCTAATGGGTTTTTTTGTGCTTTCATATGGTTTAGACTAATGGGTTTTTTTTTTGGATTCTGATTTGTTTGAATTGAATTGCAAGTTTCTGTAGATTTGGTTCTTGTTTGTAATGATAAACTTCTTTTTTGGATTTTCTTTGGTCTTGCTTTTTGGAATTTCTTGGTTCTTGAATGTTTTTGATTTTTATTAACTAGACTTTTAAATTTTGTATAATTTTGAATGCCTTTCTTGGTTTTTTATTCTAATTGGTGTGGAATATCCTTTCAAAATGTATATGGACTTGAATTAATTTTCATCTTCCTAATGCTTTAAAAGATTTTTCATTTAGTTTCTATGTTTCTCCTCTAAAATTTGTGGCATGAAGTTTATTGATTAATATGAACGTTCTAAAATCTGATCCTTTCTCTCTCTCTCTTCCTGAATGCTCTAATTTATCCTTAAATATAAAGTGGTTCTTCAACAACTGAAAAAAAAAAAAAAAAACACTTTTCTTTGAAATTCAAGAAAAGGGTTTGAAGATTTTCTCATGAAAGTGACTGCCAGATTTGAACAACAAGAAGATTTTTCCTAGAGAGGGGGTTTTCTATGCTGCTGCTGGCACAGAAGCCGAGGCTGATGATTTTAGACTAATGGGTTTCTTTTGTGCTTTCATATGGTTTAGACTAGTGAGTTTTTTTTTTTTGTGCTTTCATAGGTGTGGTTTTTACTGATTTTTGTTGCTAATTTTGAATTTATTATTATTCTATATACTGAACATATTTTGGCACTCACTAGTTATGACATAATTATCCAACATATGGTTTCTTTTGCACTATATATCGTTTTGCATGCTCTTGATCTAATGTTTGCAACTTGATGCTTTTGTGCCCTTGACTGCTAATTGTTCTGTTGGTTTCCTTCCAATTATTAGGTACTGGGATACAAGGCAGTCAAATCCTGTGCGTACTCAACAACTCCCTGACTACTGTTATTCTTTTACAGTGCGGCATCCCTGATGGTTGTTTGCACTGCAGATTGAAATCTGATAGTTTTCAACTTGCAGAACCCTCAGGTAACATTCTCATCTAATGAAATGAACCAATAATGATTTCTTGCATCTTTCTTTGACAATCAAATGCTTCATTATTACAAAACAACATTTTGTAAGTCTGGCAGTAATGTTTTGCACTTAAAGTTTGATCAAGTTTGAGAACTCTTTTTGTCTACTTTTGATATGTGGATCTAGGCTTCTAGAAATGTGATCATGTAAGGGTATCTACACAGTATTAGGGCATATCAACTTCTAGCTTTAGGGTATTGGATAATCTTATTTTTGGTCTTTTGTGACCCTTAAAATTCAATTTGCTATTGCTTTTAAGTGTTCCAATGAATCATTGATTCTCTTCTCCACACCTTGTTTCCCCAATGAATAATTGATTTGTGTGCATGTGTTTGGACTAGATAAAAAACATGATAGGGTGGAGGGTCCTGGCTTCAAATTTGTATTTCCAACTTCTTATTATTATAAATTTATCAGCTGCTAGCCGATTCACTGTATGTGACATTAACTTTATGCTATTGTTAGCAAAACCTTTTTTTTGAGATTGACTACTTCATTTATTTATTTTTTCTGAATAAATTTAAGGCAGTGATGATAGTCATTATTCAGTACTTTCTTTAGCTTTTACTGCATTCTTTAAACTGCTGTGAAAGCAAATTTTGGGTTGAAAACACGGGAAAAACCCAAGTGGTCTGTAGCTACTAAGAGAGATGCTAAGTGCTGGAGCAAGAGAAATGGTTTCTATGCAGTATAGAGACCTTTGTGTATCAACACCCTAAAAGGTTAGTAGAGCATTTTTTTTTCATAACCACCAGAAGTTGGATGCGGCATTGTTATCTTATCACCATGACTCCTTAAATATTATTTGTGGATGCTGTTTCATCCCCCCCACCCCTCTCTTGCTGCTGATTAATCTTATGTTGCTTGCATTTTTTATTTTCTGCTTTAACTATATCCAGCTTCGTTACAGAAACAGAATATTTTGTGAATTGTGTTTCTTTCATGATGGTTGCCTCTGTATTAATACATCTTGTGTTGGTTTCTGTTCTGTTACTAGATAGTGTAAAGCTCTAACGGTATTTTGCTTTTCAGAAGCTTTAGCACATTTAGGAGTTCATTGAGTAATTTATATTTGATTTTGAAGTGATGTTTCCGGTTTAGCAGAATTATCAGATTTGACTGTGTTTCAAGTCCAGAGGACTGTAGGTTGATATTCCTTAAATATGCACTGCAAATGTTTATCCTGCTATATTTTTGCTTGGTTCAATATGGTGCACCTACATTCCTATGGATCAGTATGTTCTGCAAGAGGGCTATTTCTTATTAAAGAGATTTTCTTAGAATCTATCATTAATCTTTGCAGACTTTTTGTATTCCATCCCATGTTACTTGTCCTTTCTTTTTTGGGATGTACTATGTGATTTTCCTAAAGTACCCTTATTTAATGATGTATCCTTCAAATGTATGGGATATTGGAATCTGTGATAGCAAAGTTTGCTTAATGTTTAGTGGATTTTGGTTTTTGATAGTTGAATTTAGGGTTTATTTGTGTTGAATTGAGTGGAGCATGGAGTTTTTCTTTGTGATGTTTCTTCTTATTATTCTTCTCGTTATTGCCCTGTGCTTACATATGTTTTATTCATTTCCAGGTGTGGGATGCAACCTCTGCAGACCCGAAGTTGTTGGTTAAAATTTAAAATGCGCATGCATGACTTGTGGAAATAGTGAACTTGTGGGATTTATAGAATAGGGTGTAGAAAGATCAAGTTGATAAGGTTTCTCTTATATGTATATATGTGGTTCTTGCAGGGGAGCTTCTGTGACAATCATGGAGACTGGACTTATAGGTGTTTGGCAATGGGCACCCCTTAAAAGATGCCATATGTGGGGAAATTTAATTTTTTTTAGTTTTATAACAGAGTAGCTTTGGATGATACATGTTGGGGATTTGTTTACATTTGAGTTGCTAATTAATCTGCTTTGAATTTACAGATGACTTTCTCGGGCTGAATTCCTCTTAAATTTGAAAGTTTTTTACTCTTGCTGAATTATCATTCTATTTTGCTAGTGCAATTACTTGTGTCTACTTTTTTGCAGGGCAAGCGTGGTATTGAGAAATAGCTATTTCAGCTTCCTGAGTCTGTGGTTTCTACTTGGGGTTTGTAGGCAGAAACTGTGAGAGGCAGCTCATTTTCTGATAGGTTCTTTTGGGTTTATTTGGTTTGTTTTGCTTTTGGTTTTACTTGTGTGGTGGGGGTTACTCCTCAAAGTCCAGACTTTAAAGTAGTTCTCTTCTCATGCATATAGCCTCGAAGGAGGTGTCACTGTTCTTGACACAAAAAGATTGGAACTCTAGCTAGTGTTAGATTTGGGTAACCTTTCTTTACAACTCTCCCTCTCTCTCTCTCTCTCTCTCTCTCTCTCTCTCTCTTGGCCTTGCTTCTTTTTTTATTTTTTATTTATTTTTTTGATTGGTTTTTGCTGACACCAACTAGTAAAAAAAAGAACAAAGTAAGAAAAAGAACAAGAAAAAAAAAAAAGAAAAAGACCCAAACTTGACATGAGTTAAGCCTAATTAGGCATTATTGCATGTAATTAATTGCTAGTACTCTATACATACAGCTTTGTGGATTTGATATATGGCTCTTGGGTTTTGTTGGGGTTTACACGGAGAATGGCTTTTGGGGCTTTGTCTTTGTGTTTCCATCTTGATATTAGGCATATTTCTTCATTGTGGGGTTTCAGAGTCTTATCATTATTGACAACGTAAACATGATTTTCAGCTTCAATATTTTACTAGATTTTCTGTAATGTAATCTGATGGATTCCTCAGATTTTTCAGATAAATTTTGTAGGTGATTTTGTTGTTGGTAGTTAATGTTTGGTTGTTCATTACAATAATCAACTTTCTTTTTATTTTTTATTTTTTCTCTGATCCCTCACTCTTACATATTTATTCCCATTCTTTGCGAAAATAAAGAGAGATGCTTGTTGTCTACTGTTTTGGTGGTTTCTCTGATCTCTCACTCTCTTTCATATTTATTTTCATGCTGTTTCCTTGCCATATGCCAAAATAATTCAGTGACTCACCTCTTATATGATCTTTTGATTAGCATGTCCATTGGAATATAAAAAAAGCGGACAGTATGCTATTTATGATTCGGAATTAAGATCGTATAATTTTTAGAGCCCGTTTGGTGATGCGTTTCTGTGGAACTGCTACCAGTAATTTTTTTTTCTTGTCCCTTTTTTATTAAGCGTTAAATGTGATTTAGGTTTGGGTATTGTGGGTGGATTGGTTTTGATATTTAGGAATTTTGTTTTTCTTTTCATTCCCTATAGAACTTTGACTACCCAATTGAAATTTTCATTGAATTTGCTTCTTGGTTGATGTTTTTTGCTTTGAAAGATGTTGGATTAATTCGGATGAGCTACTTTTTTCTTTCAAGTTATTTGTGGTAAGGGGCCAAGTATTATTCCTTAATATTTCTTTGTTCAAGCATGAATTATTTTGCCTTCCTAATTCAGTGTTGTCATTTTAATAAAAGCTATGTGTAAACCTTGACATTGTGTTGGGTTTTGAGCCAATCTAAGATATAATATGTTAATTTTATAGAATTACCTTCACTGTTAACTAACAAGGGAAAAAAAGACAAATTATAATAGTTAAATTTGGACTTTGTTTTAACTTCTCTTCCCAAATTTTTTCTTATGGTGATTTCTATATTCTATTTGAGTTCATAACAGTAGGAACTTGACACATGCACATTTACTTTGGTTGTGAGGCATAGATTCTGTTTCATTGAAACAGTAAAGTGTAGGGAGATATTCTCTAATACAAATATGATACATGATGGTGGGGTCGTGGCAGTTGAGCTTTCTAGAGTGGTAGGTGCTCCACAGCTAATTACCATTGGTGGAAATAACAAAGATTCTCATTATTTATACATATGTCCACTTGCTTTTGCCTTAGCTCACATAGTTAGCGAAAATATTTCTTTTCATATACATATTTGTCATTAGCATAGATATTTCAAAATTGGGTTGCCTTGCAACCGTATCGTCTAATCTGTACTGGCTTTTTATTTATAGTGCTGTTTAAATTACCTATTTATTTTCCTAATCATTTTTTCTCCATCTTCAATGACATTATTCTATATGTGCAGGATTAGGAGGGAGACCTTACAAATTTGAAATAACAGGGCATGGATTTATTCAATCTATTTTGCCACTGTGTGTAAATTGTTTGTTCAATCTTTGAAGGAAGCTAGAAGCTTGAGAAACATCTACGATCGGTTAGCATTATAAGCATGGTGTTTTATCTGCATTTTCTGTTTTCTTTTTTTTTGGATTTTTTTATTAGTTAATTGGTATGTTTTTCTTGATCTTTATAGTTCCACGCTCACTTAGCATATAGTAACTTTTATTTCCGAAGTTTTTTCTTTTAATCTAAAACCATACAACAAATTTACACTCTTAATCTGTAGAATGGGCTTTATTGGGCTTTCTTGTTCTAGATGATTTTGGTGCCTCTGTGGTACCAAGTAAGAGAGAATTTGTTTTAAACTAGAAAAATCATATTTTTCAAAGCAATCATGTCAATACATTCCTTTTCTTCTTCTTTCTTTTTCTTAGATATTCTTTGTTGTGGCTTCTTCTTTCTTTCCATTTTGGGGTATATGTCCTTAAATGATTATAAATTGCTTTGATCCAGAGTTTGAAGTTCAAAGGTGTTTATTAATCCCAAACGCAATATAATTCAACTTATGTAAGTAGTACTATGAGGAGAAAGAACAAGGGAAGTAAATAATTGACTTCATGACAGATCCTTAATATCCTATGCATGGGGGTTTTTGCTTTCTTTTGAAATTTTCGAACAAATTTGTTACCTAACAATTTTATGGTATATAAAGGTAATGGGAGACTAATATAGCAGCCTTTTGGGCATTCATTGCCCCTGTTAGATTTTCTTTTATTCTCCCATTCTCTCACACGATCTTAATTTGCCTGGCACTATTTGGTTCTATAATAACATTTTGCTCATAATGTCTTTGCTTGTTATGACACTTCTACTGTTTCCTTAGTTTTCACCGTGGAGTGTGGTTCTTGTTAGTTTCTTTATTAATCTTTCTCTTATTGCTTCAGAGTAAGGACACACTGGAGTCCAGATCTCGCTGTGCTAACACTACAAGTTGTGGTGGTAGGGGTGGTGCAGACCGCTATGTTGGACGTGGTGGTTCAAGCCAATTATGTGGATGTCAGTGAGCAACTTCCAGGATCTATTTTGTTCGAAATCTCTGTGCAACCATGTAACGTGCACTAATCATTTTTCATTTTTTTTTTGTCAGAGCCTGGTGGTTTATATGGTAAACCTGCATACAAGAAGGAAAATTGGACACATGCTTATGCAGTCTCCTCATCTTAGTCATTCAGCATGGCAGGGATTACACATGTCGACGACCTACCTCATACAGGTTCTTACTATTAAAAATCTTAAGTTGATATCTGTTTTTGGTTTGGAAATTGAGGAGTAGCAATGTGATTAATTGCTATGAGTTGCGATGCTCAGTTTTTTTTTTTTTCCTTTTTTTTTGGGGGAGGGGGGGGGGGGATAAGCATTAAAATTTTCATTAAAAAAAATTTAAATGGCTTTTTCCTGGTATGTGGGATGTACAGATCAATGCAAACCCTACACCCCCAACCACCCCCCCCCCCCCCCCCCCCCCCCCAAAAAAAACACCCTAAAGAAAAGGAAGAGAGAGTGAATTGGTAAGATCTTGAGTTTTAAAGGTGATTTTCAGTCTCCCCACTTATTTTTGCATACAACACCAATTAATCATGTTTGTATTACCTTTTATTTATTTTATATTTTTAACTTTGTACAACTGTCCAATAAAGAAATACCTTTGTAGGAACTTTCACCTTCCATTCTAATCTCCAACCAGTTAACTCCTCCTACTTCATTGTAAAGCTTTATAATAAGATTTTACCTCAATTTTTTTGAGTCTTTGAAAAAGGTCATATCATTCTATTCAAGCCCATCTCATTAATCTTTATTGAATATAACAAACGGAGAAAGCTGTCAATGGATTAGGTTCTTAATTGTGTAATGGTAACAGGGAGATTATTATGAAGTTAATTATCAGTCATTGTGGCTTCTTTATTTTGCCATATTTTAAACAATTGAAGGAATAAGAGTTTCAATGGTATATCTCCACACTTATACTATTGTCTCTAACATAGCATTCGACATAAATTGAAAACCAAAGCCCTCAATTAATTCGTTTCCATAAGCTAACTATGTGTGGAAGTTGCATGTCTTTGCATACATTGATTCCATCTGTCCCCTTATTTTTGTCCTCACAGCCTTTAAAGCAGATCACTCTCCATGACCTATCTGTAAAATCCATTAGAACTTGTTTGAAAACTCCATGCTTTTGAACACCCAATCCACCCAATCAAACGGAACCTCTGTAGGTGGGTGGATTAGGGGTTTTGATATTTAGGGATTTTGTTTTTGCTTTTGAATGATGTATTAATCCATATGAACTACTTTTTTGCTATATGGGACACAATCTCATTCAAGGTATTGTATCAATTCCTTGATGTTTTCAAGTTCTGTTTTTTATTGGAATTGCTTTTGTAGATTTTGCATGTTAGCTTTATCCTTTATTTTATTTTCTGGGTGTTGTTCACTTCTATATTTTCTGGGTTTCCAGTTCTGTAATGGGCATGAGATTTTACAATCAAAATTTCCCTATGGATTACTTTGTTCTAATGCATCTCTTCAGTATCCTAGTTAGTTAATGTGAAAAAGTTGTTTGTGAAGTTGAGGAATTACTTCCGGACTAGTTGCTGCATATTTTCAGAATTCTTTTTGGATAACCTTAGTGTGAAACAGATGGAAGAAGTAAGGTCATCAATATTGTTATCCCAATTGGCACATTGTTATGGTAATTTGTGTGGATTCTTTAGAGGCACCTTTTGCTGAGCCATGCAACTTTTAATATGCTAGTTTCTGTTATCCACTTTCTTAGAAACATTTATTGTACATTGTTTTACTCCTACTTTATAGATTTTTGTGCATGTTAACATGCCATTCTTGGGGGGGCCAATTCTTCATGCTCATTTATTTCTAGCATTTTCTGATTGTTGAACATTTGTCTTGATGAATTTTCTTTACACAACTTTCTACACCTTAGTTAAATCCGGTCAAATGGTGCTTGACGTGTAAATAAACCATTGTAGACTCACATCAAAATTATTTTGTGAACTAAATACAGAAAGTATGCAAGATATGAGGTAACAATATACTAAGTACCTTTTTTTATCTTTAAATTTTTATTAAGTTTCTGATGGGCTTATTATTTAAAATTTTGTATGCAAAGGGAATGGAGGGAATGTCAAAGGCGGGAGGACTGCTCTTTTTTTTATTTATTGAGTAGTATTAGTTGGGCTGCTTCATATTCAGCTTCTTTGTTGGTTCTGTTGAATGTTTTTGGTTCATTATTTAATATTTCTTTATGATGCCCTAACCTATTAGATTTTATGTTATGTTAGCCCTTTGTTGATGTTCAGTTGAGACTGGTGGAAATAACTAAGATTCTCATTATTTATACGTATGTCCTCTTGCTTTTTGTCTTATAGCTCACATGGTAAGCAAAACAATTTCTTGTCATATACATATATGTCATTAGCATAGATATTTTATGCAAATTTGATGATCGGTTCTTGGAAACTATTTCAAAATTGGGTTGCCTTGCAACCATATCTTCTAATCTGTGCTGTTTCTTTTATTTACAGTGGTGTTCAAATTACCTATTTATTTTCCTAATTATTTTTTCTTCATCTTCTATGACATTATTCCTTCTGCCCTTTTTCTTTTTTCAATTTGTTTATAAATGTGCAGGATTAGAAGAGAGATCTTACAAATTTGAAATAACCTGGCATGGACTTATTCAATCTATGTTGCTAGTGTGTAAATTGTTTGGAATCTCTGAAGGAAGCTAGAAGCTTGAGTGGTTTATTTACCATCTAAGCTATGTGGTTAGCATAATAAGCTATGACAGGTTTTATCTGTTTTTGGATTTTTTTTTACTGGTTAATTGGTATGTTTTTCTGGATCTATACAGTTCCACACTCACTTAGCTTATAGTAACTTTTATTTCCAGAGTTTTCTTCTTTGACTATAAAACAATACAACAAATTGACACCCTTAATCTGTAGAATGGGATTTGTTGGACTTTCTTGTTCTAGATGATTTTGGTGCCTCTGTGGGACCAAGTAAGAGAGAATTTGTTTTAAACTAGACAAATCATATTTTCCAAAGAAATCATGTCAATACATTCCTTTTCTTCTTCTTTCTTTTTCTCAGATATTCAACCCTCAACTCTCTAAAGTGAAATTATTGGGCTATGCTGAGATGAAATTATCTCTTGATATATATTATTTTTGCGCCCACATTCACCCACACCCATGCAGACTGTAGTCATTGTCTTTCCTATGAATTGATTGTTTACCATCTGAGCTATGCGGTTAGCATAAGCTATGACAGGTTTTATCAGCATTTTCTGTTTTCTTTATTTATGAATTTCTTAAGTAGTTGATTGGTTTTTATTTATTTTATTTTAATCTCTAGAGTTCTAAATTTTCACTTAGCATAGAGCAAGTATTTTTTCTAGACTATTTTTCTATGACTCTAAAACCATACAAAAAATTGACACCCTTAAGCTGTGGTATGAGCCACGTTGTACTTTCTTGTTTTAGATGATTTTAGAGCCTATGTGCTACCATGTAAAAGAGAATTTGGTTTAAACCCAAAAAAAAAAAAAAAAAAATCATATTTTTCAAAGCAATCACAACTAGTTTGAATTCAATCTTTTTATATTTTGATTGAAATATACTTAAGAGATGAATTGAGGAAGAATTTTCCATAACTATACATAGACGGAAATAATATACCTTTGTGACTTGAATTCTTGTGTACTTGATACTTCTAAAGTTTGTTCCTCTATCTCTTTCTTGATGGTCTTTTCCAGCCCTTTGATCTGTTGTATTGCATTAATCAATATCTCTCTAGACATTGATGTTTTACAGGATCTTCTCTTGCAGCCTGCAGTATCTGTACCATTCTTTCTTGCTCTTTGATTTTCCATTTTTGTTTTAAAATATTTCAGAATATTGTTTCTTTTGTTCCAAAATTTGGTCTTGATTCAGAATTTGCTAAGAGGAGCTATGTGCTGCCTACAACAACTCAAAAATTCTTGCTTGCCATGTAGGAATGTAGAGAACAATTTATTATCTGGACCTATACCTGCAAAATTGTTGAGTGTTCTAAATTTTAGGTGCTGTAGATTTTTTTTTTCCTGCCTTTCATATATATATATATATTATATGTATATATATAAAATATAGGATTGCCTTTTAATAAGGATTTGGTTTTGTCGTGTATGCCAAATCTTGGAACTAGTTATGTTATTACTTCTCTCACAGTCTCTCTTTATCAGAACTTGATACTTCTTTCTTTCTTTATTTTTGATATTTTTCATTTCTTTTTGGATATCAAGCTAGTATTGTTTTACCTAACTAGGTATTAGTAATGCAGCCATAAAGCCTACTATTCTATTGAAGACCATAGAAGATATCGTGAGTAATCCCATAAACTGATACTTAATTCCAAAACCTGGATGACTATTTTTTCATTGACTGTATGGAATTGTCAGAGGACACAATAGTATATTACTATTGTATGTCTTTTAGTCATTGACTGTATGTCTTTTAGTCAAATTTGCATGCCTGAGGTCCATCTTATCAGCAAACATTATGCTACCATAGCATATATAGTGCAGAAAATATGGAAGTCCATCACCTCCATCTGTAGCTCCTTCTCTTGGTTTTTTTGTTATTTTATAGGTCTATAATGTGATTCTCCATTTGATATGCTTGTCTTGCATTGAATATAAATATTTTGTTAATCTCATTGTGAGCATTTTAATTAAATGATTGTCTTGCATTTATAACCGGTAACTAATTATAATGTCATTCATCTATGGGATTCAAATTTTCTGTAAAAGCATGAATCCATGAGCTGTTGGACTTATCTTTTTAATTGCATCAGGCACTCTTGGAGTACATGGGGGCTAGTGGATGCTGCAGCAGAAAAAAGTGCGGCTTTATTGGCTACAAGAGCTGGTTTGAGGGATCTATCTGCAATTCCATCAATATGTTGTGTTTCAGTTGCCCTTTAATATCCTGCTGGTTAGTTTTGGTCATTAATATAGAAATTCTAGAGTCACAGCTTATATTGTAGCCTAGTTACCTTCTTGGAGTTTTAGATATGTTTTTAAAGATTTTGATAGTTAAATATTTTGAAAACCTAAAACACACACACACACACACACACACACACACACACTTATAACATAAGTATAAAATACTAGGAAGCACCATTATGGTAACAGGTATGGGTACGATACAGCGGCATAGCAATTTTGAAAAATTAGCACTTACCTAAGAAGCACGGGTATGGTACAACATTGGTAAAACATTCCAAATGAAATGTTTGTGCTTCCTAGATAAAATACCTATATATAGATACACATAACACACACGCATATGTAAATTAAGTTATTTGCCATATTCCAACATTCACAAAATTAGACTTGATCGTAAAACCTTTCAAAATTATGTTTTAATGCCCAATTTTTTTTTTCAAATTTCATTTTTGACCCCACAAATTTTCCAAATACATTTTTTACTACACAACTTTTCCAAATTACAATTTGACCCAAAACTTTTTTTAAATTATAAATTGATCCTCAAGGTTTTTAAAAATTACAAAAAACCCAAAATTTGCACAAAAGTCCATGAGGTTATAAGAATCACCATTCCATTACTAAATTTCAAAATAAAAAAGGGAATTTCCTTCAAGCGCAGTAAAATTGTCAAATGACATTCTTCTCACACTTTCTAAACATTTAACTTTTATATCCTTTTGTTGTTTCTTTGTACCTTTTTGCATGAGAAAAATGTGTTGAAAGGAAAAGGTGCTAATCAAACATTTTATGCTATGGCTTGGAATGAGGTTAGTTGTATATAAATCAAGAATGTAATTTACTTTCCTAGCCAATGTCATGCAACCACATGCATAGCTATACTCTTTAAATTGCTAACATGCCCGTGCATTTCACGTATCATTTCCTAGGGTAGACAATATGTGCTCTCACATATTCATACATTCATTTGTCATCACTTAGGAAATATTATATTGCTTACTCACATGTTCATGCACCTCACATGTTCATGCATTCTTATCATGGAATGTAAGTCCTCACTTAGGACTTATATTCCATGCTCACGTCCATGCTTCTTGTAACTCACATGCTTTAATGATCCCATGCTCGTATGCTTTGGTGATTGCATGCCACAATGCTCAAATGCATTGATATTCACATGTTTAATATCCACATACATATACGATGATATGTCTATATGCTCAGAGGCTTAGGGGATCATGTAGTTGGATGTTTGTGCGCTCAAGTGTTTGACAAATGTGCTTGAATATGGAGGTGATTGGACGATAAAAGGTATGTGTACTTGGTTGCTTAAATGTTCACATGATTGTATGCTCTAATGCTCACATGTTCAATTAAGTGAAACTACTTTATAAGAATTAGTCATTAATTCTCATTTAGCATCAACTCTTTCTTTGTATCCACATGTGCCCACACTTGGATGACAATATATATATGCTTAGAGGTTAATGCGCTCATGTAGTTGGATGCTCGTGCATTCACATGCTTTGATGATCGTACTGAAATGATAATGTGATTGGACAGTAAGATATATATTTAATTGATGGCCCTATGTTCCTATGTTCACATGCTTTAATGATACATGCTCCTATGTTCTCTTGCTTTGATGATCATATATGCTCACGTCTACATGCTTCGATGATCATATGCTCCCATTCTCACATACTCACATGCTTGGATGCTTATATGTTTAATTGCTCATATGTTCACATATTTTGACCATCACACGCTCCCATATTCACATGTCTTGATAATCACATGCTCTTGGGGTCAAATTCTTTGATAATCATATTATCCCATTGTTAAATGCTTTGATAATCACATTCTCCGATACTCGCATGCTTTGATGATCTCATGCTCATATACTTCAATAATCACAAGCTCCCATGCTCACTCGCAATAATATTTACAAGTTTGATATCCACACGCTTGGATGGTAACATGCTCCCAGACTCACATGCTTCGATGATGCCATGCTCATTTGCTTCAATGATCACATGTTCTCATGCTCACTTGCTAAATATTTAGAAGTTTGACATGAGCACACACTTGGATGATGATTTGTCTATATGTTTGGATGCTTAAGTGAATTTGCAGTTAGGCGTTCTTGCGCTCAAAAGCATTGTGGATTGTGATTGGAAGATAAAGTGATTGGGCGGACGGCAAGAGGTATGTGTACTTAGTTGCTTAAATGCTCATATGCTTGTCTGCTCTCATGCTCACATGCTTGTACACTCTCATTCTTAAATTCTCACATGTTCAATTAAGTGTAACTCCTTAAAAATTATTTATTAATTCTCATTATGCATCAACCCTTTCTTTGTGGCATGTGCCCACACTTGATGACGATATATCTATATGCTTGGAGGCTAATTTTCACTTACTTTGATAATTACATACTTCTATGTTTTCATGCTTTAATGATCGTATGCTCACATGTCTACATGCTTTGATGATCATATGGTCCCACACTCACATGCTCACATGCTTGGATGTTTACATGTTTGATTGCTCACACCTTCACGTCTTGATAATCACATGCTTTGATGATCTCTAATCGAATGCTTTGATGATGGCATGTGCCCACACTTGATGACGATATATCTATATGCTTGGAGGCTAATTTTCACTTGCTTTGATAATTACATACTTCTATGTAATATCCACACACGTGCACACACTTGGACAATGATATGTTTATATGCTCGGAGGTTTAGGTGAACAAGCAATTGGACTTTTGTGTGCCCAAATATTTGACGAAAATGCTTGAATGCGGAGGTGATATGACAATAAGAGGTATGTATGCTTGGTTGCTTAAATGCTTGTATGCTTGTATGCAACATGCTTGTATAATCTAATGCTCACATGCTTTGTACACTCATTTTGAAATGCCCACATGTTCAATTAAGTGTAACTAATAAGGCGTATTCATTAATTTTTCATTCACCATTAACCCTTTCTGTGTATCCATATGTGCTCACACTTGGATGAAGACGTCTATATGCTTGGAGGTTGATGTGCTCATGTAGTTGGATGCTTGTGCACTCACATGCTTTGATGATCGTGTTGAAATGCTAATGTGATTGAACGGTAAAATATATATTTATTTGGATACTTAAATATTCATGCACTTATATGATCACATGGTGTGTCTACTTTGATGGCCACAAGTTCTTATGTTCTCTTGCTTTAAATCTCACATGCTTTAATGATTAAATGCTCCTACGTTCTCATGCTTCGATGATCGTATGCTCACATGTCAACATGCTCCGATGATCATATGCTCCCATGCTCACATGATCACATGCTTGATTGATCACATGCTTGGATGCTCACATGTTTAATGCTTTGACTATCACATGCTTCTATGTTCACATGCCTTGATAATCACATGCTTCTAGGGTTAAATTCTTTGATGATCACATTCTCCCGTGGTTTGCTTTGATAATCACATGCTCCCATGGTTTGCCTATGTTCTCTTGAACACTATAGTGATTGGGCGGTAAGAGGTATGTGTGTTTAGTTGCTTAAATGCTCATATGCTTGTCTGCTCTTATGTTCTTGTGCTTTGATGATCGTATGCTCACATGTCTGCATACTTTGATGATCATGTGGTCCAATGCTCACATGCTTCGATGATCACATGCTTCCATCCTCTCTTGCAATAATATTTATAAGTTTGATATCCTTACACATGAGCACACGCTTGGATAATGATATGCTCACATGCTTGGACTCTTAAGTGAATATGCAGTTTGACGTTCTTGTGCTCAAATGCTTTGAGTGTTATGCTTGAACGCTGTAGTGATTGGGCGGTAAGAGGTATGTGTACATGGCTGGTTAAATGATCATATACTTGTTTGCTCTTATGCTCACATGCTTGTACACTCTCCTTCTTAAATGCTCACATGTTATAAATTATGTATAAATCCTTCATAAGATTTACTTATTAACTTCCCATTAAGCATCAACTCTTTCTTTGTATCCACATGTGATTACACTTGTTTTGATGATTACATACTCCTATGTTCTCATGTTTTGATGATTGTATGCTTTCATGTCTACATGCCTTGATTATTATATGGTCCCATGCTCAAATGTTTTACATGTGCACACACTTGGGTGATATATATCTATATGCTTGGAGGATGATATGCTTATGCTGTTGGATGCTCGTGCACTCACATGCTTTGATGATCGTGCCTAAAAGGTATGTGTACTTGGGCGCTTAAATGCGAATATGCTTGTATGCTCACATACGTGAATGCTCTCACACTCACATGTTCAATTAAGAGTCAGTCCTTTGAAGGACTTATTGATTAATTGTCATCAAGTACCATACCTTTGTTTATGTTTTACAAGTGCACACACTTGGCTGATATATATCCATATGCTAGAAAGATGATGTGCTCATGCTGTTGGATGCTCGTGCACTCACATGCTTTGATGCTCGTGCACTCACATGCTTTGATGATCGTGCTTAAGAGGTATGTGTAATTGGGCGCTTGAATGCTAATATGCTTGTATGCTCACATATGTATATGCTCTCACACTCACATGTTCAATTAAGTGTCAGTCCTTCGGAGGACTTATTCATTAATTGTCATTAAGCACCATAAATTTTTTTATGTTTACAAGTGCACACACTTGGAAGATAATATATCTATACTCTTGGAGGATGATGATGTGCTCGTGCTGTTGGATGCTCGTGCACTCACATGTTTTGATGATCGTGCCTAAGAGGTATGTGTACTTGGCCGCTTAAAAGCTAATATAGCGTATGCTTAAATACGTGTATGCTCTCACACTTACATGCACAATTAAGTGTCACTCCTTCGGAGGACTAATTCATTAATTGTCATTAAGCACCATACCTTTGTTTATGTTTATATATACACACAATTGGATGATAATATATCTATATGCTTGGGGGCTGATGTGCTCATGCTGTCTCACATGTTCAATTAAGTGTCACTCCTTCAGAGGATTAATTCATTAACTATCATTAAGCACCATACCTTTGTTTATGTTTTACATGTGCACACACTTGGGTGATATATATCTATATGCTTGGAGGATGATGTGCTCATGTTGTTGGATGCTCGTGCACTCACATATTTTGATGATCGTGCCTAAGATGTATGTATACCTGGGCGCTTAAATGCTACTATGCTTCTATGCTCACATACGTGTTTGCTCTCACACTCACATGCTCAATTAAGTGTCACTCCTTCGGAGGACTTATTCATTAACTGTCATTAAGCACCATACATTTGTTTATGTTTACATATGCACACAATTGGATGATAATATATCTATATGCTTGGAGGCTGATGTGCTCATGCTGTCTCACTTGTATAATTAACTGTCACTCCTTCAGAGGACTTATTCATTAATTGTTATTAAGCATCATACCTTTGTTTATGTTTTACATGTGCACACACCTGGGTGATATATATCTATATGCTTGGAGGATGATATGCTTATGCTGTTGGATGCTCGTGCACTCACATGCTTTAATAATCGTGCCTAAGAGGTAAGTGTACTTGGGCGCTTAAATGCTAATATGCTTGTATGCTCACATACATGTATGCTCTCACACCCACATGTTCAATTAAGAGTCAGTCCTTCGGAGGACTTATTCATTAATTGTCATTAAGCAAAATACCTTTGTTTATGTTTAAAAATATATACAATTGGATGATAATATATCTATATGCGTAGAGGCTGATGTGCTCATGCTGTCTCACATGTTCAATTAAGTGTCACTCCTTCAGAGGACTTATTCATTAATTGTCATTAAACACTATACTTTTGTTTATGTTTTACATGCGCACACAATTGGGTGATATATATCAATATGCTTGGGGGATTATGTGCTCATGCTGTTGGATGCTCGGCCACTCACATGCTTTGATGATCGTGCCTAAGAGGTATGTGTACTTGGGCGCTTAAATGCTAATATGCTTGTATGCTCACATCTGTGTACGCTCTCACACTCACATGTTCAATTAAGAATCAGTCCTTCGGAGGACTTATTTATTAATTGTCATTAAGCACCATAACTTTTTTTATGTTTACATGTGCACACACTTAGATGATAATATATCTATACACTTGGAGGATGATGTGCTCGTGTTGTTGGATGCTCGTGCACTCACATGCTTTAATGATCGTGCCTAAGAGGTGTATGTATTTGGCCGCTTAAATGCTTATATACTTGTATGCTCAAATACATGTATGCTCTCACACTCATCTGCTCAATTATGTGTCACTCCTTCGGAGGACTCATTCATTAATTGTCATTAAGCACCGTACATTTGTTTTTGTTTACATATGCACACAATTGGATGATAATATAGCTATATGCTTAGAGGCTGATGTGCTCATGCTGTCTCACATGTTCAATTAAGTGTCACTCCTTCAGAGGACTAATTCATTAACTGTCATTAAGCACCATACCTTTGTTTATGTTTTACATATGCACTCACATGTTTTGATGATCGTGCCTAAGAGGTATGTGCACTTGGCGCTTCAATGCTAATATGCTTGTATGCTCACATACGTGTATGCTCTCACACTCACATGCTCAATTAAGTGTCACTCCTTTGTATATTTTTATATATGCACACAATTGGATGATAATATATCTATATACTTGTAGGCTGATGTGTTCATGCTGTCTCACATGTTCAATTAAGTGTCACTCTTTCAGAGGACTAATTCATTAACTGTCATTAAGCACCATACCTTTGTTTATGTTTTACATGTGCACACACTTGAGTGATATATATCTATATGCTTGGAGGATGATGTGCTCATGCTGTTGGATGCTTGTGCACTCACATGCTTTGATGATCCTGCCTAAAAGGTATGTGTACTTGGACGCTTAAATGCTAATATGCTGGTATGCTCACATACCTGTATGCTCTCACACTCACATGCTCAATTAAGTGTCACTCCTTTGGGGGACTTATTCTTTAATTGTCATTAAGCACCAGACATTTGTTTATGTTTACATATGCATACAATTGGAAGATAATATACCTATATGCTTGGAGGCTGATGTGCACATGTTGTGTCACATGTTCAATTAACTGTCACTCCTTCAGATGACTTATTTATTAATTGTTGTTAAGCATCATACCTTTGTTTCTGTTTTACATGTGCACACACTTGGGTGATATATATCTATATGCTTTGAGGATGATATGCTCATGCTGTTAGTTGCTCGTTCACTCACATGCTTTGATGATAGTGCCTAAGAGGTATGTGTACTTGGGCGCTTAAATGCTAATATGCTTGTATGCTCACATACGTGTATGCTCTCGCACTCACATGTTCAATTAAGTGTCACTCCTTTGTTTTTGTTTATATATGCACACAATTGGGTGATAATCTATTTATATGCTTAGAGGCAGATGTGCTCATGCTGTCTCACATGTTCAATTAAGTATCACTCCTTCAGAGGACAAATTCATTAACTGTCTTTAAGCACCATACCTTTGTTTATGTTTTACATGTGCACACACTTGTGTGATATATCTATATGCTTGGAGGATGATGTGCTCATGCTGTTGGATGCTCGTGGATTCAAATGCTTTGACGATCGTGCCTAAAAGGTATGTGTACTTGGGCGCTTAAATGCTAATATGTTGGTATGCTCACATACGTTTGTGCTCTCACACTCACATGCTCAATTAAGTGTCACTCAATTGGAGGACTTATTCATTAATTGCCATTAAGCAACATACCTTTGTTTATGTTTACATATGCACACAATTTGATGATAATATATCTATATGCATGGAGGCTGATGTGCTCATGCTGTCTCACCTGTTCAATTAAGTGTCACTCCTTCAGAGGACTAATTCATTAATTGTCATTAAGCACCATACCTTTGTTTATGTTTTACATGTGCACACACTTGTGTGATATATATCTATATGCTTGGAGGATGATGTGCTCATGTTGTTGGATGCTCGTACACTCACATGCTTTGACGATCATGCCTAAAAAGTATATGTTCTTGGGCGCTTAAATGCTAATATGCTGGTATGCTCACATACGTTTATGCTCTCACGTTCACATGCTCAATTAAGTGTCACTTATTCGGAGGACTTATTCATTAATTGTCATTAAGCACCATACATTTGTTTATGTTTACATATGCGCACAATTGGATGATAATATATCTATATGCTTGGAGGCTGAAGTGTTCATGTTGTCTCACATATTCAATTAACTGTCACTCCTTCAGAGGACTTATTCATTAATTGTTATTAAGCATCATACCTTTGTCTATGTTTTACATGTGCGCACCTGGGTGATATATATCTATGTGCTTGGAGGAAGATATGCTCATGCTGTTGGATGCTCGTGCACTCACGTGCGTTGATAATCGTGCCTAAGAGGTATGTGTACTTGGGCGCTTAAATGCTAATATGTTTGTATGCTCACATACATGTATGCTCTCACACCCACATGTTCAATTAAGAGTCAGTCCTTCGGAGGACTTACTCATTAATTGTCATTAAGCAACATACCTTTGTTTATGTTTAAAAATATATACAATTGGATGATAATATATCTATATGCGTAGAGGCTGATGTGCTCATGCTTTCTCACATGTTCAATTAAGTGTCACTCCTTCGGAGGACTTATTCATTAATTGTCATTAAGCACCATACTTTTGTTTATGTTTTACATGCGCACACAATTGGGTGATATATATCAATATGCTCGGGGGATGATGTGCTCATGCTGTTGGATGCTCGGCCACTCACATGCTTTGATGATCGTGCCTAAGAGGTATGTGTACTTGGGCGCTTAAATGCTAATATGCTTGTATGCTCACATCTGTGTACGCTCTCACACTCACATGTTCAATTAAGAGTCAGTCCTTCGGAGGACTTATTCATTAATTGTCATTAAGCACCATAACTTTTTTTATGTTTACATGTGCACACACTTGGATGATAATATATCTATACGTTTGGAGGATGATGCGCTCGTGCTGTTGGATGCTCGTGCACTCACATGCTTTAATGATCGTGCCTAAGAGGTGTGTGTATGCTCAAATACATGTATGCTTTCACACTCACATGCTCAATTAAGTGTCACTCCTTCAGAGTATTTATTCATTAATTGTCATTAAGCACCATACCTTTGTTTTTGTTTACATATGCACACAATTGGATGATAATATAGCTATATGCTTAGAGGCTGATGTGCTCATGCTGTTTCACATGTTCAATTAAGTGTCACTCCTTTAGAGGATTAATTCATTAACTGTCATTAAGCACCATACCTTTGTTTATGTTTTACATGTGCACACACTTGGGTGATATATATCTATATGCTTGGAGGATGATATGCTGATGCTGTTGAATGCTCGTGCACTCACATGTTTTGATGATCGTGCCTAAGAGGTATGTGTACTTGGCTCTTCAATGCTAATGTGCTTGTATGCTCACATACGTGTATGCTCTCACATTCACATGTTCAATTAAGTGTCACTCCTTTGTATATTTTTTATATATGCACAAAATTGGATGATAGTATATCTATATGCTTGGAGGCTGATGTGCTCATGCTGTCTCACATGTTCAATTAAGTGTCACTCCTTCAGATGACTAATTCATTAACTGTCATTAAGCACCATACCTTTGTTTATGTTTTACATGTGCAAACACTTGAGTGATATATATCTATATGCTTGGAGGATGATGTGCTCATGCTGTTGGATGCTTGTGCACTCACATGCTTTGATGATCCTGCCTAAAAGGTATGTGTACTTGGGCGCTTAAATGCTAATATGTTGGTATGCTCACATACCTGTATGCTCTCACACTCACATGCTCAATTAAGTGTCACTCCTTTGGGGGACTTATTCTTTAATTGTCATTAAGCACCAAACATTTGTTTATGTTTACATATATGCACACAATTGAAAGATAATATACCTATATGCTCGAAGGCTGATGTGCACAAGCTGTGTCATATGTTCAATTAACTGTCACTCCTTCAGAGGACTTATTTATTAATTGTTATTAAGCACCATACCTTTGTTTCTGTTTTACATGTGCACACACTTGAGTGATATATATCTATATGCTTTGAGGATGATATGCTCATGTTGTTGGTTGCTCGTTCACTCACATGCTTTGATGATAGTGCCTAAGAGGTATGTGTACTTGGGCGCTTAAATGCTAATATGCTTGTATGCTCACATACGTGTATGCTCTCGCACTCACATGTTCAATTAAGTGTCACTCCTTTGTTTTTGTTTATATATGCAAACAATTGGGTGATAATCTATTTATATGCTTGGAGGCAGATGTGCTCATGCTGTCTCACATGTTCAATTAAGTATCACTCCTTCAGAGGACAAATTCATTCACTGTCATTAAGCACCATAACTTTGTTTATGTTTTACATGTGCACACACTTGTGTGATATATCTATTTGCTTGGAGGATGATGTGCTCATGCTGTTGGATGCTCGTGGATTCAAATGCTTTGACGATCGTGCCTAAAAGGTATGTGTACTTGGGCGCTTAAATGCTAATATGTTGGTATGCTCACATACGTTTATGCTCTCACACTCACATGCTCAATTAAGTGTCACTCAATTGGAGGACTTATTCATTAATATTAAGCACCATACCTTTGTTTATATTTACATATGCACATAATTTGATGATAATATATCTATATGCATGGAGGCTGATGTGCTCATGCTGTCTCACCTGTTCAATTAAGTGTCACTCCTTCAGAGGACTAATTCATTAACTGTCACTAAGCACCATACCTTTGTTTATGTTTTACATGTGCACACACTTGTGTGATATATATCTATATGCTTGGAGGATGATGTGCTCATGTTGTTGGATGCTCGTACACTCACATGCTTTGACGATCATGCCTAAAAAGTACATGTACTTGGGCGCTTAAATGCTAATATGCTGGTATGCTCACATACGTTTATGCTCTCACGTTCACATGCTCAATTAAGTGTCACTTATTCGAAGGACTTATTCATTAATTGTCATTAAGCACCATACATTTGTTTATGTTTACATATGCACACAATTGGTGATAATATATCTATATGCTTGGAGGCTGATGTGCTCATGCTGTCTCACATGTTCAATTAACTGTCACTCCTTAAGAGGACTTATTCATTAATTGTTGTTAAGCATCATACCTTTGTCTATGTTTTACATGTGCGCACACCTGGGTGATATATATCTATATGCTTGGAGGATGATATGCTCATGCTGTTGGATGTTTGTGCACTCATATGCGTTGATAATCGTGCCTAAGAGGTATGTGTACTTGGGCGCTTAAATGCTAATATGTTTGTATGCTCACATACATGTATGCTCTCACACCCACATGTTCAATTAAGATTCAGTCCTTTGGAGCACTTATTCGTTAATTATCACTAAGCAACATACCTTTATTTATGTTGAAATATATATACAATTGGATGATAATATATCTATATGCGTGGAGGATGATGTGCTCATGCGGTCTCACATGTTCAATTAAGTGTCACTCCTTCAGAGGACTTATTCATTAATTGTCATTAAGCACGATACTTTTGTTTATGTTTTACATGTGCACAAACTTGGGTGATATATATCAATATGCTTGGGGGATGATGTGCTCGTGCACTCACAAGCTTTTTGATGATCGTGCCTAAGAGGTATTTGTACTTGGGCGCTTAAATGCTAATATGCTTGTATGCTCACATATGTGTATGCTCTCATGCTCACATATGTGTATGCTCTCATACTCACATGTTCAATTAAGAGTCAGTCCTTCGGAGGACTTATTCATTAATCTTCATTAAGCACCGTAACTTTTTTTATGTTTACATGTGCAAACACTTCGATGATAATATATCTATACGCTTGGAGGATGATGTGCTCGTGCTGTTGGATGCACGTGCACTCACATGCTATAATGGTCGTGCCTAAGAGGTATGTGTATTTGGCCGCTTAAATGCTTATATACTTGTGTGCTCAAATACGTGTATGCTCCCACACTCACATGCTCAATTAAGTGTCACTCCTTCGGAGGACTTATTCATTAATTGTCATTATGCACAATACCTTTGTTTTTGTTTACATATGCACACAATTGGATGATAATATAGCTATATGCTTGGAGGCTGATGTGCTCATGCTGTCTCACATGTTCAATTAAGTGTCACTTTCAGAGGACTAATTCATTAATTATCATTAAGCACCATACCTTTGTTTATGTTTTACATGTGCACACACTTGGGTGATATATATCTATATGCTTGAAGGATGATGTGCTCATGCTGTTGGATGCTCGTGCACTCACATGCTTTGATAATCATGCATAAAAGGTATGTGTACTTGGGCGCTTGAATGCTAATATGCTAGTATGCTCACATATGTGTATGCTCTCACACTCACATGCTCAATTAAGTTTCACTCCTTCGGGAGACTTATTCATTAATTGTTATTAAGCACCATACATTTGTTTATGTTTACATATGCACACAATTGGGAGATAATATGTCTATATGCTTGGAGGCTGATGTGCACATGCTGTGTCACATGTTCAATTAACTGTCACTCCTTCAGAGGACTTATTCATTAATTGTTGTTAAGCACCATACATTTGTTTATGTTTTACATGTGCACACACTTGGGTGATATATATCTATATGCTTTGGCGAATGATGTGCTCTTGCTGTTGGATGCTCGTGCACTCACCTGCTTTGATGATCGTGCCAAAGAGGAATGTGTACTTGGGCACTTAAATGCTAATATGCTTGTACGCTCAGATATGTGTATCTCTCACACTCACATGTTCAAGTAAGTGTCAGTCCTTTGGCGAACTTATTCATTAATTGTGATTAAGCACCATCCCTTTGTTTTTATATTTAAATATATATACAATTGGATAATAATATATCTATATGCTTGGAGGCTGATGTGCTCATGTTGTCTCACATGTTCAGCTAAGTTTCACTCCTTCAGAGGACTTATTCATTAATTGTCATTAAGTACGATACCTTTGTTTATGTTTTACATGTGAACACACTTGGGTGATTTACATCTATATGGCTGGCCGATAATGTGCTCATGCTGTTGGATTATTGAGCACTTACATTCTTTGATGATTGTGCCTAAGAGTTATGTGTACTTGGGCGCTTAACGTCTAATATGTTTGTATTCTTACATACATGTACGCTCTCACACTCATATGTTCAATTAAGTGTCACTCCTTTTGAGGACTTGTTTATTAATTGTCATTAAGCACCATACTTTTTTTTATGTTTACATGTGCACACAGTTGGATGATAATATATCTATATGCTTGGAGGATGATTTGCTCATGTTGTTGGTTGCTCGTGCACTCACATGCTTTGATGATCGTGCCTAAGAGGTATGTGTACTTGGGCGCATAAATGCTAATATGCTTGTATGCTCACGTACGTGTATAGTCTCACACTCATATGTTCTATTGAGTGTCACTCCTTTTGAGGACTAATTCATTAATTTTCATTAAGTAACATACCTTTTGTTATGTTTTTAAGCGCACACACTTAGATGATAATATATCTATATGCTTGGAGGATGATGTTCTCGTGCTGTTGGATGCTCGTGCATTCACATGCTTTGATGATCGTGCCTTAGATGTATGTGTATTTGGGTGCCTAAATGCTAATATGCTTGTATGCTCACATACGTGTATGTTCTCAAACTCACATGTTCAAGTAAGTGTCACTCTTTCAGAGGACTTATTCATTAATTGTCATTAAGTACTATACCTTTGTTTATGTTTTACAAGTGCACACACTTGCGTGATTTATATTTATATGCTTGGCGGATGATGTGCTCATGCTGTTGGATGCTCGTGCACTCACATGCTTTGATGATCGTGCCTAAATGGTATGTATACTTGGGCGCTTAAATGCTCATATGCTTGTATGCTTACATACGTGCATGCTCTCACACTCACATGTTCAATTAAGTGTCACTCCTTCAGAGGACTTATTCATTAATTGTTATTAAGTACTATACCTTTGTTTATGTTTTACAAGTGCACACACTTGGGTGATTTATATTTATATGCTTGGCGGATGATGTGCTCATGCTGTTGGATGCTCGTGCACTCACATGCTTTGATGATCGTGCTTAAATGGTATGTATACTTGGGCGCTTAAATGCTCATATGCTTGTATGCTCACATACGTGCATGCTCTCACACTCACATGTTCAATTAAGTGTCACTCCTTCGGATGACTTATATATTAATTGTTATTAAGCACCATAACTTTGTTTATGTTTACATATGCACACAACTGGATGATAATATATCTATATGCTTAGAGGCTGATGTGTTCATGCTGTCTCACATGTTCAATTAAGTGTCACTCCTGTAGAGGACTTATTCATTAATTGTCATTAAGTACGATACCTTCGTTTATGTTTTACATGTTTACACGCTTGGGTGATTTATATCTATATGCTTGGCGGATGATGTGCTCGTGCTGTTGGATGCTCGTGCACTCACATGCTTTGATGATCGTGCCTAAAAGGTATGTGTACTTGGACGCTTAACTGCTAATATGCTTTTATGCTCACATACGAGCATGCTCTCACACTCTCATGTTCATTTAAGTGTTACTCTTTCGGAGGACTTATTCATTAATTGTTATTAAGCAGCATAGCTTTGTCTATGTTTACATTTGCACACAATTGGATGATAATATATTTATATGCTTAGAGGCTGATGTGCTCATGCTGTCTCACATGTTCAATTAAATGTCACTCCTTCAGAGGACTTATTCATTAATTGTCATTAAGCACCATACTTCTGTTTATATTTTACATGTGCACACATTTGGTTGATATATATCTATATGTTTGGAGGATGATGTGCTCACGCTGTTGGATGCTCGTGCACTCACATGCTTTGATGATCGTGCTTTAGAGGAATGTGTACTTGGGCACTTAAATGCTAATATGCTTGTATGCTCACATACGTGTATGCTCTCACACTCACATGTTCAAGTAAGTGTCAGTCCTTTGGCAGACTTATTCATTAATTGTTATTCAGCACCATCCCTTTGTTTATGTTTAAATTTATATACAATTGGATAATAATATATTTATACGCTTAGAGGCCGATGCGTTCATGTTGTCTCACATGTTCAAATAAGTGTCACTCCTTCAGAGGACTTATTCATTAATTGTCATTAAGTACGATACCCTTGTTTATGTTTTACATGTGAACACACTTGGGTGATTTATATCTATATGGATGGCTGATAATGTGTTCATGCTGTTGGATGCTCGAGCACTTACATTCTTTGATGTTCGTGTCTTAGAGTTATGTGTACTTGGGCGTTTAACTGCAAATATGCTTATAATCTCACATACGTGTACGCTCTCACACTCAAATGTTTAATTAAGTGTCACTCCTTTTGAGTACTAATTCATTAATTGTCATTAAGCAACGTATCTTTTGTTATGTTTACAAGTGCACACACTTAGATGATAATATATCTATATGCTTGGAGGATGATGTTCTCGTGCTGTTGGATGCTCGTGCATTCACCTGCTTTGATGATCGTGCCTTAGAGGTATGTGTATTTGGGCGCCTAAATGCTAATAAGCTTATATGCTTACATACGTGTATGCTCTCACACTCACATGTTCAAGTAAGTGTCAGTCCTTCGGAGGACATATTCATTAGTTATCATTAAGCACCATACATTTGTTTATGTTTACATATATATACAATTGGATGATAAGATATCTATATGCTTAGAGGCTGATGTGCTCAAGCTGTCTCACATGTTCAATTAAGCGTCACTTATTCAGAGGACTTATTCATTAATTGTCATTAAGTACGATACCTTTGATTAAAAAACATGTGAACACGCTTAGGTGATTTATATCTATATGCTTGCCGGATGATGTTCTCGTGCTGTTGGATGCTTGTGCACTCACATGCTTTGATGATCGTGCCTAAAAGGTATGTGTACTTGGGCGCTTAACTGCTAATATGCTTTTATGCTCACATACGAGCATGCTCTTACACTCACATGTTAAATTAAGTGTCACTCTTTCGGATGACTTATTCATTAATTGTTATTAAGCAACATAGCTTTGTTTATGTTTACATATGCACACAATTGGATGATAATATATTTATATGCTTGGAGGCTGATGTGCTTATGATGTCTCACATGTTCAATTAAGTGTCACCCCTTCAGAGGAGTTATTCGTTAATTGTCATTAAGTACCATATCTTTGTTTATGTTTTACAGGTGAACAGACCTGGGTGATTTATATATATGCTTGAAGGATGATGTGCTCATGCTGTTGGATGCTCGTGCACTCACATGCTTTGATGATCTTGCCTAAGAATTATGTCTACTTGAGCGCTTAACTGCTAATGTGCTTGTATTCTCACGTACGTGTATGCAGTCACACTCATATGTTCAATTAAGTGTCACCCCTTTTGAGGACTTATTCATTAATTGTCATTAAGCACCATACCTTTTTTTTTATGTTTACATGTGCACACACTTGGATGACAATATATCTCTATGATTGGAGGATGATGTGCTCGTGTTGTTGGATGCTCGTGCACTCACATGCTTTAATGATCGTGCCAAAGAGGTATGTGTACATGGGCGCATAAATGCTAATATGCTTGTATCCTCACATATGTGTATGCTCTCACACTCATATGTTCAATTAAGTGTCAATCCTTTTGAGGTCTTATTCATTAATTGCTATTAAGCACCATAACTTTGTTTATGTTTACGTATGCACACTATTAGATGATAATATATCTATATGCTTGAAGGATGATGTGCTCATGCTGTCTCACATGTTCAATTAAATGTCACTCTTTCAGAGGACTTATTCATTAATTGTCATTAAGCACCATACCTTTGTTTATGTTTTACTTGTGCACACATTTTGGTGATATATATCTATATGCTTGGAGGATGATGTGCTCTTACTGTTGTATGCTCGTGCACTCACATGCTTTGATGTTCGTGCCTAAGTGGTATATGTACTTGGGCGCTTAACTGCTAATATGCTTGTATGCTCACATACATGTATGTTCTCACACCCATATGGTCAATTAAGTGTCGCTCCTTTTGAAGACTTATTCATTAATTGTCATTAAGCACAATACCTTTTTTTACGTTTACATGTATACACACTTGGATGATAATATATCTATATGCTTGGAGGATGATGTGCTCGTGCTGTTGGATGCTCGTGCGCTCACATGCTTTGATGATTGTGCCTAAGAGGTATGTGTACTTGGGCGCTTAAATTTTAATATGCTTGTACGCTCACATACGTGTATGCTTTCACACTTACTTGTTCAAGTAAGTGTCAGTCCTTCGGAGGACTTATTCATTAATTGTCATTAAGCACCATACTTTTGTTTATGTTTAAATATATATCCAATTGGATGATAATATATCTATATGCTTGGAGGCTGATGTGCTTATGCTGTCTCACTTGTTCAATTAAGTGTCACTCCATCGGAGGACTTATTCATTAATTGTTATTAAGTACCAGACCTTTATTTATATTTACATATACACACAATTGGATGATAATATATCTATATGCTTGGAGGCTGATGTGCTCATGCTGTCTCACATGTTCAATTAAGTGTCACTCATTCAGGGGACTTATTCATTAATTGTCATTAAGTGTTATACTTTTGTTTGTGTTGTACATGTGAACACACTTGGGTGATTTATATCTATATGCCTAGAGGATGATGTGCTCAAGCTGTTGGTTGCTCGTGCACTCATATGCTTTGATGATCGTGCCTAAGAGTTTTATGTACTTGGGCGCTTAACTGCTAATATGCTTGTATTCTCACATACGTGTATGCTCTCACACTCATATGTTCAATTAAGTGTCACTCCTTTTGAGGACCTATTCATTAATTGTCATTATGTACTATACCTATATTTATGTTTTACAAGTGCACACACTTCGGTGATTTATATCTATATGCTTGGCGGATGATGTGCTCATGCTGTTGGATGCTCGTGCACTCACATGCTTTGATGATCGTGCTTAAGAGGTATGTGTACTCGGGCGCTTAAATGCTAATATGCATGTATGCTCACATACGTGTATGCTCTCACACTCACATGTTCAATTAAGTATCATTCCTTTGGAAGACTTATTCATTAATTGTTATTAAACACCATAACTTTGTCTATGTTTACATATACGCACAATTGGATGAAAATATATCTATATGCTTAGAGGCTGATGTGCTCATGCTGTCTCACGTGTTCAATTAAATGTAACTCCTACAGAGGCCTTATTCATTAATTGTCATTATGTACTATACCTCTGTTTATATTTTTCAAGTGCACACACTTGGGTGATTTATATCTACATGCTTGGCGGATGGTGTGCTCATGCTGTTGGATGCTCGTGCGCCCACATGCTTTGATGATCGTGCCTAAAAGGTATGTGTACTTGGGCGCTTAAATTCTAATATGGTTGTATGCTCACATATGTGTATGCTCTAACACTCACATGTTCAAGTATGTGTCAATCCTTCGGAGGACTTATTCATTAATTGTCGTCATTAAGCATCATACCTTTGTTTATGATTACATATGCACACAATTGGATGATAATATATCTATATTTTTGGAGGCTGATGTGCTCATGCTGTCTCACATGTTCAAGCAAGCGTCAGTTCTTTGGACGACTTATTCAATAATTGCTATTAAGCACCATACCTTTGTAAGTTTACATATATATACAATTGGATGATAACATATCTATATGGTTGGAGGCTGTTGTGCTCATTTTGTCTCACATGTTAAATAAAGTGTCACTACCTCAGAAGACTTATTTATTAATTGTCATTAAGTGTTATACTTTTGTTTGTGTTTTACATGTGAACACACTTGCGAGATTTATATCTATATGCCTAGAGGATGATGTGTTCATGCTGTTGGTTGCTCGTGCACTCACATGCTTTGATGATCGTGCCTAAGAGTTATGTGTACTTGGGCGCTTAACTACTAATATGCTTTTATTCTTACATATGTGTATGCTCTCACACACATATGTTCAATTAAGTGTCACTCCTTTTGAGGACTTATTCATTAATTGTCATTAAGCACCATGCCTTTTTTTATGTTTACATGTGCACACACTTGGATGATAATATTTCTAAATTTTTCGAGGATGATGTGCTCGTGCTGTTGGATGCTCGTGCACTCACATGGTTTGATGATCGTGCCTAATAGGTATGTGTACTTGAGCGCATAAATGCTGATATGCTTGTATGCTAACATACGTGTATACTCTCACACTCATATGTTCAATTAAGTGTCCCTCCTTTTGTGGACTAATTCATTAATTATCATTAAGCAACATACCTTTTGTTATGTTTACTTGTGCACACACTTAGATGATAATATATCTATATGCTTGGAAGATGATGTTCTCATGCTGTTGGATGCTCGTGCATTCACATGCTTTGGTGATTGTGCCTTAGAGGTATGTGTACTTGGGAGCCTAAATGCTAATATGCTTGTATGCTCACATACGTGTATGCTCACATACGTGTATGCTCTCACACTCACATGTTCAAGTAAGTGTCAGTCCTTCGGAGGACTTAGTCATTAATTGTCATGAAGCACCATACCTTTGTCTATGTTTTCATATATATACAATTGGAAGATAATATATCTATATGCTTAGAGGCTGATGTGCTCATGCTGTCTCACGTGTTCAATGAAATGTCACTCCTACAGAGGACTTATTCATTAATTGTCACTATGTACTATACCTTTGTTTATGTTTTTCAAGTGCACACACTTGGGTGATTTCTACATGCTTGGCGGACGGTGTGCTCATGCTATTGCATGCTCGTGCGCCTACATGCTTTGATGATCGTGCCTAAAAGGTATGTGTACTTGGGCGCTTAAATTCTAATATGCTTGTATGCTCACATACGTGTATGCTCTAACGCTCACATGTTCAAGTAAGTGTCAATCCTTCGGAGGACTTATTCATTAATTGTCATTAAGCATCATACCTTTGTTTATGATTACATATGCACACAATTGAATGATAATATATCTATATGTTTGGAGGCTGATGTGTTTATGCTGTCTCACATGTTCAAGCAAGCGTCAGTTCTTTGGAGGACTTATTCAATAATTGTTATTAAGCACCTTACCTTTGTAAGTTTACATATATATACAATTGGATGATAACATATCTATATGGTTGGAGGCTGTTGTGCTCATTCTGTCGCACATGTTAAATTAAGTGTCACTACTTTAGAGGACTTATTTATTAATTGTCATTAAGTGTTATACTTTTGTTTGTGTTTTACATGTGAACACACTTGCGAGATTTATATCTATATGCCTGGAGGATGATGTGTTCATGCTGTTGGTTGCTCGTGCACTCACATGCTTTGATGATCGTGCCTAAGAGTTATGTGTACTTGGGCGCTTAACTACTAATATGCTTGTATTCTCACATACGTGTATGCTCTCACACACATATGTTAAATTAAGTGTCACTCATTTTGAGGACTTATTCATTAATTGTCATTAAGCACCATACCTTTTTTTATGTTTACATGTGCACACACCTGTATGAGAATATTTCTATATGCTTAGAGGATGATGTGTTGGTGGAGCATTCGTGCACTCACATGGTTTGATGATCGTGCCTAAGAGGTATGTGTACTTGAGCGCATAAATGCTGATATGCTTGTATGCTTACATACGTGTATACTCTTACACTCATATGTTCAATTAAGTGTCGCTCCTTTTGAGGACTAATTCATTAATTATCATTAAGCAACATACCTTTTGTTATGTTTACTTGTGCACACACTTAGATGATAATATAACTATATGCTTGGAGGATGATGTTCTCGTGCTGTTGGATGTTCGTGCATTCACATGCTTTGATGATCGTGCCTTAGAGGTATGTGTACTTGGGAGCCTAAATGCTAATATACTTGTATGCTCACATACGTGTATGCTCTCACACTCACATGTTCAAGTAAGTGTCAGTCCTTCGGACGACTTAGTCATTAATTGTCATGAAGCACCATACCTTTGTTTATGTTTTCATATATATACAATTGGAAGATAATATATCTATATGCTTGGAGGCTGATGTGCTCATGATGTCTCACATGTTCAATTAAGTGTCACTTCTTTAGAGGACTTATTCATTAATTGTCATTAAGTGTCATACCTTTGTTTATGTTTTACATGTGAATACACTTGGGTGATTTATATCTGTATGCTTGGCAGATGATGTGCTCGTGCTGTTGGATGCTCGTGCACTCACATGCTTTGATGATCGTGCCTAAGAGGTATGTGGACTTGGGCGCATTAATGCTAATATGCTTGTTTGCTCACATACGTGTATGCTCTCACACTAATATGTTCAATTAAGTGTCACTCCTTTTGAGGACTTATTCATTAATTGTCATTAAGCACGATGCCTTTTTTTATGTTTACATGTGCAGACACTTGGATGATAATATATCTATATGCTTAGTGGATGATGTGCTCGTGCTGTTGGATGCTCGTGCGCTCACATGCTTTGATGATCGTGCCTAAGAGGTATGTGGACTTAGGCGCATTAATGCTAATATGCTTGTATACTCACATACGTGTATCCTCTCACACTAATATGTTCAATTAAGTGTCACTCCTTTTGAGGACTTATTCAATAATTGTCATTAAGCAGCATACCTTTTTTTATGTTTACAACTCACTTAGATGATAATATATCTATATGCTTGGAGGATGATGTTCTTATGCTGTTGGATGCTCGTGCACTCACATGCTTTGATGATCGTGCCTAAAAGGTATGTGTGCTTGGACGCTTAAATGCTATTCTGCTTGTATGCTCACATATGTGTATGCTCTCACATATGTGTATGCTCTCACGCTTACATGTTCAATTAAGTGTCACTTCTTCGGAGGACTTATTCATTAATTGTCATTAAGCACCATACCTTTGTTTATGGTTACATATGCACACAATTGGATGATAATATATATATATATATATATATATATGCTTGGAGGCTGATGTGCTCATGCTGTCTCACATGTTCAATTTAATGTCACTTTTTCAGAGGACTTATTCATTAATTGTCATTAAGCACCAGAACTTTGTTTATGTTTTACATGTGCACACACTTGGGTGATATATATCAATATGCTTGGAGGATGATGTACTTATGTTGTTGGATACTCGTACACTCACATGCTTTGATGATCGTGCCTAAGAGTTATGTGTACTTAGGCGCTTAACTACTAATATGCTTGTAGGCTCACATACGTATATGCTCTTACCCTCTTATGTTCAATTAAGTGTCACTCCTTTTGAATACTTATTCATTAATTGTCATTAAGCACCATACCTTTTTTTATGTTTACATGTGCACACACTTGGATGATAATGTATCTATATGCTTGGAGGATGATGTGCTCGTGCTGTTGGATGCTGGTGCACTTTCATGCTTTGATGATCGTGCCTAAGAGGTATGTGTACTTAGGCGCTTAAATGCTAATATGGTTGTATGCTCATATACGTGTATGCTCTCACACCCACAAGTTTAAGTAGGTGTCAGTGCTTCGGCGGACTTATTCATTAATTGTCATTAAGCACCATACCTTTGTTTGTGTTTACATATATATACAATTGGATGATAATATATCTATATGCTTGGAGGTTGATGTGCTCATGCTGTCTCACATGTTCAATTAAGTGTCACTCCTTCAGAGGACTTATTCATTAATTGTCATTAAGTACCATACCCTTGTTTATGTTTTACATCTGCACACACTTGGGTGATTTATATATATATATGCTTGGCGGATGATGTGCTCATGCTGTTGGATGCTCATGCACTCACATGCTTTGATGATTGTGCCTAAAAGGTATGTGTATTTGAGCGCTTAAATGCTAATATGCTTGTATGCTCACATATGTGTATGCTCTCCCACTCACATGTTCAATTAAGTGTCACTCCTTTGGAGGACTTATTCATTAATTGTTATTAAGCACCATACCTTTGTTTATGTTTTACATGTGCACACACTTAGGTGATTTATATATATATGCTTGGCAGATGATGTGCTCATGCTGTTGGATGCTCATGCACTCACATGCTTTGATGATCGTGCCTAAAAGGTATGTGTACTTGGGCGCTTAAATGCTAATATGTTTGTATACTCACATACGTGTCTGCTTTCACACTCACATGTTTAAGTAAGTGTCAGTTCTTTGGAGGACTTATTCATTAATTGTCATTAAGCACCATACCTTTGTTTATGTTTACATATATATACAATTGGATGATAATATATCTATATGCTTGGAGGCTGATGTTCAATTATATGTCACTCCTTCAGAGGACTTATTCATTAATTGTCATTAAGTATCATGCCTTTGTTTATGTTTGACATGTGCACACACTTGGGTGATTTATATATGCTTGGCGGATGATGTGCTTATGCTGTTGGATGATCGTGCACCACATGCTTTGATGATTGTGCCTAAAAGGTATGTGTACTTGATTGCTTAAATGCTAATATGCTTGTATGCTCACATACGTGAATGCTCTCACACTCACATGTTCAATTATGTGTCATTCTTTCGGAGGACTTATTCATTAATTGTTATTAAGCACAATACCTTTGTTGATGTTTACATATGCACACAATTGGATGATAATATATCTACATGCTTGGAGGCTGATGTGCTTATGCTGTCTCACATGTTCAATTAAGTGTCACTCCTTTAGAGTACTTATTCATTAATTGTCATTAAGCCCCGTACCTTTGTTTATGTTTTACATGTGCACACAATTGGGTGATATATATATCAATATGCTTGGAGGACGATGTGCTCATGCTGTTGGATACTCGTGCACTCACATGCTTTGATGATCGTGCCTAAGTGTTATGTGTCCTTGGCCGCTTAACTACTAATATGCTTCTATGCTCTCATACGTGTATGCTCTCACACTAGGATGACAATATATCTATATACTGGGAGGTTGATGTGCTCATGCAATTAGATGCTCGTTCAATCACATGCTTTGATGCTTGTACTTAAATGTTTAGGTGATTAGACAGTAAGATATATGTGTTCATAAATGCTTAAATGCACATGTTCTTGTATATTGACGTGCTTTGTTGATCACATGCTCATATATGTACTTGCTTTGATGATCATATATTCACGTCTACTTCCTTTAATGATCACATGCTCACATGTCTATTTGCTTTGATGGTCACACTCCTAGGTTCACATGCTCTTATATTTACATGCTTCAATGATTGTATACTCCTATGTCTACATGCCTTGATGATCGTATGCGTCTATGTTTACATGCTTTGACGATCACATGTCTACATGCTTCGTTGATCCTATGCTCACATGCTCATACGCTCACATGATTTGATGATCATATGTTCTAATGCTCACATGATTTGACGATCACATGCTCCCAAGTTAACATGCTTTGATGATCCCATTCTACCATGCTAATATACTTTGATGATCATGTGCTCCTATACTCCCATGCATTGGTATTTACATGTTTGATATCCACTCACATTTGTACCCATTTGGATAATGATATGTTTATATGTTTGGAGGCTTAAGTGATCATGTAGTTAGACGATCATGCGCACAAATGCTTTGACGATTGTGCTAAAATGGTGAGTTGATTGAGCAGTAAAAGATATGTGTACTTGTGTGCTTAATGCTCATATGCTTGCATGCACTCATGATCACATGCTTGTATGTTCACATGCTTTGTTGATTACTAGCCGGCATATATACTTAATTTGATGATAACATGTTCACATGTCTACTTGCTTTGATAATCACATGCACCTTTGTTCACTTGTTTTGTTGATTATATGCTTGTATGTTCATGTGCATCTATGATCGTATGCTGTCTGCTTGCTTTGATGATCACATGCCAACTTGTCTGTATCCCTTCATGATTATATGCTTGAACGCTTTGATCATTACCTACTCTTATGTTGTAATGCTTTGATGAGCAAATGCTCACATCCAATCACTTGCACATTTTTTACATCCACACACATGTACACATACTTGAATGATAAATGTGCATATACTTGAAGGCTAAAGTGATTGTGTAGTTGGATGTTTGTGCGCTCATATGTTTTGACAATTGTGCTTGAATACTGAGGTGACTGGGAGATTAGAGGTATGTGTACTTGGGTGTTTAAATATTCATATCCTTCTATGCACTCATGATCGCATACTTGTATGTTCACATGCTTTGTTGATAGCCAGCTTACATTTGTCATTCCTTTGGTGATAACATTCTCACATGTCTACTTGCTTTGATGATTATATGATCCCACGTCTACCCACTTTGATGATCACATGCTCACTTACCTCTATGCCTTCATGCTTATATACTTGGATGCCTTGATGATTACCTACTCCTATGTTGCAATGCTTTGACGTGTAAATGCTCACATGCATTGATATTCACATCTTTTATATCCACACACGTGTACACAATTGGATGATGAAATGTGCATAGGCTTAAAGGCTAATGTGATTGTGTAGTTGGACATTTGTGCGCTTAAATGCTTTTGCGATTGTGCTAGAATACTGAGGTGATTTGGAGATCAAAGGTATGTGCACTTGGGTACTTAAATGCTCGTATGCTTCTTTGCTCTCATGATCACGTGCTTATACGTGCACATATTTTGTTGATAGCCAGCTCACATTTGTCATTGCTTTGATGATAACATTCTCACATGTCTACTTCCTTTGATGATCATATGATCCCACGTCTACCCGTTGTGATGATCACATCCCCACTTACCTTTATGCCTTCGTGCTCCTATGCACACATACATTGATATTAACATGTTTGATATTCATACACGTGCACCCACTTGGTTGATGATATGTCTCTGTGCTTGGAGCTTAAGTGGTCCTGCAATTGCACGTTCATATGCTCAAATCATTGATGATTGTGCTTGAATGCTGTGGTAATTAGGCTGTAATAGGTATGTATACTTGGGTGCTTTAATACTCATATGCTTTTATACTCACGTGCTTGTATTCTCTCATGCTTAAATGCTCACATATTCAATTAAGTGTCACTCTTTCATAAGACTTATTCATTAATTTTCATTAAGCATCAACCCATTGTTTATATCCTAATGTGCGCACACTGGGATGACGATATATCTATATGCTTGGAGGCTGATATGCAAGTTAGATGCTCGTTCAATCACACGCTTTGATGCTCGTGCAATCACATGCTTTGATGCTTGTACTTAAATGCTTAGGTGATTGGACACTAAGATGTATGTGTTCAAAAATGCTTAAAAGCACATGTGCTTGTATATTGACATGCTTTGTTGATCACATGCTCATATATGTACTTGCTTTGATGATCACATGTTCACATGTCTACTTCCTTTAATGATCACATGCTCACATGTCTATTTGCTTCGATGATCAAGCACTCCTAGGTTCACATACTTTGATGTTCACATGCTCTTATGTTTACATGCTTTAGTGATCGTATACCTCCTATGTATATGCCTTGATGATCGTATGCTTCTATGTTTACATGCTTTGACGATCACATGTCTACATGCTTCGATAATCTTATGCTTACATGCTCTGAATGCTCATATGTTCACATAATTTAATGATCATATGCTCTAATGCTCACATGATTTGATGATCACATGCTCCCACGTTAGCATGCTTTAATGATCGCATTCTCCTATGCTCATATACTTTGATAATCGTGTGCTCTCATACTCACATGCTTTGCTATTCACATGTTCAATATCCACTCACATTTGTACCCATTTGGATAATGATATGTTTATATGTTTGGAGGCTTAAGTGATCATGCAGTTAGACGATCATGCACACAAATGCTTTGACGATTTTGCTAAAATGGTGAGTTAATTGGGCAGTAAAAGGTATGTGTAATTGGGTACTTAAATGCTTAGATGCTTGTATGCTCACATGCCTAAATTGTCTTGCACTCACATGCTTGTATACTTTTATGCTTAAATGCTCACATATTCAATTAAGTGTCACTTTATTATTATAAGACTTATTCATTAATTATCACTAATTATTGAACCTTTGTTTGAATCAACATGTTCACAAGCAGTTAGATGAAAATAAATCTATATTCTTGGAGGCTGATGTGCATATGTAGTTTGATGCTTGTGCAGGCACATCCTTGGATGATCTCGCTTAAATGCTCATGTGCTTGTATATTCACATGCTTTGTTGATCACATGCTCATATGATCATATGTCTCCTAGGTTCATATAATTTGATGTTTACAAGTTTTGGTGATCACATGCTTCTATGTTCACATGCTTCGATGATTGTATGCTTCCATATCTGCATGTCTTGATGATTGCGTGTTCATGCTTGCATGCTTGTATACCCTCATGTGTAATTGCTCGTGTTCAATCAAATGTCGCTCTTTTATAAGCCTTGTTGATTAATTCTCATTAAGCATCAACCCTTTGTTTATATCCACATTTGCACACAATTGGATGATCATATGCTTATATACTCACATGCGTGTACACCCTTATGCTTGAATGCTAACATGTTTGAATCCTTACTCGCTCACATGCTCCCATGCTCACAAGCTTTTACGTTCGCATGCCTCCATGATTGTACGCTCCTATGTCTACTAGCTTTGATGATCACATGCCAACTTGCTTGTATGCCTTCATACTAATGCTAGGACGCTTTGATGATTACCTGCTCCTATGTTCAAATTCTTTCTTGATTGCATGCTCACAAGCATTAATATTCAGATGTTTGATATCCACACATGTGCACACAATTGGACAAAGAAATGTCTAGAGGCTTGGAGGATTAAGTTAACGTGTGGTTGGACGTTCAGGCGCTCAAATGCTTTGAAGATTGTGCTTGAATGTTGAGGTGACTGGGGGATTATAGGTAAGTGTACTTGTGTGCTTAAATACTCATATGCTTCAATACTCTCATGATCATATGCTTATATGTTATTTTGTGTTACATGCTTTGTTGATAGCCAACTCACATTTGTCATTACTTTGATTACAACATTCTCACATGTCTATGTGCTTTGATGATAATAGGATCTCATGTCTACATGCTTTGATGATCACATGCCCACTTACTTGTATGCCTTCATTCTCATATGCTTAAACACTTTGATGATCGTGTTGGACATTCGTTCGCTCAAATGCTTTGACGATTGTTCGTGAATATTGAGGAGATTGAGAGATTAGAGGTATATGTACTTGGGGGCATAAATGAGCATATGCCTCTATGCTCGCATGATCACATGCTTGTATGTTCACATGCTTTGTTGATAAACCTGCACATATTTATCATTGTTTTGATGATAACATTCTCACATGTCTACTTACTTTAATGATCACATGCTTTGATGTTGACTTGCTTCTTTGTCACTTGTTTCGATGATTTTATGCTCCCAAGCTAAGCTGCATTGATGATCACATGCCCACTTGCTTGTATGCCTTCATGCTCATATGCTTGGACACTTTGATGATTACCTACTCCTATGTAAAATTGCTTTGATGATTGCATGCTGACATGCATTGCTATTCACATGTTTGATATCCACACACATGCACACACATGGATGATGAAATGTCTATAGGCTTGAAGACTAAAGTGATCACGTATTTTCATTCATGCACTCGAATGCTTTGACAATTATACTTGAATATTGAGGTGATTGGGAGATTAGAGTTATGTGTACTTGGTGCTTAAATGCTCACATACTTGTATGTTCACATGCTTTGTTGATAATTAGCCCACATCTATTTGTTTTGATCATAACATTCTCACATGTCTACTTGCTTTGATGATCACATGCACCATGTTCACAGGCTTTGTTGATTACATGCTTCTATGTTCACATGCCTCCATGATCGTATGCTCCCATGTCTACTTGCTTTGATGATCAGATGCCCACTTGCTTGTATGCCTTCATCCTCATATGCTTGGATGCTTTGATGATTACCTACTCCTATGTAGAAATGCTTTGATGATCGCATGCTTTGACCACACACGTGCAAACACGTGGATGAAGAAATGTATATAGGCTTGAAAACTAAAGTGATAATGTATTTGCATTCACGAGCTCAAATCCTTTGACGATTGTACTTGAATACTAAGGTTATTGGGAGATTAGAGGTATGTGTACTTGGGTGCTTAAGTGCTTATATGCTTCTGTGCTCTCATGATCACATGCTTCAATGTTCATATGCTTTGTTGACAACCTGCACACATTTGTCATTGCTTTGGCGATAACATTCTCACACACACACACACACACACACACACACATATATTTCTTTTTTTTTTAATACCTCTTGATGCTACAATTGCTTCCTTTTTTGTTATATCCTCTATATTTTTTCCTAATTTTATTTCGGCATTATCTACTTTTGGCTAATGAATTTATGTTCTAAACTCATAATAGATTGTTCTAAATGAAGTGGCTCAATAGTGGTCATTACACAATTGAGTCTTGCTACACCTCACAATTTGAACAACATTTGCGGGTTGTTGTTGGTCTTCCACTTGGTGAGCCATCAATGAAATCTCTTGCTGCTGTCATGTACAATATACTGGGTGAAGATGAGGTGAAGAATTTCTTTTTATTTTTTTATTTATCTAATATATAAAATGAATATGGCATGAAGTTGAAGTCATTCGTTTCTTTCAGAACCTATTTCTGTAACATACTTTCGCTGAAAATATTCTGGTTGAAGTTTGTTGAAGTTGCAACTAGAATTAAGTATAAGTTTGTGCTTGAGCTTGATGACTTTGTATACCATTGTGAATAACAAAATTTTAAGAAATTACAATTAATACAAATCAAACTTACTTTCTGTCTGTCTTGGTTCTCATTAACTGATTTTCAGTTCTTAAATTATTTAATCTTGGAAAACTCGATAATGTTAGTAAAAAAAGTAAATTGGAACATTAATGTACAAACAAATGTTTGAAATGTCTTTATTCAACATAACTATCTTTCACTACCCCCTCCCCCCACATGTCAAATGTCTCTCTTTTATTTATTTATATATTAAATTTCAGGGAGAGTGTGGTTTTATTTTAGCTCATCAACTGATTAGAAGGGCATTGAGTATCCCTGGGGTTACTATTCAACATAACTATCTTTCACTACCCCATCCCCCAAATATCAAATCTCTCTTTTCTTTATTTATTTATTAAATTTCAGGGTGAGCCTGGTTATATTTTAGCACATCAACTGATTAGAAGGGCATGAGTATTCCTGGGGCTACTATTCATTGGTATGACAAGCCAGGTATGTGAATTTCTTTTTCCTCTCTCTCTCTCTCTCTCTCTCTCTCACACACACACACACACACACACTACTTGACCTTTACCTCATACTTGACATTTTCCGGCATTGTCTTAATGACTTGGCAGAAATGCGAAAGTAGCAAAAGATGGGCCATGTCACAATTGTTGGGCCTTCTATGGGTGATGTGGAAGAGCGATTAAAATCAATTCTGAAGGAAGAAGGTTCTGATTGTCAGGCTGCAGGTAATTGCACTAGGGACTTCTCATATATATTTATTGAATGTCACGATGCTGGTTAACCAAAAAGCAAGTTTTCTCTAGGAGGCACAAATGTTTTTGGAAGTTGTGGTGAGATGTTTGCATCTATGCTATCAATTGAATTTGATTTTGGAGCATCTTTTTGGAGCATATTTCCTTAAGTCAATGATTGCTTCAATTGAATTTATTTATTCAATGTTTTACATTTTCTTACATAAAAATATTCCTACATGCTACACCCACACTACGTGGGGTAGTTTCCAAAATAATCAGCACTAATGCTACTTTAAATTTTCATGCTATGAGCTTTGGGTTATTATATATTGCATAAAAAAGTCTTACTTTGGCTTAGGATGGAAAAGTGACAGTGTAGGGAGGGAAATTACCATAAGATTTTATTTTTAAGAGGCATGGATTCTAAATCGTTTGGAGATTACAATTAGTCATTTCCATTTAAAAAATTGATTTAATTCTCCATTTACCAAGATATTGCTTTTGTCAGTCTTCAATCTTCATTTTTTATTTTTATTCTCTTGTGGGGTGGGGGGATAATCGATCTTTTATATAGCTATACTATGTTGATGGTTGCAAGTGTTTTCCTTTTGTTTGAAGTTTACATGCATGAAGTTTTGATTTTGAAAGTTTGTTACACTCAAATTGTGTTTATGTTGCTCCCATTCTGAATGCAGTAACACCACATGTTGGGATCATTATGGGTTCTGATTCAGATCTTCCTGTTATGAAGGATGCTGCAAGGATTTTGAATATGTTTGGTGTGCCTTATGAGGTTGACTTCTAATGAACTACAGGGTCTATTTTGGAATTCAGGAGTTATTGATCATTTAATTTTATTTTCTTGTATATTCCAGGTCTACCTTAACAAATTACAATATGCAGGTGAAAATAGTTTCAGCTCACTAGACCCCTGAAATGATGTTTTCTTATGCCTCATCTGCCCTGGAGAGAGGCATTCAGATTATCGTTGCACATGTTGGAGGTGCATCCCACTTGCTGAGCAAGTTTATCTGAACAATGTTCCATATATTGTTTCGCAGTTGCTTTACATGTCTCACTGGAATTAATTGAGCTTTGTTGTGACTTGCAGGTATGGTCGCTGCACTCAGTTCTAAATTATTACATTTATGGGATGGGTAAGTGTTGTAAAGATCCAGTATCCTATGAACACAATATTAGTTCTAAAAAACTAGGGCATTTAAATTAGATGTCTGAATGCTGGAGTCTTAGGGATGCCCTTTTTCTGGTTTTTATAGTTGCTTATCCTTGATTAATTAATGTGTTTACTTTCTTTGATGAGAGAAATTCTATTTTAATCCTTTGGGATGTGTTTTATGGCAGAGAGAATTACTATTATTCTTTTATTGTATTTACAATTACCGCATATATTTCCTTGGCACAAAAATTCTACTGAAATATTTTTAAGTCATGTTGATGGAGGCAGTATTTTTAAGCCATGTTTATGAGGTGAAGAAATTTTTTTTTTTTTGAATTAATTTGATTAATAGGTGCCTGGATCCACAAAAAAAAAAAAAAAAAAAAAAAAAATCATGGGTGCTGAATATCTATGTCACTAAATAAAAAATCATAGGTGCTGAATATCTAAATACTTGAATGGTACCTATCAAAAAACAAAAAACATCTGAATGGTGCAAGCATGTAGATGCTTGCTTAATCATGCTGGGATTTGCACAATGAGTTCATTGCCTTAAAACATTGTCCAACTTTAGAGCCTCAGAAAAGATGGTGCTTCATTCGTTATCTCAAGTTCATATTTGATTTCTACTTGCACTTTTTTTTTGGTATTTGATCAGTATTAAGAAGCTTTATTGAAAAAGGAGAAATAAGAAACAGTTTCCTTGGTACACAGGAAGTTCACAAGTAAAATTTAATCACCACAAAGGTTTAATTTTTATTTATTCCTTTGATGATTATGCAGATGCCAAGGGGTGTTCCAGTTGCAACAGTTGCAGTAAACAATGCTGCCAATGCAGGTTTGCTCGCAGTAAGGATGATGGGGATTCGTGATGTTGACCTATTGGCAAGGTGGGTTTTTTCTCTCTTCCCTCTCTGGAAGTAATGCAAAACTTTGTGTTGGGTATGAAACCAAGAAAAAAAACTTCAGTTGTGTCTTGCATGAGCTGATTCTGGAATAATATCCTTTGCAGAATGAGCCAGTATCAAGAAGACACAAGAAATGATGTCTTGAGAAAGCAGAGAAGCTGGAAAAGGATGGTTGGGAGTCCTATTTGAATCCATATATGATCTTTTGATTAGCATGTCCATTGGAATATAAAAAAAGCGGACAGTATGCTTCTTTCCTATATATATAAATCTGTCATGTTTATGATTCGGAATTAAGATCGTGTAATTTTTAGAGCCCGTTTGGAGATGCGTTTCTGTGGAACTGCTACCGGTAATTTTTTTTGCTTGTCCCTTTTTTATAAAGCGTTAAATGTGATTTAGGTTTGGGTATTGTGGGTGGATTGGTTTTGATATTTAGGAATTTTGTTTTTCTTTTCATTCCCTATAGAACTTTGACTACCCAATTGAACTTTTCATTGAATTTGCTTCTTGGTTGACGTTTTTTGCTTTGAATGATGTTGGATTAATCCGGATGAACTACTTTTTTCTTTCAAGTTATTTGTGGTAAGGGGCCAAGTATTATTCCTTAATAATTTCTTTATTCAAGCATGAATTATTTTTGCCTTCCTAATTCGGTGTTGTCATTTTAATAAAAGCTATGTGTAAACCTTGACATTGTGTTGGGTTTTGAGCCAATCTAAGATATATAACATGTTAATTTTATAGAATTATCTACACTGTTAACTAACAAGGGAAAAAAAGACAAATTATAATAGTTAAATTTGGACTTTGTTTTAACTTTTCTTCCCAATTTTTTTCTTATGGTGATTTCTATATTCTATTTGAGTTCATAACAGTAGGAACTTGACACATGCACACATTTACTTTGGTTGTGAGGCATAGATTCCGTTTCATTGAAACAATAAGATGTAGGGAGATATTCTATAATACAAATATGATACATGGTGGGGTCGTGGCAGTTGAGCTTTCTAGAGTGGTTGTAGGTGCTCCACAGCTAATTACCATTGGTGGAAATAACGAAGATTCTCATTATTTATACACGTCCACTTGCTTTTGCCTTAGCTCACATAGTTAGCGAAAATATTTCTTTTCATATACATATTTGTCATTAGCATAGATATTTCAAAATTGGGTTGCCTTGCAACCGTATCGTCTAATCTGTACTGGCTTTTTATTTATAGTGCTATTTAAATTACTTATTTATTTTCCTAATCATTTTTTCTCTATCTTCAATGACATTATTCTATATGTGCAGGATTAGGAGGGAGACCTTACAAATTTGAAATAACAGGGCATGGACTTATTCAATCTATATTGCCACTGTGTAAATTGTTTGTTCAATCTCTGAAGGAAGCTAGAAGCTTGAGTGGTTTATCTACGATCGGTTAGCATTATAAGCTATGGTGTTTTATCTGCATTTTCTGTTTTCTTTTTTTTTTTTTTTTGGATTTTTTTAATAGGTAATTGGTATGTTTTTCTTGATCTTTATAGTTCCATGCTCACTTAGCATATAGTAACTTTTATTTCCAAAATTTTTTCTTTTAATCTAAAACCATACAACAAATTGACACCCTTAATCTGTAGAATGGGCTTTATTGGACTTTCCTTGTTCTAGATGATTTTGGTGCCTCTGTGGTACCAAGTAAGAGAGAATTTGTTTTAAACTAGAAAAATCATATTTTTCAAAGCAATCATGTCAATACATTCCTTTTCTTCTTCTTTCTTTTTCTTAGATATTCTTTGTTGTGGCTTCTTTCTTTCCATTTTGGGGTATATGTCCATAAATGATTATGTAAGTAGTACTATGAGGAGAAAGAACAAGGGAAGTAAATAATTGACTTCATGACAGATCCTTGATATCCTCCTATGCATGGGGTTTTTGCTTTCTTTTGAAATTTTCAAACAAATTTGTTACCTAACAATTTTATGGTATATAAGGTAATGGGAGACTGATATAGCAGCCTTTTGGGCATTCATTGCCCCTGTTAGATTTTCTTTTATTCTCCCATTCTCTCACACGATCTTAATTTGCCTTGCACTATTTGGTTCTATAATAACATTTTGCTCATAATGTCTTGCTTGTTATGAGACTTCGACTATTTCCTTAGTTTTCACCGTGGTGGTTAGCGTGGTTCTTGTTAGTTTCTTTATTAATCTTTTCTCTTATTGCTTCAGAGTAAGGACACACTGGAGTCCAGATCTCGCTGTGCTAACACTACAAGTTGTGGTGGTAGGGGTGGTGCAGACCGCTATGTTGGACATGGTGGTTCAAGCCAATTATGTGGATGTCAGTGAGCAACTTCCAGGATCTATTTTGTTCGAAATCTCTGTGCAACCATGTTAAACGTGCACTTGTCATTTTTCATATTTTTTGTCAGAGCCTGGTGGTTTATATGGCAAACCTGCATACAAGAAGGAAAATTGGACACATGCTTATCAGTCTCCTCATCTTAGTCATTCAGCATGGCAGGGATTACACGTGTCGACGACCTACCTCATACAGGTTCTTACTATTAAAAACCTTAAGTTAATCTCTGTTTTTGGTTTGAAAATTGAGGAGCAGCAATGCGATTAATTGCTATGAGTTGCGATGCTCAGTTTTTTTTTTTTTTCCTTTTTTTTTTGGGGGGAGGGGGGGGGGTAGGCATTAAAATTTTCATTCAAAAAAATTTTAAATGGCTTTTTCCTGGTATGTGGGATGTACCAGATCAATGCAAAACCACCCCCCGCCCCCCCCCCCCCCCCCCAAAAAAAAAAAAAAAAAAAACACCCTAAAGAAAAGGAAGAGTGAGTGAATTGCTAAGATCTTGAGTTTTAAAGGTGATTTACAATCTCCCCACTTATTTTTGCATACAACACCAATTAATCATGTTTGTATTACCTTTTATTTATTTTATATTTTTAACTTTGTACAACTGTCCAATAAAGAAATACTTTTGTAGGAACTTTCACCTTCCATTCTGATCTCCAACCAGTTAACTCCTATGCTTCATTGTAAAGCTTTATGCTAAGATTTTACCTCAATTTTTTTGGTTCTTTGAAAAAGGTCATATCATTCTATTCAAGCCCATCTTATTAATCTTTATTGAATATAACAAACGGAGAAAGCTGTCAATAGATTAGGCTTTTAATTGTGTAATGGTAACAGGGAGATTATTATGAAGTTAATTATCAATCACTGTGGCTTCTTTATTTTGCCATATTTTAAACAATTGAAGGAATAAGAGTTTCAATAAGCTAACTATGTGGAAGTTGCATGTCTTTGCAAATCAACATTGATTCCATCTGTCCTCCTATTTTTGTCCTCACAGCCTCTAAAGCAGATCACTCTGCATGACCTATCTGTAAAATCCCTTAGAACTTGTTTGAAGACTCCATGCTTTTGAACACCCGATCCACCCAATCAAACGGAATCTCTGTAGGTGGGTGGATTAGGGGTTTTGATATTTAGGGATTTTGTTTTTGCTTTTGAATGATGTATTAATCCATATGAACTACTTTTTTGCTATATGGGACACAATCTCATTCAAGGTATTGTATCAATTCCTTGATGTTTTCAAGTTCTGTTTTTTATTTGAATTGCTTTTGTAGATTTTGCATGTTAGCTTATCCTTTGATTTATTTTCTGGGTGTTGTTCACTTCTATATTTTCTGGGTTTCCTGTTCTGTAATGGGCATGAGATTTTACAATCAAAATTTCCTATGGATTACTTTGTTCTAATGCATTCATCTCTTCAGTATCCTAGCTAGTTAATATGAAAAAATTGTTTGTGAAGTTGAGGAATTACTGCTAGGCTAGTTGCTGCATATTTTCAAAATTTTATTTGGATAACCTTAGTGTGAAACAGATGGAAGAGGTAAGCTCATCAATATTGTCATCCCAGTTGGCACATTGTTATGGTAATTTGTGTGGATCCTTTAGAGGCGATGACCGAGCCATGTATTTTATCATGCAACTTTTAATATGCTAGTTTCTGTTATCCACTTTCTCAGAAACATTTATTGTACATTGTTTTACTCCTACTTCATAGATTTTTGTGCAAGATAACATGCCATTCTTGGGGGGCCAATTCTTCATACTCATTTGTTTCTAGCATTTTCTGATTGTTGAACATTGTCTTGATGAATTTTCTTTACACAACTTTCTACACCTTAGTTAACTCCGGTCAAATGGTGCTTGACGTGTAAATAAACCATTGTAGACTCACATCAAAATTATTTTGTGAACTAAATACAAAAAGAATGTAAGATATGAGGTAACAATATACTAAGTACCTTTTTTTATCTTTAAATTTTTATTAAGTTTCTGATGGGCTTATTATTTAAAATTTTGTATGCAAAGGAATGGATGGAATGTTAGATTATTTAATATTTCTTTATGATGC
>CM066172.1:38850033-38947533 GCA_033629205.1 Lithocarpus polystachyus
AAACTAATAAACCTGATCAAGAAATTCAACTTGTAGTATTGAAACAAATACCAATGGCAAGAAAATATGGCAGAGACACAAATCAAAGAAAAAAGGACAAAAGAAAACAATATTTTGGTCTGGGAGAACTGAAACTAATATAAAGTTTTTTTTTTTTTTTTGCAGTCTTTTTTTTTTTTTCTCTTTTCTGCAGAGTTTTTTTTTTTTTTTTTTTCACGTTTTTTTTTTTTTTTTTTTTTTTTTTTTTTTTTTTTTTTTTGGAACTCAGTGCACAGTTTTAACCTAGTGCACCTCACAGAATAAGAACGAAGAACAAAGAACAGAAACGAAACAAGATAACTGGAAACAAAAGAAAAAAGGATAGAAAACTGATTTTAGAACCTGAGCTCTGATACCAAATGATGCGAACCTCAATAGACTCGCTTTGAGACCCAACAAACAATATTGGAATATTACCCAAGAAAGCTAAAATTCAGATTTGATAGAAAACCCAGACCCAACGTTTATAAGAGAAACGCGAACCTAAGGTATAAGTAACAGACCTTGACCCAATGATTATAAAGAATCACGAACCAAAGGTATAAAGTTTGAACGCCACAAGGAAGAATCCTTGATAAGTTCACAGTTCTTGACGAACCAAAGAGAAGAGCAAAGCCTCACCTTTTCTGATTTTTATTCAATAATCCATCCCATTACAAGGAGTGCATGCTATTTATAAGGCATGGCTGAATGAAGAAAACCTAATCCTTCTATTACAAGGAGTGGCTGAATGTAGAAAACCTAATCCTTCTATTACAAGGAGTGGCTGAATGTAGAAAACCTAAAAAACGTGCTAAATAATAAAACCCTAAATAAAACCTGATTTGGTCTGAAAATAGCAGATCCAAAATAGGAAAAACCCTAAAAAAACGTTCTAAATAATAAAAGCCTAAAATTAAGGAAGATCTGGTCCAAAATTAGAAGATCTAAATTAGGAAAAGTATCTATTAACTGATTTAGAGCTAGAAAGTCAATCAGTCATAAATCTTTGCCATAAATAACGCCCAATTACGTCAGATCAGCCCTCAATAGCTTGGATTAAATTTATTAGGCCTTCATCTTCTTTTGGGCCCAGCTTGGAATGTGAATCAGCCCAAATCCCTTGAATCAGCCCATTTAGTGCTTCTTTGATCTTCTTGGATCTTGCTCTTGTAATTGGCCCAACTGGAACTTGCAATGGATCCTTGAAAGCTTGTTGATTCTCATCAACTTCTCTCACAGTCTCTCTTTAACAGAACTCGATACTTCTTTCTTTCTTTATTTTTGATTTTTGCCATTTCTTTTTGGATATCAAAGTAGTCTGCATTGTATTGTTTTACCTAACTAGGAATTAGTAATGTAGCCATAAAGCTTACTATTCTATTTAAGACCATAGAAGATATCGTGAGTATTCCCATAAACTGATACTTAATTCCAAAACTTGAATGACTATTTTTTTGTTGACTGTATGGAATTCCATCACCTGTTTCTGTGTCTATAACTACTTGATATCACCTGTTTCTGTATTAAAGTCCAATTGTATGTCTTATTGTTAAATTTGCATGCCTGAGGTCCATCTTATCAGCAAACATTATGCTACCATAGCATCTATAGTGCATAAAATATGGAAATCCATCACCTCCATCTGTAGCTCCTTCTCTTGGTCTTTTTGTTATATTATAGATCTATAATGTGATTCTCCATTTGATATGCTTGTCTTGTGTTGAATTATATATTTTGTCAATCTCATTGTGAGCATTTTAATTAACTGATTGTCTTGCATTTATAACTGTTAACTAATTATGATGTCATTTATCTATGGGATTCAAATTTTCTGTAAAAGCATGAATCCATGAGTTGTTGGACTTATCTTTTTAATTGCATCAGGCACTCTTGGAGTACATGGGGGCTAGTGGATGCTGCAGTAGAAAAGAGTGCGGCTTTAATAACTGCAAGAGCTGGTTTGAGGGATCTATCTGCAATTCCATCAATATGTTGTGTTTCAGTTGCCCTTCTTGCTGGTGAGTTTTGGTCATTAATATAGAAATACTAGAGTCATAGCTTATATAACAAGCCTAGTTACCTTCTTGGAGTTTTAGATATGTTTTTAAAGATTTTGATAGTTAAATATTTTGAAAACTTAAAATACACACACACACACACACACACACACTTATACACTACATAAGTATAAAATACTAGGAAGCACTGTTATGGTAACGGGTATGGGTACGATACAGCGGCATAGCAATTTTTGAAAAATTATTACTTACCTAAGAAGCACAGATATGGGTTCACTGGTAAAACGTACCAAATGAAATGTTTGTGCTTCCTAAATAAATACCTATATATAGATGCACACATAACACGCATATATAAATTAAATTATTTGCCCTATTCCAACATTCACAAAATTAGACTTGACCGTAAAACCTTTCAAAATTATGTTTTAACGCCCAATTTTTTTTTTCAAATTCCATTTTTGACCCCACAAATTTTCCAAATACATTTTTTACTACACAACTTTTCCAAATTATAATTTGACCCAAACTTTTTTAAATTATAGATTGATCCTGAAGGTTTTTAAAAATTACAAAAAACCTAAAATTTGCACAAAAGTCCATGAGGATATAAGAATCACCATTCCATTACTAAATTTCAAAATAAAAAAGGGAATTTCCTTCAAGCACAATAAAATTGTTAAATGACATTCTTCTCACACTTTCTAAGCATTTAACCTTTATATCCCTTTGTTGTTTCTTTGTACCTTTTTGCATGAGAAAAATGCGTTGAAAGGAAAAGGTGCTAATTAAACATTTTATGCTGTGGCTTAGAATAAGGTTAGTTGTATTTAAATCAAGAATGTAATTTACTTTCCTAGCCAATGTCATGCAACCACATTCATATCTATACTCTTTAAATTGCTAACATGCCCGTGCATTCACATATCATCTCCTAGGGTAGACTAAATGTGCTCTCACATATTCATACATTCATTTGTCATCACTTAAGAAATATTATATTGCTTGCTCACATGTTTATGCACCTCACATGCTCATGCATTCTTATCATGGAATATAAGTCCTCACTTAGGACTTATATTCCATGCTCACATGTCCATGCTCCTTGTAACTCACATGCTTTGATGATCTCATGCTCATATGCTTTGGTGATTGCATGCCACAATGCTCAAATGCATTGATATTCACATATTTAATATCCACATACATGTGCATATACTTGGACGATGATATGTCTATATGCTCAGAGGCTTAAGGGATCATGTAGTTGGATGTTTATGCGCTCAAGTGTTTGACAAATGTGCTTGAATATGGAGGTGATTGAACGATAAAAGGTATGTGTACTTGGCTGCTTAAATGTTCATATGATTGTATGCTCTGATGCTCACATGTTTGTACACTCATTCTTAGATGCTCACATGCTCAATTAAGTGAAACTACTTCATAAGAATTAGTCATTAATTCTCATTTAGCATCAACTCTTTCTTCGTATTCACATGTGCCCACGCTTGGATGACAATGTATATATACTTAGAGGTTGATGCGCTCATGTAGTTAGATGCTCGTGCATTCACATTCTTTGATGATCATGCTGAAATGATAATGTGATTGGATGGTAAGATATATATTTAATTGGATGCTTAAATGTTCTTACACTTGTATGATCACTTTTTTTGTTGATCACATGCTTACATATCTACTTTGATGGCCCCATGTTCCTATGTTCACATGCTTTAATGATACATGCTCTTATGTTCTCTTGCTTCGATGATCATATATGCTCACGTCTACATGCTTCAATGATCATATGCTCCCATTCTCACATGCTCACATGCTTGGATGCTTACATGTTTAATTGCTCATATGTTTACATGTTTTGACTATCACATGCTCCCCATATTCACATGTCTTGATAATCACATGCTCTCGGGGTCAAATCCTTTGATAATCACATTATCCCATTGTCAAATGCTTTGATAATCACAGTCTCCGATACTCACATGCTTTGATGATTTCATGCTCATATGCTTCAATAATCACAAGCTCCCATGCTCATTCGCAATAATATTTACAAGTTGATATCCACACGCTTGGATGATCACATGCTTCCAGACTCACATGCTTTGATGATACCATGCTCATTTGCTTCGATGATCACATGTTCCCATGCTCACTCGCATTAATATTTAGAAGTTTGATATACACACATGAGCACACACTTGGATAATGATTTGTCTATATGCTTGGATGCTTAAGTGAACTTGCAGTTGGACGTTCTTGCGCTCAAATGCATTGTGGATTGTGATTGGAAGCTAAAGTGATTGGGCGGACAGCAAGAGGTATGTGTATTTAGTTGCTTAAATGCTCATATGCTTGTCTGCTCTCATGCTCACATGCTTGTACACTCTCATTCTTAAATTCTCACATGTTCAATTAAGTGTAACTCCTTCTTAAGAATTATTTGTTAATTCTCAATATGCATAAACCCTTTCTTTGTATCCACATGTGCCCACACTTGATGACGATATATCTATATGCTTGGAGGCTAATTTTCACTTGCTTTGATAATTACATACTTCTATGTTTTCATGCTTTGATGATCATATGATCCTACACTCACATGCTCACAACTTGGATGTTTACATGTTTGATTGCTCATACCTTCACATGTCTTGATAATCACATGCTTTGATGATCCCGTCGTTGAATGCTTTGATGATTGCATGCTCCAATGCTCAAATGCTCACATGTTTAATATCCATACACGTGCACACACTTGGACGATTATATGTCTATATGCTTGGAGGTTTAGGTGAACCAAGCAGTTGGACTTTTGTGTGCCCAAATATTTGACGAAAATGCTTGAATGCAGAGGTGATATGACAATAAGAGGTATGTATACTTGGTTGCTTAAATGCTTGTATGCTTGTATGCAACATGCTTGTATAATCTAATGCTCACATACTTGTACACTCATTCTGAAATGCCCACATGTTCAATTAAGTGTAACTAATAAGTCGAATTCATTAATTTTTTATTCACCATTAACCCTTTCTGTGTATCTATATGTGCTTACACTTGGATGAAGACATCTATATGCTTGGAGGTTGATGTGCTCATGTAGTTGGATGCTTGTGCACTCACATGCTTTGATGATCATGTTGAAATGCTAATGTGATTGAACAGTAAAATATATATTTATTTGGATACTTAAATGTTCATGCGCTTGTATGATCATATGGTCACATGTCTACTTTGATGGCCACCTGTTCTTATGTTCTCATGCTTTGAATCTCACATGCTTTAATGATTAAATGCTCTTACGTTCTCATGCTTCAATGATCGTTTGCTCACATGTCAACATGCTCTGATGATCATATGCTCCGATGCTCACATGATCACATGCTTGATTGATCACATGCTTGGATGCTCACATGTTTAATGCTTTGACTATCACATGCTCCCCATGTTCATATGCCTTAATAATCACATGCTCCTAGGGCTAAATTCTTTGATAATCACATTCTCCCATGGTTTGCTTTGATAATCACATGATTTGATACTCACATGCGTTAATGATTACATGCTTTGATGATCATATGCTCACACGCTTAGATGCTCACTTGTTTGATTGTTTATACGTTCACATGCCTTGATAATCACATGCTCCCATGGTCAAATGCTTTAATAATCACATGCTTTAATAATCAAATGCTTCGATGATCACATGCTTCCATCCTCACTCGCAATAATATTTACAAGTTTGATATCCCTACACATGAGCACACACTTGGATGATTTGTCTATATGCTTGGATTCTTAAGTGAACATGTAGTTGGACGTTCTTTCTCTCAAATGCTTTAAGTATTATGTTTGAACGCTACAATGATTGGACGGTGAGACGTATGTGTACATGACTGCTTAAATGCTCATATGCTTGTATGCTCTTATGCTCACATGCTTGTAAACTCTCATTCTTAAATGCTCACATGTTCAATTATGTATAAATCCTTCGTAAGACTTATTTATTAACTCCCATTAAGCATCAACCCTTTCTTTGTATTCACATATGACCACACTTGGATGACGATATATCTATATGCCTGGAGGCTGACGTTCACTTGCTTTGATGATGTGTAACTCCTATGTTCTTGTGCTTTGATGATCGTGTGCTCACATGTCTACATGCTTTGATGATCATGTGGTCCAATGCTCACATGCTTCCATCCTCACTTGCGATAATATTTACAAGTTTGATATCCCTACACATGAGCACATACTTGGATGATGATTTGTCTACATGCTTGGTCAAGGTGAACATACAGTTGGACGTTCTTGTGCTCAAATGCTTTGAGTGTTATGCTTGAACGCTGTAGTGATTGGGGCGGTTAAGAGGTATGTGTACTTGGCTGCTTAAATGCTCATATGCTTGTCTGCTCTTATGTTCTTGTGCTTTGATGATCGTATGCTCACATGTCTACATACTTTGATGATCATGTGGTCCAATGCTCACATGCTTTAATGATCACATGCTTCCATCCTCACTTGCAATAATATTTACAAGTTTGATATTCCTACACATGAGCACACGCTTGGATGATGATTTGTCTACATGCTTGGACTCTTAAGTGAACATGCAGTTTAACGTTCTTTTGCTCAAATGCTTAGAGTGTTATGCTTGAACGCTGTAATAATTGGGCGGTAAGAAGTATGTGTACTTGGTTGCTTAAATGATCATATGCTTGTTTGCTCTTATGCTCACATGCTTGTACACTCATTCTTAAATGCTCACATGTTCAATTATGTATAAATCTTTCATAAGATTTACTTATTAACTCCCCATTAAGCATCAACCCTTTCTTTGAATCCACATGTGACCACACTTGGATGACGATATATATCTATATGTTTGGAGGCTGATGTTCACTTGCTTTGATGATTACATACTCCTATGTTCTCATACTTTGATGATTGTATACTCTCGTGTCTACATGCTTTGATTATCATATGGTCTCATGCTCACATGCTTGATTGATCACATGTTTGATTGGTCACACCTTGACATGCCTTGATAATCACATGCTCCCATGATTAGATGCTTTGATGATCACCTTCTCCCATACTTAAATGGTTTGAGGATCTCATGCTTTGACGATCACATGCTCCCGTGTCACATGCATTGATAACCACGTGCTTCCATGATTAAATGCTTTAATAATCACATGCTCCCTTACTCACATGCTTTGATGATATGCCATGCTCACATGCTTTGATTATCACATGCTCCTATGCTCACTCACATCAATATTCACAAGTTTGATATGCACACACGAGCACACATTTGGATGATGATTTGTCTATATGCTTGGATGTTTTAGTGAACATGCTGTTGGATTTTCTTGTGCTTTATGCTTTGAGGATTGTGCTTGAAAGCTAAAAGTCATTAGGCGGTAAGAAGTATGTGTTCTTGGTTGCTTAAATGCTCATATACTTGTATACGCTTATGTGCTTGTACACATTCTTAAACGCCCACTTGTTCAATCAAGGGTAACTACTTCATAAGACTTATTCATTAATTCTCATTCAGCATCAACCCTAACTTTGATGATTGTGCTGAAAAGTTATGTGATTGGATAGTAAGATATATATTTATTTGGATACTTAAATGCTTATGTGCTTGTATGATCGCATGCTTTTTTGATCACATGCTCACATGTTTACTTCCTTTAATGGTCACATGCTCCAATGTTCTCATGCTTTGCTTGATTGATCGCATGCATAGATGCCCACTTGTTTGATTGCTTACACATTCACATGCTTTGATGATCAAAGTGGTTCCATGTTCACATGCTTTGATAATCACGTGCTCCCATGGTTAAATGCTTTGATAATTATATGCTTTCATACTCAAATGCTTTGATGATCCCTTGCTCATATGCTTTGACGATCACATGCACCCATGCTCACTGGCATTAATATTCATAAGTTTGATATTTACACACATGAGCACACACTGGGATGACGATTTGTCTATATACTTGGACGCTTAAGCGAAAATGCAATTGGACGTTCTTGCGCTCAAATACTTTGACAATTGTGCTTGAAAGCTAAAGTGAATGGGCAGTTAGTGGTATGTGTATTTGGTTGCTTAAATGCTTATATGTTTGTATGATCTCATGCTCACGTACTTGTACACTCTCATTCTTAAATGCCCTCATGTTCAATTAAGTTTAACTTCTTATAAGACTTATTTATGAATGCTTATTAAGCAACAGCCCTTTCTTTGTACCCATATGTGTCCACACTTAGATGACGATATAGATGCTTGGAGGTTGATGTTCACTTGTTTTGATGATTACATGCTCCTATGTTCTCATGTTTTGATGATCTTATGCTCACATGTTTACATGCTTTGATGATCATATGCTCTCATGCTCACATGTTTGATTCCTCACATTTTCATATGCTTTGACGATCATATGCTCCATGTTCACATGCTTTGATGATCATATGCTTCTATGTTTACATGTTTGATTCCTTACATGTTCATATGCTTTGACGATCACATGCTCTCATGTTCACATGCCTTAATAATCACATGCTCCCATGGTCAAATGCTTTAATAATCACATGCTTTGATAGTTGGATGCTTGTGCACTCATATGCTTTAATGATTGTACTAAAATGCTAAGGTGATAAGAAAGTAAAATATATGTTTACTTGGATGCTAAAATGCTTATATGCTTGAATGATTACATCTAAGAAGCACAGATGCGGCTGGGAGGGTGCCGCACCGGAGTCTGACGCGGGGCGCGGCGTCTGACGCGGTTGCCCGCGCGTTGGTGCCGTGTTTGAGCTTCTTTTTTTTTCCCTGATTTGTGTTGACTCGGCTTAGATTTGTGCTGAACCAGGCCAATATTGGGCCGTATCGGCCGGCTATCGAAACAGACCACAATCAGCCTTGAATCATGCTGGAACAGTCGAAATTGGCTTTGAATGAGGCCCAAACACTCTAAATCTATCATTTCTTAATTTTATTCTGAATATTTGTTGCTTCTTTTGTGTTTTCTTTTTTGTTTTGTGTTTCTTGCCTTCTTCTTTCTTTGTTTTGTGAATCAAGACATAGTAATGTGTTTTTTAAGAATATTTTAATAGTAAAAATATATATAGAAAATATAAATAAAAATATTTTAAATAATTTTTTAATCGCTGTACCCCGCCGCATCAGCACCTTACTTTTTCAAAAATTGCTGAGTCTCGCACCCGCACCCGAATCCAAAAATGCACCCGTGCTTCATAGGATCACACCCTTTATTGATCACATGCTCACATGTCTATTTGATTTGATCACCACATGCTCACATGTCTACTTTGATGGCCACAAGCTCCTATGTTCACATGATTTGATGTTCACATGTTTTAATGATTACATGCTCCTATATTCTCATGCTTTGATGATCGTATGCTCACATGTTTACTGTTATTTGGAAATTTATAGAAATGTGGACTTACGCCAGCAAAAAATTACATTACTCTCTTATGGTTATGAATCTGGATTTGATTTTTATATCTTTTTGGAGGGAATCATATGCTATTCTTCTGGCTAATAGTCATTTGCTACATTTTCGGCCTTCTTGTTATTCTTATAAGAATCGAAAGATATCAATCTCAACTGGTGCAGGCATTAGGCATAATTTGTATACACTTATGCTTACATGCTTGTATACTTTCGTGCTTAAATGCTCATATGTCAATTAGGTGTTACTCCTTCATAAGACTTACTTATTAATTCTCATTAAGTATCAACCATTTGTTTGAATTTAGATGTGCACACACTTTGATGACGATATATCTATATGATTGGATGCTGATGTGCTCATGCAGTAGGATGCTTGTGCACTCATATGCTTTGATGATCGTGCATAAATGCTAAGGTGATTTGACGGTAATATGTATATGTACTTGGATGCTTAAATTCTCATGTGCTTGTATGTTCACATGCTTTGTTGATCACATGCTCACTAGTGTACTTGTTTTGAGGATCACATGCTCACATGACTATTTGCCTTGAGGATAACACGCTCATATGTTCACATGCTTCGATGATCGTATGCTCCCATGTCTATATGCTTTGACAATCACATGCTCACATGCCTGTATGCCCGCACGCAAATATGTTTGGATGCTTTGATGATCACATGTTGACATGCCCTTATGCTCTCATGGTCACATATTCTTACATGCTTGCCTGCTCACATCTACACGCTTCAATGATCGTTTTTTTTTTCCATGTTCAAATGATTGATTTCTCGCATGCTTGGATACTTACATGTTTGAATGCTCACACGCTCACATGCCCTGATGATCAAATGCTCCTATGCTCACATGCCTTGATGATTGCTTGCTCCCATGCTCACATGCTTTGATAATGCTCCCATGCTTATATGCATTGATGATTGCATGCTTTCATGGTCACACGCATTGATATTCAAATGTTTGATATCCACACACATGTACACTTGATGATGTCTATATACTTGGAGGCTTAAAGTGTGATTATGCAGTTGGACGTTTGTATGCTCAAATGCTTTGATGCTTGAATGCCGAAGTGATTAGGTTGTAAGAGGTATGTGTACTTGAGTGCTTAAATACTCATATGTGTGTATAGTTTCATACTTACATGCTTGTATACCCTCATGCGTAATTGCTCATGTACAATCAAATGTTGCTCTTTATAAGCCTTATTGATTAATACTCATTAAGCATCAACTCTTTGTTTATATCCACATTTGCACACAATTGGATGATGATATGCTTGTATGGTCACATGTTTGTATAGCCTCATGCTTGAATGCTAACATGTTTGAATGCTTACTTGCTCACATGCTTCCACGCTCATCCTTTGCTCATATGCCTTAATCATCACAAGCTCCCACGCTCACATGCTTAATGATCACATGCTCCCATGTTCACCTGTTTGATGATACCGTGCTCCTTTGATAATATGCTTTGATGATCGTATGCTCTCATGCTCCTATGCTCATCCTTTGCTCATATGCCTTAATCATCACAAGCTCCCATGCTCACATGCTTTAATGATCATATGCTCCCATGTTCACCCGTTTGATGATGCCATGCTCCTTTGATAATATGCTTTGATGACTGTATGCTCCCACGCTCATATGTTTATATACTTAGAGGCTTAAGTGATCAAGTTGTTGGACGTTCGTGCGCTTAAATGCTTTGATGATTGTGCTTGAATGTTGAGGTAATTGGGCCGTAAGAAGTATGAGTACTTGGATGCTTAAATACTCTCAAATGCTTTTATGCTCACATGCGTGCCTGCTCTCATGTTTGTGTACTTTCATTCTTAAATGCTTACATGCTCAAGTAAGTGTCACTCTTTCATAAGACTTATTCATTAATTCTCATTAAACATCAATTTTTTCTTTGTATCCACATGTGTTCACACTTGGATGACGATATATCTGTATGCTTGGAGGCTGATGTTTTCATGCAGTTGGATGCTCGTGCTCTCAAATGCTTCTATGATCATGTTGAAATGTTAAGGTGATTGGGGAGAGAGTACACTATATGTTTAATTGCATGCTTGATTGAACACATGTTTGAATGCTCACATGTTTGATTGCTCACATGTTCACATGCCTTGATAATCACATCTTGCATGGTCAAATGCTTTGATGATGACATGCTCCCACACTCACATGGTTTTACGATTCCACACTCCCATGCTCATATGCTTTGATGATTGCCAGCTCCCATGCTCACTGGTTTTAATGTTCACAAGTTTGATATCCACACATGAGTACACACTTGGATGATGATTTGTCTATATGCTTGGAGGCTTAAGTAAAAATGCAGTTGGATGTTCGTGCGCTCAAGTGCTTTGACAATTGTGCTTGAATGCTCAGGCGATTGGGCGATAAGAGGTATGTGCATTTTGGCGCTTAAATGCTCATATGCTTATATGCTCTCGTATGTGTATGCTCTCACACTCACATGTTCAATAAAGTGTCACTCTTTTAGGGAACTTATTCATTAATTGTCATTAATCGCCATACCTTTCTTTATGTTTACATGTGTACACATTTGGATGATAATATATCTATATGCTTGGAGGCTAATGTGCTCATGCTGTTGGATGCTCGTGCACTCACATGCTTTGATGATCATGCCTAAGAGATATGTGTACTTGGGCGCTTAACTGCTAATATGCTTGTATGCTTACATATGTGTATGCTCTCACGCTCACATGTTCGATTAAGTGTCACTCCTTCTGAGGACTTATTCATTAATTGTCATTAAGCACCATACCTTTTTTTATGTTTACATGTGCACACACTTAGATGATAATATATCTATATGCTTGGAGGATGATGTACTCATACTGTTGGATGCTCGTGCACTCACATGCTTTGATGATCGTGCCCAAGAGGTATGTGTACTTGGGCACTTAAATGCTAATATGCTCGTATGCTCACATACGTGTATGCTCTCACACTCACATGTTCAATTAAGTGTTACTCCTTCGGAAAACTTATTCATTAATTGTCATTAAGCACCATACATTTATTTATGTTTACATATGCACACACTTGGATGATAATTTATCTATTTGCTTGGAGGCTAATGTGCTCATGCTGTTGGATGTTCGTGCACTCACATACTTTGATGATCGTGCCTAAATGCTAAGGTGATTGTTCAATAAGATGTATGTGTACTTGGATGCTTAAATGCTCATGTGCTTGTACGTTGACAAACTTTGTTAATTACATACTCACATGTCTACATAATTTGATAATCACATGCTCCTATGTTCAAATGTTTCAATAAATACATTCTCTAATGTTCACATGCTTCAATGATCGTATGCTCACGTCTACTTGTTTTAACGACCAGATACACACTTGCCTGTATGTCATATGTCTCATTAGTTTGGACGCTTTAATGATCACATGTTCACATGCTCATATGCTATCATGTTTATATGTTCTTACATGTTTGGTTGCTCACACGTCTACTTAATTCGATTATTGAATGCTCCCTTGCTCACATGCTTGATTGCTCACGTCTTTGGATGCTTACATGTTTGAATGCTCACACGCTTACATGCTCCAATGATCACATGCTCCCATGCTCATATGCCTTGATGATCGCATGCTCTCATGCCCACATGCTTTTCTCTCATGCTTATATACTTTGATGATCCCATGTTTCCATACTCATATACTTTGATGATCACATGCTCTTATGCTCACATGCATTGATATTCACATGTTTGATATCCACATACATGTGCAAAACTTGGATTAGAGGCCGAAGTGATCTTGCAGTTGAACATTTTGCACTCATTTGCTTTAGCGATTATGCTTGAATCTTTAGGTTAATGGGCGATAAGAGGTATGTCAACTTGGGTGCTCAAATGCTTGTATGCTGTTATGCTCACATGCTTGTATACTCTAATGCTTAAATGTCACTCCTTCTTAAGACTTATTCATTAATTCTAATAAAACATAAACCCTTTGTTTGTATCCACATGTGTACACACTTGGATGGCGATACATCCATATGCTTAGAGGTTGATGTGCTTCTACAGTTGGATGCTCGTGCACTCACATGCATTTTTTATCGTGCTTAAATGCAAAGGTGATTAAACGGTATGATGTATGTATACTTGGATGTTTATGTTTTATAAGTTCACGTACTGGGTTGATCACATGCTCACGTGTCTATTTTGATGATATGTTCAAATGCTTTGATGATTACATGCTCTTATGTTCACGTACTTAGATAATCGTATGCTCCCATGTCTACATGCCTTGATGATCATTTGCTCCCATGTCTACATGCTTTGACGATTACATACTTGTGTATCCTAATGCTCATATATTTAGATGATCACATGCTCACATACCCGTATGCTCTTATGCTCACATGTTTTTACATGCTTGGATTGTCACGTGTACATGCTCCGAAGATCGTATTCTCTCATGCTCTTAGATGCTTACATGCTTGGATGCTCACACATTCGCATGCTTTGATGAACACATGCTTCTAAGCTCACATGCCTTGTTAACCATATGCTACTATGCCACATGTTTTGACGATAACATGCTTCCATGCATACATACATTGATATTCACATGTCTGATTTCCATACACGTGCATACACTTGGTTGATGATATGTCTCTATGCTTGGGGCTTAAGTGGTCATGCAATTGCACGTCCGTACACCCAAATGCATTGATGGTTGTGCTTGAATGCTGTGGTAATTGGGCTGTAATAGGTATGTATACTTGGGTGCTTTAATGCTCATATGCTTTTGTGCTCACGTGCTTGTATTCTCTCATGCTCAAATGTTCACATATTCAATTAAGTGTCACTCTTTCGTAAGTCTTATTCATTAATTTTCATTAGGCACCAACCCATTGTTTGTATCCTAATGTGCGCACACTAGGATGGCGATATATTTATATACTTGGAGGCTGATGTGCTCATGCAATTAGATGCTCGTTCAATCACACGCTTTGATGCTCATGTAGTCACATGTTTTGATGCTTGTACTTAAATGCTTAGGTGATTGGACAGTAAGATGTATGTGTTCATAAATGCTTAAATGCACATGTGCTTGTATATTGACATGCTTTGTTGATCACATGCTCATATATATACTTGTTTTGATGATCACATGTCTACTTCCTTTAATGATCACATGCTCACATGTCTATTTGCTTTGATGATCATACTCCTAGGTTCACATGCTTCGATGTTCACATGCTCTTGTATTTACATGCTTCAATGATTGTATATTCCTATGTCTACATGCCTTGATGATCGTATGCAGAAAGCTTTGACGATCACATGTCTACATGCTTCGTTGATCCTATGCTCACATGCTCATACGCTCACATGATTTGATGATCATATGCTCTAATGCTCACATGATTTGATAATCACATATTCTCACGTTAACATGCTTTGATGATCCCATTCTACCATGCTCATATACTTTGATGATCACGTGCTTCTATACTCACATGCATTGGTATTTACATGTTCGATATCCACTCACATTTGTGCCCATTTGGATAATGATATGTTTATATGTTTGGAGGCTTAAGTGATTATGTAGTTAGACGATCGTGCGCACAAATGCTTTGACGATTGTGCTAAAATGGTGAGTTGATTAAGCAGTAAATGGTATGTGTACTTGCATGCTTAATGCTCACATGCTTGTATGCACTCATGATCACATGCTTGTATGTTCATATGCTTTATTGATTACTAGCCGACGTATATACTTGATTTGATGATAACATGTTCACATGTCTACTTGCTTTGATAATTACATGCATCTTTGTTCACATGTTTTGTTGATTACATGCTGGTATGTTCATGTGCAACTATGATCGTATGCTGTCTGCTTGCTTTGATGATCACATGCCAACTTGTCTGTATCCCTTCATGATTATATGCTTGAATGCTTTGATCCTTACCTACTCCTATGTTGCAATGCTTTGTTGAGCAAATGCTCACATCCAATGACTTGCACATTTTTTATATTCACACACATGTACATACACTTGGATGATGAAATGTGCATAGACTTAAAGGCTAAAGTGATCGTGTAGTTGGATGTTTGTGCGCTCATATGTTTTGACAATTGTGTTTGAATACTAAGGTGACTGGGAGATTAGAGGTATGTGTACTTGGGTGTTTAAATGTTCATATCCTTCTATGCACTTATGATCGCATACTTTGTATGTTTACATGCTTTGTTGATAGCTAGCTCATATTTGTCATTGCTTTGATGATAACATTCTCACATGTCTACTTGCTTTGATGATCATATGATCCCACGTCTACCCGCTTTGATGATCACATGCCCACTTACCTCTATACGTTCGTGCTCCAATGCTTGGACACTTCGATGATTACAAACTCCTATGTTGAAATCCTTTAATGATCGCATGTTCACATGCATTGATATTCACATATTTGATATTCACACTTGATCGTGCTGAAATGCTAAGGTGATTAGGGAGAGTACACTATATGTTTAATTGCATGCTTGATTAATCACATGTTTGGATGCTCACATGTTGGCCAAAATTGGAAATTAAGTCCAATTTCCTAACTATATAGTTAGTAGGAACAGTTTCAAAAGTATATATTTTACTAACATTTCGAGTCTGAAAGACTCGATTTTGACCTATAAATTGAGTCTCAAAGACTCGATTTTCATGGTCTACTCACGTCTGATGTGGCATTTTTTCCACGTGGTGTTCACCTAGAAATCGAGTCTCTAAGACTCGATTTATAACCCTTTACAAAACAAAATAGTGTAAGCACACCCTTTACACCTTCTCATCAGAGGAAAAAGAAAAAACCCAGAAACAAAAACGTGGGTGTCAGTCGAAGATCATGTCATCCTCTCTTCCTCTCTCTAGAATACGCCGCTAAACCACCAAGCCACTAGCCTCTCCTCCACCTTGCTGCCACCTCATCGGGCTGTAGATTACACAAACGAAACCTAAAAATCACTGGCCTCTCCTCCACATGCGTTGCCAGTCGATCAGCCTTATTTTTCACCCTCCGTCGTCACCAAAAATGGTGGGATTAATTGGTTTTCTGGGTTTTATTTTTCCGGATTTATGGGTTTTTATTTTTCTGGTTTTCTGGGTTTCATTTTTCTGCATTTTCTGGATTTTACTTTTTTGGTCTTCTGGGTTTTCTGGGTTTCATTTTTCTGCATTTTCTGGGTTTTATTTTTCTAGTTTTTTGGGTTTCATTTTTCTGGGTTTTAATTTTCTGGTTTTTGCGTTTTAATTTTTTGGGTTTTCTAGGTTTCATTTTTCTGGATTTGTTGGGTTTTATTTTTCTGGTTTTCTGTGTTTTATTTTTCTAAGTTTTATTTTGTGGGTTGATTGGGTGGGATTGAATGTGATGGTGGTTGGGTTGTGGTAGTCCGGTGGTGGTTGAGTTCTGTTATTTTAGCCACTAACAAATATGCTTAAAACATTATACTTGTTTTGTAATGTAAAGGGTTATAAATCAAGTCTTAGAGACTCGATTTCCAGGTGGACGCCACATGAAAAAATGCCACATTATACGTGATCAGACCATGAAAACCGAGTCTTTGAGACTCGATTTATAGGCCCTAAATCGACTCTTTTAAACTCGAGATGTTAATAAAAAATATAATTTTGTAACAGTTCCTACTAATTATATTGTTTGAAAAACAGGGTTAATTCCCAATTTTGGCCCTCACATGTTTAATGGCTCACATGTTCACATGCTTTGATGATTACATGCCATTATAATCACATCTCGCATGGTCAAATGCTTTGATGATGACATGCTCCCATATTCACATAGTTTTATGATCCCATGCTCATCTGCTTTGATGATTGCAAGCTTCCATGCTCATTGGTTTTAAAGTTCACAATTTTGATATCCTAACACACGAGCACACACTTGGATGATGATTTTTATATGCTTGGAGGCTCAAGTTAAAATGCAGTTGGATGTTCGTGCGTTCAAATGCTTTGACGATTGTGCTTGAATGCTAAGGCGATTGGGCGGTAAGAGGTATGTGTACTTTGGTGCTTAAATGCTTATATGCTTATATGCTCACGTATGTGTGTGCTCTCACACTCACATGTTCAATTAAGTGTCACTCTTTCAGAGGACTTATTCATTAATTGTCGTTAAGCGCCATACCTTTCTTTATGTTTACATGTGCACGCACTTGGATGATAATATATCTATATGCTTGGAGGCTGATGTGCTCATGCTGTTGGATGTTCGTGCACTCACATGCTTTGATGACCATGCCTAAGAGGTATGTGTACTTGGGCGCTTAAATGCTAATATACTTGTATGCTCATATACGTGTATGCTCTCACACTCACATATTCAATTAAGTGTCACTCCGTCGGAGGACTTATTCATTAATTGTCATTAAGCACCATATTTTTGTTTATGTTTATATGTTCACACACTTGGATGATAATATTTCTATATAGTTGGAGGTTGATGTGCTTGTGCTGTTGGATGCTCATGCACTCATATGCTTTGATGATCGTGCTTAAATGCTAATGTGATTGGTCGGTAAGATGTATGTATATGTGTATTTATCAAATGCTTTGATAAATACATGCTCCAATGTTCACATGCTTCAATGATCGTATGCTTTTATGTCTACATGTTTTGACAATCAGATACACACTTGCCTGTATACCGTATGCCTCATTAGTTTGGACGCTTTGATGATCACATGCTCACATGCCCGTATGCTATCATGCTTATATGTTCTTACATGTTTGGTTGCTCATATGTCTACTTGATTCGATTATCGCATGCTAGCTTGCTCACATGCTTGATTGCTTACGTCTTTTGGATGCTTACATGTTTGAATGCTCACACGCTTGCATGCTCCAATGATCACATGCTCCCACGCTTATATGCCTTGATGATCGCATGTTCCGATGCCCACATGCTTTCTCTCATGCATATATACTTTGATTATCCCATGTTCCCATACTCATATGCTTTGATGATCACATGCTCCCATGCTTACATGCATTGATATTCACATGTTTGATATCCGTACACTTGTGCACACTTGGATATGTCTGTATGCTTGGAGGCCGAAGTGATCTTGCAATTGAACTTTTTGTGCTCATTTGCTTTAGCGATTGTGCTTGAATCTTGAGATTAATGGGCGATAAGAGGTATGTGAACTTGAGTGCTCAAATGCTTGTATGCTATTATGCTCACATGCTTGTATACTCTCATACTTAAATGTCTCTCCTTCTTAAGACTTATTCATTAATTCTAATAAAACATCAACCCTTTTTTTGTATCCATATGTGCACACATTTGGATGGCGATATATCCTTATGCTTAGAGGCTGATGTGCTTCTGCAATTGGATACTTGTGCACTCATATGCTTTTTTGACCGTGCTTAAATGCAAAGGTGATTGGACGGTATGATGTATGCGTACTTAGATACTTATGTTTTATAGGTTCACATACTGGGTTGATCACATGCTTACATGTCTACTTTGATGATATGTTCAAATGCTTTGATGATTACATGCTCCTATGTTCACGTACTTAGATAATCGTATGCTCTTATGTCTACATGCCTTGTTGATCATTTGCTCCCATGTCTACATGCTTTGACTATTACATGCTTGTGTGCTATGCTCATATGTTTGGATGATCACATGCTCACATACCTGCATGCTCAGCTCACATGTTCTTACATGCTTGGATTGTCATGTGTACCTGCTTCGAAGATCGTATTCTCCCTTGCTCACTCTTGGATGCTTACATGCTTGGATGCTCACACATTCATGCTCTGATGATCCCATGCTCCCAAGCTCACATGCCTTGTTGACCATATGCTACTATGCCACATGTTTTGATGATAACATTCTCTCATGCACACATACATTGATATTCACATGTTTGATATCCATACACGTGCACACACTTAGTTGATGATATGTTTCTATGCTTGGGGCTTTAAGTGGTCATGCAATTGCACGTTCATATGCTCAAATGCATTGATGATTGTGCTTGAATGCTGTGGTAATTGGGCTGTAATAGGTATGTATACTTGGGTGCTTTAATGCTCATATGCTTTTGTGCTCACGTGCTTGTATTCTCTCATGCTTAAATGTTCACATATTCAATTAAGTGTCACTTTTTCATAAAACTTATTCATTAATTTTATTTAAGCATCAACCCATTGTTTGTATCCTAATGTGCGCACACTGGGATGGCGATATATCTATATGCTTGGAGGCTGATATGCTCATGTAGTTGGATGCTCGTTCAATCACACGCTTTGATGCTCGTGCAATCACATGCTTTGATGCTTGTACTTAAATGCTTAGGTGATTGGACACTAAGATGTATGTGTTCATAAATTCTAAAATGCACATGTGCTTGTATATTGACATGCTTTGTTGATCACATGCTCATATATGTACTTGCTTTGATGATCACATGTTCACATGTCTACTTCCTTTAATGATCACATGCTCACATGTCTATTTGCTTTGACGATCACGCACTCTTAGGTTCACATGCTTCGATGTTCACATGCTCTTATAAACACATGCTTCAATGATCGTATTCCTATGACTATATGCCTTGATGATCGTATACTTCTATGTTTACATGGTTTGACAATCATATGTCTACATGCTTCAATGATCTTATGCTTACATGCTCTGAATGCTCATACGCTCACATGATTTAATGATCATATGCTCTAATGCGCATATGATTTATTGATCACGTGCTCCCACGTTAACATGCTTTGATGATCTCATTCTCCTATGCTCATATACTTTGATGATCGTGTGCTCCCATACTCACATGCTTTGCTATTCACATGTTCAATATCCACTCACATTTGTACCCATTTGGATAATGATATGTTTATATGTTTGGAGGCTTAAGTGATCATGCAGTTAGACAATCGTGCGCACAAATGCTTTGACAATTGTGCTAAAATGGTGAGTTGATTGCGCAGTAAAAGGTATGTGTAATTGGGTACTTAAATGCTTAGATGCTTGTATGCTCACATGCCTAAATTGTCTCGCGCTCACATGCTTGTATACTTTTATGCTTAAATGCTCTCATGTTCAATTAAGTGTCACTCCATTATAAGATTTATTCATTAATTATCACTAATTATCGAACCTTTGTTTGAATCAACATGTTCACAAGCAGTTGGATGAAAATAAATATATATTCTTAGAGGCTGATGTGCATATGTAGTTTGATGCTCGTGCAGGCACATCCTTGGATGATCTCGCTTAAATGCTCATGTGCTTGTATATTCACATGCTTTGTTGATCATATGCTCACATGCTCATATGTCTCCTAGGTTCATATGATTTGATGTTTACAAGCTTTGTTGATCACATGCTCCTCTGTTCACATGCTTTAATGATTGTATGCTTCCATATCTACTTGTCTTGATGATCGCGTGTTCATGCATACACGCTTGTATACCCTCATGTGTAATTGCTCGTGTTCAATCAAATGTCGCTCTTTTATAAGCCTTATTGATTAGTTCTCATTAAGCATCAACCCTTTGTTTATATCCACATTTGCACACAATTGGATGATTATATGCTTGTATACTCATATGCGTGTATACCCTTGTGCTTGAATGCTAACATGTTTGAATCCTTACTCGCTCACATGCTCCCATGCTCACAAGCTTTTACATTCACATGCCTCCATGATTGTACGCTCCTATGTCTACTGGCTTTGATGATCACATGCCAACTTGCCTGTATGCCTTCATACTCATGCTAGGACGCTTTGATGATTACCTGCTCCTATGCTCAAATTCTTTCTTGATTGCAAGCTCACAAGCTTTGATATTCACATGTTTGATATCTACACACGTGCACACAATTGGATAAAAAAATGTCTATAGGCTTGGAGGATTAAGTGAATGTGTGGTTGGACATTCGTGCGCTCAAATGCTTTGAAAATTGTGCTTGATTGCTGAGGTGATTGGGGGATTAGAGGTAAGTGTACTTGTGTGCTTAAATGCTCATATGCTTCAATGCTCTCATGATCACATGTTTATATGTTATTGTATGTTACATGCTTTGTTGATAGCCAACTCACATTTGTCATTACTTTGATTACAACATTCTCACATGTCTACGTGCTTTGATGATCATAGGATCCCTTGTCTACTTACTTTAATGATCACATGCTTTGATGTTGACATGCTTCTTTGTCACATGTTTCGATGATTTTATGCTCCGAAGCTAACCTGCATTGATGATCACATGCCCACTTGCCTGTATGCCTTTATGCTCATATGCTTGGATGCTTTGATGATTACCTACTCCTATGTAAAAATGCTTTGATGGTTGCATGCTGACATGCATTGATATTCACATGTTTGATATCCACATACATGTGCACACACATGGATGATGAAATGTCTATAGGCTTGAAGACTAAAGTGATCACGCATTTTCATTTTTGCACTCGATTGCTTTGACAATTATACTTGAATATTGAGGTGATTGGGAGATTAGAGTTATGTGTACTTGGTGCTTAAATGCTCACATACTTGTATGCTCACATGCTTTGTTGATTACATGCTTCTATGTTCACATGCCTGCATGATCGTATGCTCCCATGTCTACTTGCTTTGATGATCAGATGCCCACTTGCTTGTATGCCTTCATGCTCATATGCCTTCATGCTCATATGCTTGGATGCTTTGATGATTACCTACTCTTATGTAGAAATGCTTTGATGATTGCATGATTTGATCACACACGTGCAAACACATGGATGAAGAAATGTATATAGGCTTAAAAACTAAAGTGATCATGTATATGCATTCACGAGCTCAAATGCTTTGACGATTGTACTTGAATACTGAGGTTATTGGGAGATTAGAGGTATGTGCACTTGGGTGCTTAAGTGCTCATATACTTCTATGCTCTCATGATCACATGCTTCAATGTTGATATGCTTTGTTGACAACCTGCACACATTTGTCATTGCTTTGATGATAACATTCTCACACACACACACACACTCGCACATATATATATATATATTTCTTTATTTTAATACCTTTTGATGCTACAATTGCTTCCTTTTTTGTTATCCTCTATAATTTTTCCTAATTTTGTTTCGGCATTATCTACTTTTGGCTAATGAATTTTTGTTTTGAACTCATAACAAATTGTTCTAAATGTAGTGACTCCTAGACCCCATAATAGTGGTCATCACACAATTGAGTCTTGCTACACCTCCTAATTTGAACAACATTTGCAGGTTGTTGTTGGTCTTTCACTTGGTGAGCCATCAATGAAATCTCCTACTGCTGTCATGTACAATATACTGGGTGAAGATGAGGTGAGGAATTTCTTTTTATTTTTTTTTATTTATCTAATATATAAAATGAATATGGCATGAAGCTGAAATCATTCGTTTCTTTCAGAACCTATTTCTGTAACATACTTTTACTGAAAATATTCTGCTTGAAGTTTGTTGAAGTTGCAACTAGATTTAGGTATAAGTCTGTGCTTGAGCTTGATGGCTTTGTATACCATTGTGAATAACGAAATTTTAAGAAATTACAATTAATACAAATCAAACGTTCTGTCTGTTCTCATTAATTGATTTTCAGTTCTTAAATTATTTAATCTTGGAAAACTCGATAATGTTAGTAAAAAAAGTAAATTGGAACATCAATGTACAACAAATTGTTTGAAATGTCTTTATTCAGCATAACTATCTTTCACTACCCCCTCCCCCCACATGTCAAATGTCTCTCTTATATTTATTTATTAAATTTCAGGGAGAGCCTTGTTTTATTTTAGCTCATCAACTGATTAGAAGGGCATTAAGTATCCCTGGGGTTACTGTTCAACATAACTATCTTTCACTAGCCCCTCCCCCAAATATCAAATCTCTCTTTTATTTATTTATTAAATTTCAGGGTGAGCCGGGTTTTATTTTAGCTCATCAATTGATTAGAAGGACATGAGTATTCCTGGGGCTACTATTCATTTGTATGACAAGCAAGGTATGTGAATTTCTTTTTCCTCTCTCTCTCACACACACACACACACACACACACACACACTACTTGACATTTTCCCGCATTGTCTTAATGACTTGGCAGAAATGCGAAAGCAGCAAAAGATGGGCCATGTCACAATTGTTGGGCCTTCCATGGGTGATGTGGAAGAGCGATTAAAATCAATTCTGAAAAGAAGGTTTCGATTGTCAGGCTGCAGGTAATTGGACTAGGGACTTCTCATATTTATTTACTGAATGTTACGATGCTGGTTAACCAAAAAGCAAGTTTTCTCTAGGAGGCACAAATGTTTTTGGAAGTTGTGGTGAGATGTTTGCATCTATGCTATCAATTGAATTTGATTTTGGTGCATCTTTTTGGAGCATATTTCCTTAAGTCAGTGATTGCTTCAATTGAATTTATTTATTCAATGTTTTACATTTTCTTACATAAAAATATTCCTACATGCTACACCCACACTACGTGGGGTAGTTTCCAGAATAATCAGCACTAATGCTACTTTAAATTTTCATGCTATGAGCTTTGGGTTATTATATTTTGCATAAAAAAGTCTTACTCTGGCTTAGGATGGAAAAGTGACAGTGTAGGGAGGGAAATTGCCATAAGATTTTATTTTTAAGAGGCATGGATTCTAAACCGTTTGGAGATTACAATTTTAATCATTTCCATTTAAAAAATTGATTTAATTCTCCTTTTACCAAGATATTGCTTTTGTCAGTCTTCAATCTTCATTTCTGATTTTTATTCTCTTGTGGGGTGGGGGGATCACCAATCTTTTATATAGCTATACCCTTATTATGTTGATGGTTGCAAGTGTTTTCCTTTTGTTTGAAGTTTAGATGCCTTAAGTTTTGATTTTGAAAGTTTGTTACACTCAAATTGTGTTTATGTTGCTCCCATTCTGAATGCAGTAACACCACATGTTGGGATCATTATGGGTTCTGATTCAGATCTTCCTGTTATGAAGGATGCTGCAAGGATTTTGAATATGTTTGGTGTGCCTTATGAGGTTGACTTCTAATGAACTACAGGGTCTATTTTGGAATTCAGGAGTTATTGATCATTTAATTTTATTTTCTTGTATATTCCAGGTCTACCTTAACAAATTATAATATGCAGGTGAAAATAGTTTCAGCTCACTAGACCCTTGAAATGATGTTTTCTTATGCCTCATCTGCCCTGGAGAGAGGCATTCAGATTATCGTTGCACGTGTTGGAGGTGCGGCCCACTTGCCGAGCAAGTTTATCTGAACAATGTTCCATATATTGTTTCGCAGTTGCTTTACATGTCTCACTGGAATTAATTGAGCTTTGTTGTGACTTGCAGGTATGGTAGCTGCACTCAGTTCTAAATTATTACATTTATGGGATGGGTAAGTGTTGTAAAGATCCAGTATCCTATGAACACAATATTAGTTCTAAAAAACTAGGGCATTTAAATTAGATGTCTGAATGCTAGAGTCTTAGGGATGCCCTTTTTCTGGTTTTTATAGTTGGTTATCCTTGATTAATTAATGTGTTTACTTTCTTTGATGAGAGAAATTCTATTTTAATCCTTTGGGATGTGTTTTCTGGCAGAGAGAATTACTATTATTCTTTTATTGTTATTTACAATTACCGCATATATTTCCTTGGCACAAAAATACTACTGAAATATTTTTAAGCCATGTTGATGGAGGCAGTATTTTTAAGCCATGTTTATGAGGTGAAGAATTTTTTTTTTTTGAATTAATTTGATTAATAGGTGCCTGGAGCCAAAAAAAAAAAAAATCACGGGTGCTTGAATATCTATGTCACTAAATAAAAAATCATAGGTGCTGAATTTCTATGGAACCAAAAAAAAAAAAAAAAATCCAACGGTGCTGAATATCTATATACCTGAATGGTGCAAGCATGTAGACGCTTGCTTAATCATGTTGAGATTTGCACAATGAGTTTCATTGCCTTAAAACATTGTCCAATTTTAGAGCCTCAGAAAAGATGGTGCTTCATTCGTTATCTCAAGTTCATATTTGATTTCTACTTGCACTTTTTTTTTTTTTTTTTTTTTGGTATTTGATCAGTATTAAGAAGCTTTATTGAAAAAGGAGAAATAAGAAACAGTTTCCTTGGTACAATGTACACAGGGAGTTCACAAGGAAAATTTAATCACCACAGAGGTTTAATTTTTATTTATTCCTTTGATGATTATGCAGATGCCAAGGGGTGTTCCAGTTGCAACAGTTGCAATAAACAATGCTGCCAATGCAAGTTTGCTCGCAGTAAGGATGATGGGGATTCGTGATGCTGACCTATTGGCAAGGTGGGTTTTTTCTTTCTTCCCTCTCTGGAAGTAATGCAAAACTTTGTGTTGGGTATGAAACCAAGAAAAAAAAAAACTTGAGTTCATAAGTCTTGCATGAGCTGATTTTGGAATAATATCCTTTGCAGAATGAGACAGTATCAAGAAGACACAAGAAATGATGTCTTGAGAAAGCAGAGAAGCTGGAAAAGGATGGCTGGGAGTCCTATTTGAATCCATAAGTACATAACTGCTTTGCCAGCCATATGCATGATTTTTGTGAGTTTGATACACTATGGAAGTTCAAGTTTGGAGAACACATTACCACAGCAAAATTTGGAATTAACTAAAGAATATATCCAAAGCAGATCAATACATGTAGGATGAATGCAAAAATGTGTTAACAGAAAAAAGTTCAAGTAAGGATGGAACTGGCAATTTTGCTTCAATTTTGAGAGATCAAGAAGGAAAGGAAGTACAGAAAACAGAGGGCGTTTGTGGGACTAGGAAGAAGCTTGTATCCATTGTAGTTGCTATAAGGGGTTCACTGTAGCAGTTAAGTTGAATGAGTCAAAAGAACTTTTTATCCCTTTAGTTGCATAAGGGTGTTCTTTTGACCTTAATATTTAGATGGTAATCAATGATTTGTTACAGCATTGAGTTCTTGTACGTTTACGATGAACGATTTTTCTAACTGGTCTCAAGTAATTGTTCTGCCATTAAAGGCCAGTGAGCTGCTCAATTCAAATCTATGATATCTATTGGTAGGCTTAAGCTTGTCTTTGTATGGTGGCACAGCCACATGTTAATTGGATTGAAATATAGATTTGAATATATCATAGACTATTCTTGTTATTCTTCTGGATAAAAACCCGGAAAATCTTACACTGCAGATTTCTTGGAGAGTTCTAATCATGGAAGTTCATATTGTTTTCTTGTACCCTGCAATGTTATTACTAGTTTAAAGTTAAATTTGGGGAGTAATCTAAAAGATTAAGGCCAGTCCAATTTTAATTGAAAGTGGCAATCCCATGTTATTTTTCACTTGTCAATGAATAAAGGCGGACCATCAAGGCAGATTGGTTTAGTAAATATAGGAGATTGAAACTTGTTCAACAAAAATTTTCTGGGTAAATTTAAGGGAGACGAAGGATTATTCTGTGTAACCCACCTGCTGCACCTATAAAAGAAAGGACAGAATAAAAGGTGCCAAACTTTGAAGGCTAGGAAGTGATATTAGTACACGGTACACAAGCTTCCCAACATATTTTATTTTTATAAGCCAATTTTTTATAACATATAAATAACCAATCTTGACATTCATGAGTAAAGAATAAAGATTATTATTTATCAGATACTAAGTTATAATTAAGTAATTAATATAAGGACAAAGTTTGGCACTAACTTCCCTTAAAAAAAATTTAATATTATTACATATTTTGAAAATCTAACTATTGCATTGTACTTTCTTTAGGGTTTTAACGGGTTTGGCTATCTCCAATACTTTTTCAACTGGATATCTTCTTTTGTTCTAAATATACAATAGCAAATGGTAGTGAGTTTTAATCTCCACATTTTATTTAGTTAGTAGGTGATTGATGCGAACCTCAACTGACTCGCTTTGAGACCCAACAAACAATATTGGAATATTACCCAAGAAAGCTAAAATTCAGATTTGATAGAAACTCAGACCCAACGTTTATAAGAGAAACGCAAACCAAAGGTATAAGTAAAAGAACCTTGACCCAATGATTATAAAGGAATCACGAACCAAAGGTATAAGTTTGAACGCCACAAGGAGGAATCCTTGATAAGTTCACAGTTCTTGAAGAACCAAAGAGAAGAGCAAAGCCTCACCTTTTTCTGATTTTTATTCAATAATCCTTCTATTACAATGAGTGCATGCTATTTATAAAGCATGGCTGAATGTAGAAAATCTAAAAAACGTACTAAATAATAAAACCCTAATTAAAAACTGATTTGGTCTGAAAATAGCAGATCCAAAATAGGAAAAACCCTAAAAAACGTTCTAAATAATAATAGCCTAAAAATTAAGGAAGATCTGGTCTAAAATTAGAAGATCTAAATAAGGAAAAGTATCTGTTAACTGATTTAGAGCTTGAAAGTCAATCAGCCATAATTCTATGCCATAAATAGCGCCCAATTAAGTCAGATCAGCCCTCAATAGCTTGGAATGTCCTGCGATAGAATCAGCCCAAATCTCTTGAATCAGCCCATTAAGTGCTTCTTTGATCTTCTTGGATCTCGCTCTTGTAATTGGCCTAACTGGAACAAGCAATGGATCCTTGAATGCTTTTTGATTCTCATCATTCCCCCTCTCCTCAAAAGGATTCGTCCTCGAATCGTCACCTACATCAAAAGGAGAAAAATCAGAAACATTAAATGTAGCACTAATGTTATACTCACCTGGAAGATCTAACTTGTAGGCATTATCATTGATTCTCTCAAGGACTTGAAACGGTCCATCCCCTCTTGGATGTAGCTTGGATCGCCTACGGGCTGGAAATCTTTCTTTTCTCATATGCACCCAAACCCAATCACCTGGTTCAAAAGAACTTGTCTACGGCCCTTGTTGGCTTTGGTCGCATATTGCTCATTTTTCTTTTCTATTTGTTGCCGTACACTTTCATGGAGTTTCTTCACCATCTCAGCCTTCTTTTGACCATCCAAACTTGTCATTTCATTAACAAACGTTGCCTTCTTACATGCTCCATACACAAACAAAAGATAGGAACAAGATAGGAAGATAACAGTAAACAAAAGATAAAAGGATAGAAAACTGATTTTAGAACCTGAGCTCTGATACCAAATGATGCGAACCTCAACCGACTCGCTTTGAGACCCAACAAACAATATTGGAATATTGCCCAAGAAAGCTAAAATTCAGATTTGATAGAAACTCAGACCCAACGTTTATAAGAGAAACGCAAACCAAAGGTATAAGTAAAAGAACCTTGACCCAATGATTATAAAGGAATCACGAACCAAAGGTATAAGTTTGAACGCCACAAGGAGGAATCCTTGATAAGTTCACAGTTCTTGAAGAACCAAAGAGAAGAGCAAAGCCTCACCTTTTTCTGATTTTTATTCAATAATCCTTCTATTACAATGAGTGCATGCTATTTATAAGGCATGGCTGAATGTAGAAAATCTAAAAAAAACGTACTAAATAATAAAACCCTAATTAAAAACTGATTTGGTCTGAAAATAGCAGATCCAAAATAGGAAAAACCCTAAAAAACGTTCTAAATAATAAAAGCCTAAAATTAAGGAAGATCTGGTCTAAAATTAGAAGATCTAAATAAGGAAAAGTATCTGTTAACTGATTTAGAGCTTGAAAGTCAATCAGCCATAATTCTATGCCATAAATAGCGCCCAATTAAGTCAGATCAGCCCTCAATAGCTTGGTTTAAATTTATTATGCCTTTATCTTCCTTTGGGCCCCACCTGGAATGTCATGCGATAGAATCAGCCCAAATCTCTTGAATCAGCCCATTAAGTGCTTCTTTGATCTTCTTGAATCTCGCTCTTGTAATTGGCCCAACTGGAACAAGCAATGGATCTTTGAATGCTTTTTGATTCTCATCAGTGATGTAGCAGTTTCTCATTAAAAAAAAAATGAGATTTTAGTTAAAAAAGTACTGAAGGTAAGCTAAATCTGCTTTCAACACACAGGTCAAATTTTGTGCCAATCATATGTTATTTATTATATGAACTATAAGTTTTTTTTTTATACATAATTTGATTAAAAAAACTAGCAATTTAAACAATTGATTGACATTGCTATTAATTTTTGATATTCTAGAAATTTTGCAAGCATGGAAGATATAAGAAAAAAATGTAATTTTTTTTTTTTTTGAGGAAGAGAAGAAAATGTAATCTAATGGTGAATTTTTCAAAATCACATCAAATAAAAAGATATTAAGTGAAATTATAACTTTAAGCTACAATTAAGTTTGTACCCAAACTTTGTACTTAATATATAACTTTACTTTATGTTGAACGTTGATGCGAACCTCAACAGACTCGCTTTGAGACCCAACAAACAATATTGGAATATATTGCCCCAGAAAGCTAAAATTCAGATTTGATAGAAACCCTGACCCAACGTTTATAAGAGAAACGCGAACCAAAGGTATAAGTAACAGACATTGACCCAATGATTATAAAGGAATCACGAACCAAAGGTATAAGTTTGAACGCCACAAGGAAGAATCCTTGATAAGTTCACAGTTCTTGAAGAACCAAAGAGAAGAGCAAAGCCTCACCTTTTTCTGATTTTTATTCAATAATCTCTATCAAAAAAACGTTTACAGACTTAGGGGCCTATTTAAGGGCTCCATAAAACTTGACAGACAAGAAAATATATTCTAAAATAACTCCTAATTGATACCTAACCATATCAGGAATCAAATTTGACCTAAAAAACGTACTAAATAATAAAACCCTAATTAAAAACTAATTTGGTCTGAAAATAGCAGATCCAAAATAGGAAAAACCCTAAAAAACGTTCTAAATAATAAAAGCCTATAAAATTAATGAAGATCTGGTCCAAAATTAGAAGATCTAAATTAGGAAAAGTATCTATTAACTGATTTAGAGCTGGAAAGTCAATCAGCCATAAATCTTTGCCATAAATAACGCCCAATTACGTCAGATCAGCCCTCAGTAGCTTGGATTAAATTTATTAGACCTTCATCTTCTTTTGGGCCCAGCTTGGAATGTGAATCAGCCCATATCCCTTGAATCAGCCCATTAAGTGCTTCTTTGATCTTCTTGGATCTTGCTCTTGTAATTGGCCCAACTGGAACTTGCAATGGATCCTTGAAAGCTTGTTGATTCTCATCATTCCCCCTCTCTTCAAAAGGATTCGTCCTCGAATCGTCACCTACATCAAAAGGAGAAAGATCAGAAACATTAAATGTAGCACTAATGTTATACTCACCTGGAAGATCCAACTTGTATGCATTATCATTAATTCTCTCAAGGACTTGAAACGGTCCATCTCCTCTTGGATGTAGCTTGGATCTCCTACGGGCTGGAAATCTTTCTTTTCTCATATGCACCCAAACCCAATCACCTGGTTCAAAGAGAACTTGTCTACGGCCCTTGTTGGCTTTGGTTGCATATTGCTCATTTTTCTTTTCTATTTGTTGCCGTATACTTTCATGGAGTTTCTTTACCATCTCAGCCTTCTTTTGACCATCCAAACTTATCATTTCATTAACTGGTAAAGGCAGCAAATCCAAAGGTGTTAGTGGATTAAAACCATAAACAATCTCAAATGGTGAAAAATTAGTAGTAGAATGAACACTTCGATTATATGCAAACTATATGAATGGCAAACAATCCTCCCAATTTTTCAAGTTCTTCTGAATTATAGTACGCAGCAATGTAGATAAAGTTCTAGAACCTGATTTTAGAAAAGATAGGAAGATAACAGGAAACAAAAGATAAAAGGATAGAAAACTGATTTTAGAACCTGGCTCTGATACCAAATGATGCGAACCTCAACAGACTCGCTTTGAGACCCAACAAACAATATTGGAATATTGCCCCAGAAAGCTAAAATTCAGATTTGATAGAAACCCTGACCCAACGTTTATAAGAGAAACGCGAACCAAAGGTATAAGTAAAAGAACCTTGACCCAATGATTATAAAGGAATCACGAACCAAAGGTATAAGTTTGAACGCCACAAGGAAGAATCCTTGATAAGTTCTCAGTTCTTGAAGAACCAAAGAGAAGAGCAAAGCCTCACCTTTTTCTGATTTTTATTCAATCATTTATCAAAAAAACGTTTACAGACTTAGGGGCCTATTTAAGGGCTCCATAAAACTTGACAGACAAGAAAATATATTCTAAAATAACTCCTAATTGATACCTAACCATATCAGGAATCAAATTTGACCTAAAAAACGTACAAAATAATAAAACCCTAATTAAAAACTGATTTGGTCTGAAAATAGCAGATCCAAAATAGGAAAAACCCTAAAAAACGTTCTAAATAATAAAAGCCTAAAATTAAGGAAGATCTGGTCCAAAATTAGAAGATCTAAATTAGGAAAAGTATCTATTAACTGATTTAGAGCTGGAAAGTCAATAGCTTGGATTAAATTTATTAGGCCTTCATCTTCTTTTGGGCCCAGCTTGGAATGTGAATCAGCCCAAATCCCTTGAATCAGCCCATTAAGTGCTTCTTTGATCTTCTTGGATCTTGCTCTTGTAATTGGCTCAACTGGAACTTGCAATGGATCCTTGAAAGCTTGTTGATTCTCATCAGCTGTACTTGGGATGACGTCGTCTGTCACCAAACCATACGCCAGGCTATTGGCCTTGACCTTAGTTGCAGCTGGCTTTATGGCCCTATTCATTCCAACAGTACCCTCTTCTTTCTTTGCCATCTCACGAGATTGAATCTCGCTGGGAATGACTTCAGTCGCTCCCTAATTTCGTCCCAGTTTGGCAACTTTAAGACTTTGAATCATCTTAACCTTTCTTATTTCGTGTTTTTCTGGCGAAACCCCATATGAAATCTCTCATTTGTCTTCGCTAGTTGCACTTGATCTTTCTTACAACTAGGCTGTTAATTGAAACACCAGTATGAAATAACCTAACTTAGTTAAGGGAACTTCTTTTGGATTGGTTAGATATGTTCTCAATTAGACCTAATTTTTTAACGAATCTATCCTCCTCTTTCACAACTCTTTGTCCCCATGGCTGTCACTTGCAAGGAAAACTTCAAAATAACATCCTCTGCCTTCCCAGTATACAAACCCTTAACCTAGGGGAGAATGAGAATCTTGATTTGGGTTCTCTTCCAAAGTGTAATTGGAGTAGTATTTCCCTGAAATTCTTAGATCTCTCTTTGATAAGCTTTTCCAGAGAATTACCTGATTCTATCGGCAATATGAAGTCCTTAAAGCATTTGAATCTCGCTTACTGCAATTTGACTAGGTCAATTCCAACATCACTTAGGAACCTTACAAAGCTTACTATTTTGGATCTATAATATAATAGTTTTAGCAGTGAGATTCTATTACCACTTTCAAATTTTAGTTGTTTTTGGCATACGCATGAACTAATAATTTGTTTTGATTATTGGGGAATATTTCAACAGGTTTGCTGCAGTTGTCACTATTGAAATTGCCAATTCTCTCAACTTTATACCTTTACAACAATCAACTTGTTGGTCCCCTTCCTTAATCATGTAAGTGGTTTTAATCTAAATCATCTCTCTTTAGGTTCAAAATTCCTAGATGGGACACTGCCATCTTTGTTGTTCAATTTGCCCTCTTTGGTGACGTTAAATCTTGATGGTAATCAATTCATTGGTGAGATTGATGAATTCAAGTCCAATTCATTGGAGTATCTTGATTTGGGTTGTAATAAGCTACAGGGATCTATACCATGGCTTGAAGTTTTAAAGTTGTCACATAACCAACCTACAGGAAACATACCTTCAGGAAAGCAATTTAATACATTTGATAATGATTTGTGCCCTAAAAACCTGGGATATGTGGATTTCCATTGTCAAGAATGTGCAATAGCCATGAGGTAAAGAAACCACCACCATTGACCTTACAACAACAAGACAATTTAGAGCCTAAAAATGGGTTTGGTTGGCAAGCTGTGTCAATGGGTTATGGATGTGGAGTGATATTTGGAACGTTGATGGGATATCTTATGTTTAAAATTGGAAAATCAAAGTGGATTGTGAGGACGGTCAAGTTAGAGCAACATATCATGCTCAGAAGGCTAAAGAAGAATGCCGAAAGACATGGTGGAAAAAAACAACTAGTTAGAACAATTTGTGGGTGGTTTTGCTGGAGTTTTTCAAGAAGCTTTTAAAGGCATGTTGTACTATGTTGTAATTTTTGGAAACCACTTCGATTTCATAAAATGGTCAAGAGTGTATGTAGAATGCATCTGTAGTGGGTCTTCCTCATTTCTGGATCATGGGGTTTTCAACCAATGAGGAGATTCTAACACAAATGCCAGCCTATGGTAGATCATTTCCATTGGAATGAATTTGAGCGAAACACATACCCTTCAAACACATGAGATACGAGTGTTTATTTCTGTGAGGGTCTACATACTTAGTTTACTCCATCTTCTAGTGAAAATACTTACTAAGTAATTGTACGTTGTTTAAGAATGTTTGTTCATGATATGTTATGAGTTTTGAAGAACTTGGCTGTTCTTTGTTGATGACGTTGCAACCTTGGTGTTTTTGGGAAAGTGAATTTGAGTTTTGCTTGAGGACAAGCAAAAGTTAAGTGTGGGCGAATTTGATGAGAATGCAAATTGTCATATTTTTCTCCCTTAATGTTTACTCTTCTACACTCATTTGGTGCCTCAATGTACTCATTATTCTTATATTTTTATTTAGGATGCAAACGGAGGCATTAGGTGCAAAACGAAGTTAATTGGGCGATTCTGGATAGCTTTGACATCGCTTCTTAATTTGGGCACTATCTTATCCGAGCTCCAATTAAGATGATTCAAGATGCTATGGAACGCCAAGACAAAGCTCTACAACTTTCATGTTTTGAGTTTTGAGAGATACGGGTTGCATCAAGGTCAAAATCGAGCTTGAAGTTGCTGCACCTGCATTGCTTACGTTTTGGAATGTTCCTTTGCCTGATGCGATTTATTTTCAGAAGCTTCCAGATCTGGTGCACAAAAATTCCAGCTAGAAAACACCACTTTCTTAGTTATATTAGGACTTTGTTTTATTTTTAATATTTTTTCTTAATTAGTCAGATTTGGATATTATTATTTAGAATATTTTTAGGAGATTGTAGGCTTGGGAAAGGGGGAATTAACGCCTAAAAGGGGGAGGAAAAATCAGACTTCATACACGCCTCTCTCTCCCCCCTTCTCTAACTTCTCCTTTGAGTTTCTGTCATGGCCCTGCGTGGCTAAATCTTTTATACTTGGTCGAAGAAAACGGAAGCCTCAGAATCAATAAAATTGTGATATCTAATTAGTTTTTATTGTTCAATTTATACTTTAAATATCAGATGTTTTTCTGTGCCTATTTTCATGATTGTCTCGTTTAATTACTAGGAGGCCTACTAGTTTATTATTTGTTGCAATCTACTGCTAGGTTAGATATCAAATCCGTAATTGTTTGATCTCTCTAATTTGTGAAGCAACCAAGATTTTATGATTTGCTACGTCAAAAATTATTAGATCTTAGGAAGAACGCTTGACTAAATTAAATGCAACCGCTTGTATTTATGTTGTTTAGCTTCATCGATCTCTCTAGTTCTTAAGGTTGCTACTAAAATTAAACCTTTAGTGCTTGTCTTGGGTTGTTTAGTAGTTAAGGTTAATTAGATCACTTATTTTCTAATTAACTGTGACTAAGGAGAAATAGGAAAATAGTTCCAATGGTGAATATTCAAAGTGTGAATTGATATATACTTACATCGATGATCAGTTGTAAAATTTCGATGGTGGATGTTGACTTAGACCATGGTTTGTTCTTTTGATTGAATTCGATTCTTTGATTTAAATTGTTCCTTAGTTGTTTTTCTTAAAATTGTTTTCGTTATACTCAAATTCCCCCCCCCCCCCCTCTGGCGGCAATCCTTGTTCACATAGCATAAAACTAGGCTAGACACTCTTCGTGAGAACGATCCTTACTCACACTACTACATGTATTTTTAGGAGTATAGGTTTAATTTTTAGTTGCCTGTGATAGCACACCACTCATACTCCCTTATAATCATCTAAAATGAAGGAAAACCATCTATCTTGATTCTTGACGAATGTGAAATTTAATAAAATATTGTATTAATTTATGTAATTCAATAGGTAGTGATCAATCATGACATTACATAAAATATAAGAAATTCAATTACCACAATATTTTTATTCACAAATTTTTAACAAACCTCCATCTCACCTTTACCAATTGGGGTAAAAAATTATTGGAGGGGAGATCTAAATGGTTATGTTAGAAAACGGAGTGAGGTATTTGAAAGATTTCATGGAGGTTGGAGATATGGAACAAGGAATGAGGTATAAGATGCTATTTTTATGCTTTACAATAGAATATGATTTGATATTGATGAACACTTGGTCCTAAAATTCACACTTAGCTAAATATGTATCAATGTTAGCTAAATAGGTATTATCGTTATTTGAAATTTGGAAAGTAGATGTTTGAGAGATTGCAAGGTAATACCATGAGAGAGCATAACCACTTCTCATATATTAGTATTATAAGTTGCAATGAGGTAGGTTGTTGATCTAATACTTACCAACTGCATGACACAATCCAAAAGAAAACGATTATGGGTAAAAGAATAAATATGTGCTTCATATATACTACGTAATATGCCCATCAAAAACTATAGAACACACATGTAGATTATTCTTATTTAAAAGCCCTTATTTTTTGTTGATTAGGATTTCTTTTAAATGATCTTAATTGAATAAAATACTAACATCGTAAAATAACAAATTTAAAAATGCTATACATTAAAAAAGAAAATTCTTTTGGAGGAGGACCATAACTGAATTCTTGGGAGAAAGTTTTAAAATTTTTAATTAAATATATCTAATATTTTAAAATTTTATGGAAAAATAAATAAATTACACTTTAAATTTAGTAGAATATAATTTTTGTCCTCTAATTTTTTTAATCATTTTAATCCCAAAAATGTCTTTCTTTTTTTTTTTTTTATGTATAGTGATTATGAACAAAAAGTTTAGCTTCAAATTAGTTTGGAGGAATATTTTATAACCTACTATATAACGATTTATAAGATTCTTTATATTTTATTTAAACAAGTCATATGACTTATTAAAAAATTCATTGGACTAAATTTATACATAAATAACTTCTTCAATCATCACATGGTAAGTTGGAGGAATATAGTTCCAAAAGATCGATTGAAACTAAATTTTATAGTGATAGTGAGGAGGTCTATAATAGGGAAACCTATTACTAGTGTACGTCGGCTCATGGATAGGATTGACAAGTATTCTTGTTAAGGAAGGCCAGCAGCAGGGAAAGGGCAAAGGTAAGGTTATCCCTCAGGAGAGGAGGGATTTCAGGTCGGACCGTTATAACAACAATCGGCCACGAAGGGATTTGGAGGGCAATCTGGATCCACAGCTGCCCAAGTTGTTAACACTGTGTTCCGGGAACCAGTGCATCAAGTACTGGAAAAGATCAAGAATGAGCCATGCTTCAGGTGGCCAAACAAAATGAGCGGAGATCCTACGAAGTGTAATCAGAGTCTTCACTGCTAATACCACCGGGAGTGGGGGCATACAACCGAGGAGTGTAGAACATTGTGGAGTCATCTGCAGCAGCTGATCCGAGATGGTAGGTTGAAACAATTCTTGAACCGACCTAGCGAGCAAGAAGGTCGGGCAGGATCAGGGATTCAAGGCAGTTATTCTTCAAGACCCCCTTTGGACACTATCTACATTATCCTTACAACACTAGGAAGAACAGGATCTTGTCCATCCAGGGTAATGATAATAGCTAGGTCATCTGCTGAGGACTCTGGACATGAACCGAAGAGGGCTAGGGTAGGGATCCAGCCTGTGTTAAGCTTCTCGAACGATGACAAAGCCGGGATTATACAGCCACATGATGATGCTCTGGTAATAACCCTTAGGATTGGTGGGTATGACGTGAAGAGAGTAATGGTAGACCAGGGTAGTGGGGCAGAGATTATATATCTAGATCTATACAAGGGGCTCAATTTGAAACCGGAAGATTTGACCAGCTATGATTCACCTCTGGTGGGCTTGGACGGGAAAGTTGTTATCCCGAGAGGACAAATCAGGCTGCTAGTTCAGGCTGGCTTTGAGGTGGTGGAGGTGGATTTTATAGTGGTGCACGCTTTTTCTCCATACACTGCCATTGTGGCACAGCCTTGGCTTCATGCCTTTAGGGCCGTCTCGTCTACTCTTCATCTCAAAGTAAAGTAACCATCCGGGGATCGAGTTGAAGAACTGGTTGGGAGTCAGTTTGTGGCCAGACAATACTTGATAGCTACTATCATACACCAGCTTGAGTTAGATTCTTCGGCTCTAGCAGATAAAGATTTGTAGCAGTTAAAGACCAAGGCCTTATTTCTTAGTGGTGAGGCCGAAAAGGCGAAGTGTGAGGATTTGGAGAAAGTTGTTGTAGATGATGATCTGGAGAAATTTTTTCAAATTAGAACTCAGCTGCCTCCTCTGGATAGGGAAGAGTTGGTGAAATTTCTTAGGGAGAATATTGATATATTTTCCTGGAATGCTTACAAAGCCCCTGAGGTAGATCCGAGCTTCATCTATCATCACCTAAACGTCAATCCGTTTGTCACCCCTAAAAAGCAGCTTCCTCGACGCTCTTTAAAGGATCATTCTGATGTCGTCAAGGAGGAGGTGACGAAGCTTAAACGTGCTTGGGCTATTAAAGGGGTGTTTTACCCCGAATGGCTGGCTAACACTGTGATTGTGAAGAAGAAGAATACAAAGTGGCAAGTATGTGTAAACTTCACGGATTTAAATAAGGCCTGCCCAAAGGACCTTTTCTCCATGCCTCAGATTGATCAATTAGTTGATGCAACCGTAGGACATCCCCGGATGAGTTTTTTAGACGCTTTCCAGAGCTATCATTAAATACCTTTGGCTTTAGAAGATCAAGAGAACATAGCTTTTGTCACTCCCACTAGGAATTATCATTACAAAGTGATGCCATTTGGATTGAAAAATGCAGAGTCTACTTACTAGAGAATGATGACGAGGATGTTTGAGCCACTGCTGGAAAAAAATATCGAAATTTACATTGATGATATGGTGGTCAAGAGCAAGAAGGAAGCCGAGCACGTTAACGACCTAGAAAACATCTTTGAAATCTTGAGAAGGCAAAAGTTGCAACTTATCGCTTCCAAGTGTTCTGTTAGGGTTGGATTAGGAAAGTTTCTGGGCTACATGGTCAAGCATCGTGGGATTGAAGTCAATCCAAACCAAATTAAGGCCATCAATAATTTGCGGCCACCTCGGAAACCTAAGGAAGTCCAAAGGTTAACAGCGATGATCGCTGCTTTGAACCAATTCAAATCCAAGTCGGTGGACAGGTGTAGTCCTTTCTTCCAGTTGTTGAATAAATAGAAGGGATTTGAGTGGACCGAGGAGTGTGCCTTGGCCTTCCATCAATTAAAGGAGTATCTTTCCCGGCCACTTATTATGTCCAAACCCGAGGTGGATGAGGTTTTGTTTGCCTACGTGATAGTGGCCGCCCACGAGGTAAGCCTGGTGTTGATAAGAGTTGACTATGGCATACAGAAACTAGTTTATTACGTGAGCAAGTCCCTACATGAGGCCGAGGTCCGGTATTTACCACTTGAGAAAGCTATTTTGGCAATGGTGCATGCCACTCGTAAGTTTCCTCATTATTTCCAAATGCACACAGTTGTTGTCTTGACCTAACTGCCACTCAGGGCTCTACTACGAAGCACTAACTATACTGGAAGGATTGCCAAATAGGGGACGATGTTGGGAGCCTTTGACATCAAGTACATGCCCCGTACTTTTGTCAAGGGTCAAGTATTGGCTGACCTGGTGGCTGAGTTTGCTGAAACCCCAGTACAAGAAGAGGTGAAGAAGCAAAACATGGATGGAAATTCAATTGGTGTAATCTCTATGCAAAAAGCTTTGCGCTAGAGGGTTTATGTTGATGGCACTTCGAACCTCAAAGGATTTGGAGTGGGGTTAGTTCTAATTTCCCCCAAGAAGATCATAATTGAAAAATGCTTGAGACTGGGTTATTCGGCTACAAACAATGAAGCTGAGTATGAAGTTTTGCTAGTTGGAATGACCATGGTCCAAAAGATGGGTGGAAAGACAGTGGAAATATTCTCGGATTCAAGACTGGTGGTAGGTCAAGTCTGAGGAGAGTTAGAAGCTAGAGATCCCAGAGTGCAAGAATATTTAAACCAGGTTAGACATTTGCAGTCTCGGTTTGAATCCTTTAATTTATTGCAAGTCCCTAGAAGTAGAAATACACATGCAAACTCACTTGCAACATTAGCGACCTCCTTGACACAGAGTTTACCCAGAGTAATTCTTGTAGAGGATCTTGTTAAGCCTTTTGGGTTGAAAAAAGAGGTGGTCTCTGTTCACCAGACAAGGGTAGGTCCTAGTTGGATGGACCCTATCTCATTATTCCTTAAAAATGATGTCCTGCCTGAGAATAAGTCCGAGGCAGACAAAATACGGAGGAAGGTCCCTCAGTTCTGGCTGTCTGAGGTAGTTGAAATACTCTTGGAAGAGTTACATGAAGGAATTTATGGAAGCCACACTAGCGAAAGGTCTTTATCCCACAAAGCTCTTACTCAAGGGTATTGGTGGCCCAACATGCAAAGAGAAGCCCAAGAATATGTAAAGAAGTATGATTAGTGCTAGATATTTACACCAAACATCCATCAGTCGGGAAGAGTCCTAAATCCTCTATCAAGCCCTTGGCCTTTTGCTCAGTGGGGCTTGGACATTGTAGGACATTTTCCCAAGGCAGCACGAAACAAGAAGTATTTGTTAGTCGGCACGGATTATTTCACTAAATAGGTTAAAGCAAAACTTTGGCCAATATTAGGGACGTGGATGTAAAGAAATTTATTTGAAAAAACATTGTCTCTCGGTTTGGAGTCCCTCACACCCTCATCTCGGATAATGGACTTCAATTCGACAGCAAATCTTTCAGGAGGTACTGCTGTGGGCTTGGGATAACTAATAGGTATTCCATCCCAGCCTATCCACAGGGGAACGGGCAAGCCGAGGCTGCGAAAAAGGTCATAGTGAGTGGGCTCAAGAAGAGGTTGGATGATTCCAAGGGAAGATGGATAGGGGAACTACCACACGTTCTTTGAACATACCGAACTACACTTCGGAGGTCCACTGGAGAAATTCTTTTTTCAATGACTTATGGGGCCGAGACTATTATTCCATTGGAAACTGGATTCCCTACATTAAGAACGAGTTCTTTCACTCCGAGTAGCAACGATGACTTACTGGGGAAGGGTTTGGATTTAATTGAAGAACGAAGAGAAAATGTCATGGTCCAATTGGTTTACTATCAGCATAAATTTAAGTACGGGTATGATGCCAACGTGAAAGTAAGGCCACTGGCAGTTGGTGATTTGGTGTTGAGAGAGGTTTTCGGTTCTGCAAAGAACCCAGCTTGGAGAAAGTTCAGACCCAACTGGGAAGGGCTGTATCGTATTACATCTGTGACAGGAATAGGTGCATATTGTCTAGAAGACCTGGAAGAAAAGGCTATACCGCGCCGCTGGAATGTAAATAACATGAGAAGGTATTATAATTAATGAGAATATACTTTATCATGTTTGTGATGGTTATACTATGCGTCAAGTATCATTTGTCTAAGTGTTAAGCAAGAACCTTAGTCACGCCTGGTCCTCGGACGACATACTTTGGAAAAATTAACACCCTATGACATCTTTCTAAGTGTAAGCAAGAACCTTAGTCATGCTTGGTCCTTGGACCACATACTTTGGGAAAATTAACATATCTAGATTATGGAAGCAGAATAACACCTTATATTGATTATTTAAATTGTCTGATGGAAGCAACCTTATTGAACAATTTAAATTTCCATTAGAGAAGCATGTATAACTACACGCCAAAAATCCTATGTTAAATCATTTGAAAGTATATCCATGATTCATTTCTAGTTTTATTACTGAATCTAAAACCTTTAATTTAGCAAAGGGAAGAAACTCAACTGGTGTTTAACATGAATCGGTATTGCACTACTCACTTGCAGGGTTGGAACTGTACCAAATCTTTCTATTAGTAAAGTGCTAAATGGGGTGATAACTGCATCAATACACATTTAGAAACCTTAGAAAGAAGTCAATTGCTCATAACTTTCATTAATAGAAGCCTTAAAGCAAGGTGTATGGATTACAAAAAAGTCACATTGATTACAAATTCAAAGTAGCATCAAAAAATAAAAACACAAAAGAGCAGGCAAGAAAAATTCGTTACATCAGGAAATTATTTCTTTTTTATTACAATTTTTTCTTTGGGAGGATCTTGGTGAGGCTCTGTAAGAGCTTTTTCTGAGATCTTAGGACCCTTGCCTACTGGGTCAGCTTTACTGGGCAGAGGAAGAGAAGCCAAGACAATTTCTATACTTTGTTGGGATTCTCTCTCAGCTTGTGGGTCCTGGGTGGTAATAGGAGGCTCTGGAGCAACAAGCACCATTCCTTGGTCATTTTTCTCTTCTTCTGTCACCTCGGATACCTTGTCAGAGGAGGTGGGGACGATGGCCGTGCTATCCTTACCTACCTTTACTACTTCGGGAGTGTTAACAGACCTTAAGCCAAAAGGAGTAGACTCTTTGATGGCAAGGAGATAGTACACACTTTTTGCCCTCCTAAGTATTGATGAAGTCTCAACTCCAGCTTGGTTGAGAGCTCAGTTCCATACTTGAGCGCAGTAAGTCTTGCACACCCCTGAGACCTCAGCCCTCAAAGTTTCCTCGGTCTCTGCCACTCCTACGTCGTATCCTTCTTGCTCAGCCTGATCCCGAGCTTTCTCAGACTTTGCCCTTGCCAACTCAGCCTCCTCTAATCCCTTTTTGAGGGTAGCGATTTGAGTTTTGGAGGCAGCCAACTGGTCCTCAGCATTTCGAAGGAGCACCCTCTGGCCCTCGGCCTGCTTTTCAGCATTGTCGAGGGCAGCAACTGCGCTTTTTCTCTCCCTCTCCTCTTCCATCAATTTATTCTTCAGTTCTTGGGTGCTTTTCTCAGCCGCATTGAGAGTGTCCATGGCGGCGTTGCGTTTTGCTTCCTCCTCCTTCATCTGCCTGTGGTAGTAATAGGTCATCTCTTCCGCTAGGAAGGAAGCCTGGTCGGCTTGCCAAAGAAGGAAACACGGTTCAGAAAAAGAAGATGAGAAGTATATATATAAAATAATAATAATAATAAATAAATAAATAACTAAAAAAAAATATTGGTAAGTGGAGAACGTACCATAATCAGGTATCTCTTCAGGCTGAGGAAAACTTCATGTCTCTTTATGGACAGGAGCTCGGCCATATCTTCTGGGAGTAGTAAAGCCTGCTCTACCGCATCGGCCACATAGTCAGCCTTACCTCCTTGAAAGTCTCTAATGGAGGCATTGGCTGGCAGATAAGCACCGTCTAGCATTGGTGCTGGCAGCCACGCTTTGGGGGCGGTTAAAGGACCACCCCTCTTCTCGGCGTCCCTTTGCCCCACCTTGGACTGCTTGGCCGCTCGCTGTGCCTCGTCCTCTTGGGTAGGGTGGCTTTTCTCCACCTTCATCACCTCTTTACCTTTTGAGTCCCTTTTTCTCTTCAGGTTGCCAGGCTAGAGTCCGAGGGGCAGGATAAGTGGAACGACGGGAGGCTTAGTCTGAGCTATTTTAATCGGAACATCCTTCCCGGGTTGGGACTCTATCAGCTCCAGCAGACTGGGCCTATCCTTGCGTTGGTCCCCATTTCATTGAGTGTTAGCGAGAATGGAAGGTTGAGATTAACAGTCGAAGTATCTGGGGACAAATCTCAGTTGAAGACTTCAAACTTGTCCTCAGAATCAGATACTTCTATTACTTTTTCTTCCCTTGAAGAGGCCGGGTGAGAAGAAGTTCCTTCCTCGACTTTGTGTTGTGGTGGTTGGACTTCCTGTGGAATTCCCTCAGGGATGGATGCAGCCGTAGAAGCACCCTCTACTATTGGGGTAGTGGTGAAAACACCCTCCGGTTTCGGGCCCGATATGAGAAAGCCTAGCGCAGCAATGCTTATCCAGTGCAGGCGTAGGTCTCGAGCTTTAATGATGCACTTTAGGGCCTGGAAAGCCTTAGAAATTGGCATATAATTCAAAATCAAATGAGCCGCCCTAAGTTGGCCATTCGTATGAACAAAAACCTTAGCTTTAAGGATTTTATCCAAACTTTCTTTGTTGACAAGGCCGAAGTGGGGAATGGCAGCTCTAGTGTTTACAAAATAAATAATAATAATAATAATAATTAGTGGAGAGCAACGCAAGCAAAAAAATGAATGATGAAATGAAAGAAAAGAAGCATTTAAGAAATTATGAACCTAAAGCTAAAATCCCACCTGGTTTCCCCTCTTCTGTTGAGCAGGGAGCCATTCCCCTGCCCTTTCAAGTGATGAAGGTTGTAGACCTAGTTAACATCATGGTGGGTCTACCCTAAGCCCATTTTCTTGTTAAGGGAATCTACAGAACCTAAGATTTTGAACATATTAGGAGCACATTGTGTGGGAGCTAGCCTGTGAGCTCTAAGGTAAGCCCTAGTAACGTCACCCATAGGAATCGTCATCCCTCCTTCTATGAAAGCAATCATCGGGATTACTACCTCCCCTCCGTTCCTATCTATGTGCCACTGACCCTCTTCACAGTATCTAATGCCTACTCTATGAGGGATCTCATATTGAGCCCTAAATCTTTCTATTCCCTCCTTGGATTCTACTAAGCCTTTAAACCTACCCATTTCTAGAAGAAAATTGAAATGACTAAGAAGATTGAAAAAAGAAGATGAGGCCGAGGATAAATAAAATGCAAAGAAAAGAGGGAGTGGGTAAAAAATTATTAACAAAATTAAATAGGGAGTTTAGGAAAACTTACAAGAAGAAAAAGGATATCCTCGGACGGACTTTTAGTAATTATAAGGGAACAAAGGAGGTGGACAGACTGACAGGCTCAGTGTATTTGCGCTGGAATGAAATGGGCATTAAGATAAGGTGCATAATTGATTCGAAGGGTATTTATACCCAGGAGAAACCCAAAAGCGGGAAAATTCCCGCTCGTTCCCCAATGAAACCTTCAGCCGTTGGATTCACATCATGCCGTAGAACGTGGAAAACAGGGAGCCGTCAAAATTTAATGAGGACGCGTCTCGAACGCCGCATCTTCAGGAGCGTGTCTTGAGTAGTTAAAAAAGGCACCTTTGTAAGCAGAAGTGAACTAAAACGGGTACGTGGCAAATACAATGACATCGAAATCCTCCTTTCTTCCTGAGGACTCAGAAAAAAGTATCTCGAAGGGCTATTATAGGAGCGTTAGGCCAGGAATTCCTTACTCATGGACGTGTTGGGCTTAAAACCCAAGCCGAGGACTAAGGTTTGTCCGAGAATAAGTAAATTATGTCAAGGAAGTCTGTGTTGATAGATAAGGAAGTTACTATTGAATGCAGTAACTAAGGAGGCAGTGCCGAGGATGGGTGTCACCTCGGATGACCAAGCCGAGGCATTTTTTGGTGGTCTGCCACACAGGTTAACACCTCAAAAAGTTCTGTCGGAGCAGATAAGCATTGCTGAAATGTATAGTAAGGGAAGATCCTAAAATATTAAAGAGGAAAGCTGCTACCACCGCATTGAATGCTCTGCAGCTAATCTTTTAGCCGCATTAATGTGGAGGTGATATCTGAACAGTGAATTTCAGTCTTACAGCTACTACATAAAGACTTCAGAAAAAGAGGGATGGCACAAGTATAACACCAACCACCTAGACTGCATGTGGAGGGCAAGGAGGAGATAAATGAGGAGTATAAACGGAGGAGGATATCCAAAAAGGGCGGGGATCGAGAAATCAAGAAAGAAACATTGTAGCCACTAAGAACCCGACGTGTAATCAAGTTAGAGCATTATACATACCAAGGTTGATCTCCTCGGATGCAAGCCGAGGATTGTTTTCTAAAATTAAACTTGTCTGTTTTGTTTTTTTTATCATCTAAACCCATCCTATTGATTGTCTAATTCATCCTAGCTTAGTTTTTCTCTACCTACTCTCTACAAATCTATTGTTTTGGGGCCTTTTGGGCTGGCCCATCCATTGTTTAGGCTTAGGAATCGAATTTGTGCCCATACAGTATTGATATAAGCAAATTACATATATCTCTATGTATTAGGAGAATTTAGAAAGTTAGTTAATTCTACCTCTACTGACTAAAATACCCTTAATACCTCTTATTATCATTACACTTAAAAAAAAAAAAAAATGGGGCATATAAGGAAATTCAATAGCTAAATTCAAAATTAATTTTTTAAAAAAACAAAAATCCCATGTACAACCCCACTACCAAGCATTTACACAACCTTTTTGCAAATTTTAAAGGTTTTATTTTTAAAACCCATCTAGAATGTAGACATTAAAAAAAAAAAAAAACACTCTTAACGTGTGGAACTAAATTGTTTTCTCTTTGCAAAATTTTCGGATTCTATTATCTTTTCTTTAAAACAAATATAAAAAATTTCCTTAACACTTTTTACTACTCTCACACAAATCCACAATCCCACTTTTTCTTTCTCCTTCTTTTTTTTTTCTCTTTTTATTTTTAAATCCTCACGTTTCCCTTCGGTTTGTTCAAAATTCAAATAATCCTAATGTTCCATTTGAAATCAAATTATTATTATTATTTTTTTTTTAATTGAACTCAAATTATTTTTTTAATTGCATCTCATGCGGTTTAACAAAAAAAAATAAAATAAACTATACATCATTTTTTTAATTTGTTTTAGCTATTGCTATATTATGCTTGCATATAATTCTGTAGTATTATGTTAATGCCATCAATATGGATGAGGTGCAAACACAAGAGAGTGGCTGTCAAGAAAGAGGAGATAAGCAAAGAAAAATTGGAAAACCTCCATTTATTATCTAAGGAAGAGCAGGATCTCCAGCATGAAGTTCCACTTTAATTTTTGTACCAATTGTTTAAACAAATTTCAAAATTATTACATATTTCTTTTGTTTTTCTTTTGTTTTTTTTTTTTTTTGGTATGAACCTTTCCATAGATTTTTTTGCTTGTTTAACTGTCCTATTAGATTTCAAGCATTACAATATATTTTACTTTTTTTTTATTTATTGTTCTAGGAGATTTCAATTCTGTTTTAGATTTTGTGTCAATTATTACTTTATTTTTGTAAAGTAAGGAGGAAGTTTTCCTTAAATAAATGATCTATTTAAAGTAATAAACGATAAATGATATTTTAAAGTAAATAAAAATATATTTTAATAGAAAGATATTTATTTTTCTCCCAACATATCAACACATTGAGAACATGTGGGAGCATTCACACTATCACACGTGAGCCCCTTAGGCATATTAACATACTGGGTACTTCTTACAAGTAAGTCCTTCGAAGCCTTTTGTTTTAGAGAAATACTCTGCTCACAGCATTTTCACAACAAATGTTATGTGGGATGTTGTTATTAGTGGGTAAAAAAACAATTTCAATTATGAATTCAAATTAAAACTAGTAACAACTTGTTACTTAAAATTTGTTGTGAAAGTGTTACAATTCCAATCATTTTCTTTATTCATCAATATCGATCCATGTATTTTTGTAGGAAAAACCTTTTCAACATTGCCACAGTTATTATACTTTTGTTTTTGATTTTCATTTTGTTTTAGAAAACAAAAGGAAATGATATTATGTTATGACTAGACTCATCACATATGCTTTGCGCATGCAATAATGCTCATTTTTATATATTTATTTTTTGGATTTGTGTTATAATGTTTAAAAGTGATATATAAATAATTGCGTGTATTTTTTTTTCTAAAAAAAAAGAGGTAAGGTAACGTAAAATAATGTTTAAAAATGAGATAGAAATAATGTCCTACGTTTTTGGCGGAATGGAAAAGATAAAAGAAAAAAGCATAAAACTTAGGAACAATAAATTATTCTTTTAACAGGTTTGTGTTTTTTAATTTAAAATTATTTAACTATAAGATATGAGTATTTTAGAGAGTTTAAGAATTTTTGTAAGGGTATTTTGGTACACAAAATGTTGAAATTCAAACAAGGAATCTTGTAATTAATAGTACAGATAATCAAATACTCCTAGCTCTCTTTCCCACAAACCTTTCTCTCTCCACACTCCCAAATACACCTCTCTCTCTCCACACTTCCAAATTAATTCTCTTCTCTTCTCTTTGGTCTCCAAAAAAAAAAAAAAAAATGCTCTATTTTTCTCTCCCTCTGTGGTAATGGGTTTTGATTTTGATTTTAGCGTGGTGGTGGTGATAAATATTGAGTCTCTCACTAGGAACGGAGCCAGGAGTTCAAGTTTGGGGAGGTAAAGTATAAAAAAAAATCATTATAAAACTCCAAATAACATCCATTTAGTATTAAGTATTAACAATGTAATAATTATTTATGAAAAATGGACTCAACGGTCTTTTAAATCTTATAAATTTTAGAAATTGTTTATAATTGAATTTGTACAAAATATTGTAATGATGTTATTTTCAATGAATAACATAAAATTGTTCGTTAAAAACTCATCTTCCATTTTAACATCAAAAAATTCGCACATACATACAAAACGAGACAATGCATCTAGCACAACACTACAATTAACTAACTTTATTAACTATCAACAACTAACTATTACAATTTCAAGCCAAGTCAACTTAAAAAAAAAAAAAACACTAAAAGACAATCACAACCATTAATTATTTGTCTATATTGTATCATATGCTACTCTCACTTAAATAAAAACCATTCACATTCATTATTGAGATATCCTTCACTATCAATTACTGAATACTCTGCAAGATGGTGATCAGCATTGCAATTCAATAGATAATAATTAGCCATTTGATGATATTGATACGTTTAAATAAAAAAAAAGGCAATCTAGATTTGACACAATTTTGTATAGCAAAAATTAATATAAATAGCTAGAATTATACTCTTTTACAAAAAAAAAAAAAAAAAAGAAGTCTACTCAAAAGTGTGCGCACACACACGGGAGAGAGAGAGGTTTTATGTGCACACACACGGGAGAGAGAGAGGTTTTAACATAAAACTGATAAAAGTACACCACGAATTTTACTTAAAGCCATGATAATTTTTAGAGGAAGGTGGAATAAATATTGAGTTAATATGCAATAGTTTACTTACATGAAATATAAGCAATAAACAAATCAAAACATGAATTTAGCATTAAGTGAGTTTGTTCATCATGAATATTCTTTATTTGATATTAAGACAAAAAAATAAAAACAATTTTTTTTCTTTTTTTGGGCTCAATGATAATATCATTGAGAGGAAAACCACAAAAACTAATAAAACAACTCTTTTAATTTTTTAAAACATAAGAACAAAAATTCTTTAATGAATTATTTTCATTACTTTCCAAAAGAAATTTTAAATAGTTCTTCCATCCGGGGGTATTTTGAAAGCACAAAGAAGAGGAAGGGGGTGAAAAAAAGAACACTGATTTTTTATTCACCAAAAAAAAATTGAAAATCAGTATTTATTTTTTGAAAATCATTTTGGGTTTATATGAAAGAAAGTAGTTTTACATGTGTAACGGCTAGTAATTCTAATTTTTAAAAGGGCTAGTCATTTCTGTTTCTCTGTCTCACTTTCCTTTCTTCACTTTTCTTTTTCTCTCCGAAAAAAGCTCTCACGCTTTCCCAGATAACCCAACCCATCTTGATCTTCAACCCATCTTCAAACGCTGGAAATTTTCCCTCAAGAAAGTGGTTTTCCTTTTCCTTACCACAAAAACAGACAGATTCAATTCAAGAAAACGGGTTCAAAGATTTTCCCTAGAAAATGAAAATCTGATCCTCTCTCTCTCTTCAAATTCATCTTCAACGTTTCTCAGATCTGAAGTGAAGCGAGGAGAGGAAGGAAGTTATAATTATGGCTGCGGAAACTCTACTACTCTCCAACGGCGCCGTTGCCAATGGAGATCTGTCCTCTAACCCTAACCCACCAAGAAGTCTTGCGATACCGAACGGCGACGTCGCCGCCGCCGTAAGCAGAAGAAGAACTCCGAGGCCTCCCAAGCCCCCGCCAGCGACGCTAATGACGATGATTCCGATCCTTAACAGGTTTTTTTTTTTTTTTTTGTGATTTCGTTTGTATGGGATATTGGAATCTGTGATAGCAAAGTTTGCTTAACGTTTAGTGGATTTTGGTTTTTGATAGTTGAAGTTAGGGTTTATGTGTGTTGAATTGAGTGGAGCATGGAGTCTTGCGATACCGAACGGCGACGTCGCCGCCGCCATAAGCAGAAGAAGAACTCCGAGGCCTCCCAAGCCCCCGCCAGCGACGCTAATGACGATGATTCCGATCCTTAACAGGTTTTTTTTTTTTTTTTTTTGTGATTTCGTTTGTATGGGATATTGGAATCTGTGATAGCAAAGTTTGCTTAACGTTTAGTGGATTTTGGTTTTTGATAGTTGAAGTTAGGGTTTATGTGTGTTGAATTGAGTGGAGCATGGAGTTTTTCTTTGTGATGTTGTTGAGGTAGGGATATTTGCTTGTGCTTTGTTGTTTCTTCTTATTATTCTTCTCGTTATTGTTCTGTGCTTACATATATTTTATTCATTTTCCAGGTGTGGGATGCAACCTCTGCAGACCCGAAGTTGTTGGTTAAAAATTAAAATGCGCTTGCATGACTTGTGGAAATAGTGAACTTGTGGGATTTATAGAATAGGGTGTAGAAAGATCAAGTTGCTAAGGTTTCTCTTATATGTTATGTGGTTCTTGCAGGGGAGCTGCTGTGACAATCACGGAGACTGGACTTATAGGTGTTTGGCAATGGGCACCCTTAAATGATTTCTTTGTTCATGTATTTGCTAGCGTGGGTGGGGGGAGTAGATATTTGTATGATGCCATATGTGGGGGGAAATTTAATTTTTTTAGTTTTATAATGGAGTAGCTTTGCATGATATATGTTGGGGATTTGTTTACATTTGAGTTGCTAATTAATCTGCTTTGAATTTACAGATGACTTTCCATTGTGCTTAATGCTCGGGCTGAATTCCTCTTAAATTTGAAAGTTTTTTACCCTTGCAGAATTATCATTCTATTTTGCTAGTGCAATTACTTGTATCATCCTCAGATTTTTCAGATAAATTTTGTAGGTGATTTTGTTGTTGGTAGTTAATGTTTGGTTGTTCATTACAATAATCAACTTTCTTTTTATTTTTTATTTTTTCTCTGATCCCTCACTCTTACATATTTTATTCCCATTCTTTGCGAAAATAAAGAGAGATACTTGTTGTCTACTGTTTTGGTGGTTTCTCTGATCTCTCACTCTCTTTCATATTTATTTTCATGCTGTTTCCTTGCCATATGCCAAAATAATTCAGTGACTCACCTCTTATATGATCTTTTGATTAGCATGTCCATTGGAATATAAAAAAAGCGGACAGTATGCTGTTTATGATTCGGAATTAAGATCGTATAATTTTTAGAGCCCGTTTGGTGATGCGTTTCTGTGGAACTGCTACCAGTAATTTTTTTTTTCTTGTCCCTTTTTTATTAAGTGTTAAATGTGATTTAGGTTTGGGTATTGTGGGTGGATTGGTTTTGATATTTAGGAAATTTGTTTTTCTTTTCATTCCCTATAGAACTTTGACTACCCAATTGAAATTTTCATTGAATTTGCTTCTTGGTTGATGTTTTTTGCTTTGAAAGATGTTGGATTAATTCGGATGAGCTACTTTTTTCTTTCAAGTTATTTGTGGTAAGGGGCCATATTATTCCTTAATATTTCTTTGTTCAAGCATGAATTATTTTGCCTTCCTAATTCGGTGTTGTCATTTTAATAAAAGCTATGTGTAAACCTTGACATTGTGTTGGGTTTTGAGCCAATCTAAGATATAACATGTTAATTTTATAGAATTACCTTCACTGTTAACTAACAAGGGAAAAAAAGACAAATTATAATAGTTAAATTTGGACTTTGTTTTAACTTCTCTTCCCAAATTTTTTCTTATGGTGATTTCTATATTCTATTTGAGTTCATAACAGTAGGAACTTGACACATGCACATTTACTTTGGTTGTGAGGCATAGATTCTGTTTCATTGAAACAGTAAAATGTAGGGAGATATTCTCTAATACAAATATGATACATGATGGTGGGGTCGTGGCAGTTGAGCTTTCTAGAGTGGTAGGTGCTCCACAGCTAATTACCGGTGGAAATAACAAAGATTCTCATTATTTATACATATGTCCACTTGCTTTTGCCTTAGCTCACATAGTTAGCGAAAATATTTCTTTTCATATACATATTTGTCATTAGCATAGAGATATTTCAAAATTGGGTTGCCTTGCAACCGTATCGTCTAATCTGTACTGGCTTTTTATTTATAGTGCTGTTTAAATTATCTATTTATTTTCCTAATCATTTTTTCTCCATCTTCAATGACATTATTCTATATGTGCAGGATTAGGAGGGAGACCTTACAAATTTGAAATAACAGGGCATGGACTTATTCAATCTATTTTGCCACTGTGTGTAAATTGTTTGTTTAATCTCTGAAGGAAGCTAGAAAGCTTGAGAAACATCTACGATCGGTTAGCATTATAAGCATGGTGTTTTATCTGCATTTTCTGTTTTCTTTTTTTTGGATTTTTTTATTAGTTAATTGGTATGTTTTTCTTGATCTTTATAGTTCCACGCTCACTTAGCATATAGTAACTTTTATTTCCGAAGTTTTTTCTTTTAATCTAAAACCATACAACAAATTGACACTCTTAATCTGTAGAATGGGCTTTATTGGGCTTTCTTGTTCTAGATGATTTTGGTGCCTCTGTGGTACCAAGTAAGAGAGAATTTGTTTTAAACTAGAAAAATCATATTTTTCAAAGCAATCATGTCAATACATTCCTTTTCTTCTTCTTTCTTTTTCTTAGATATTCTTTGTTGTGGCTTCTTCTTTCTTTCCATTTTGGGGTATATGTCCTTAAATGATTATAAATTGCTTTGATCCAGAGTTTGAAGTTCAAAGGTGTTCATTAATACCAAACGCAATATAATTCAACTTATGTAAGTAGTACTATGAGGAGAAAGAACAAGGGAAGTAAATAATTGACTTCATGACAGATCCTTAATATCCTATGCATGGGGTTTTTGCTTTCTTTTGAAATTTTCGAACAAATTTGTTACCTAACAATTTTATGGTATATAAGGTAATGGGAGACTGATATAGCAGCCTTTTGGGCATTCATTGCCCCTGTTAGATTTTCTTTTATTCTCCCATTCTCTCACACGATCTTAATTTGCCTGGCACTATTTGGTTCTATAATAACATTTTGCTCATAATGTCTTTGCTTGTTATGACACTTCTACTGTTTCCTTAGTTTTCACCGTGGTGGTTAGTGTGGTTCTTGTTAGTTTCTTTATTAATCTTTCTCTTATTGCTTCAGAGTAAGGACACACTGGAGTCCAGATCTCGCTGTGCTAACACTACAAGTTGTGGTGGTAGGGGTGGTGCAGACCGCTATGTTGGACGTGGTGGTTCAAGCCAATTATGTGGATGTCAGTGAGCAACTTCCAGGATCTATTTTGTTCGAAATCTCTGTGCAACCATGTTAAACGTGCACTATCATTTTTCATTTTTTTTTGTCAGAGCCTGGTGGTTTATATGGTAAACCTGCATACAAGAAGGAAAATTGGACACATGCTTATGCAGTCTCCTCATCTTAGTCATTCAGCATGGCAGGGATTACACGTGTCGACGACCTACCTCATACATGCTTATACAGGTTCTTACTATTAAAATTTTCATTAAAAAAAATTTAAATGGCTTTTTCCTGGTATGTGGGATGTACAGATCAATGCAAACCCTACACCCCCAACCACCCCCCCCCCCCCCCCCCCAAAAAAAAAAAAACACCCTAAAGAAAAGGAAGAGAGAGTGAATTGGTAAGATCTTGAGTTTTAAAGGTGATTTTCAGTCTCCCCACTTATTTTTTGCATACAACACCAATTAATCATGTTTGTATTACCTTTTATTTATTTTATATTTTTAACTTTGTACAACTGTCCAATAAAGAAAATACCTTTGTAGGAACTTTCACCTTCCATTCTGATCTCCAACCAGTTAACTCCTCCTATGCTTCATTGTAAAGCTTTATAATAAGATTTTACCTCAATTTTTTTGAGTCTTTGAAAAAGGTCATATCATTCTATTCAAGCCCATCTCATTAATCTTTATTGAATATAACAAACGGAGAAAGCTGTCAATGGATCAGGCTCTTAATTGTGTAATGGTAACAGGGAGATTATTATGAAGTTAATTATCAGTCATTGTGGCTTCTTTATTTTGCCATAGTTTAAACAATTGAAGGAATAAGAGTTTCAATGGTATATCTCCACACTTATACTATTGTCTCTAACATAGCATTCGACATAAATTGAAAACCAAAGCCCTCAATTAATTCGTTTTCATAAGCTAACTATGTGTGGAAGTTGCATGTCTTTGCATACATTGATTCCATTTGTCCCCTTATTTTTGTCCTCACAGCCTTTAAAGCAGATCACTCTCCATGACCTATCTGTAAAATCCATTAGAACTTGTTTGAAGACTCCATGCTTTTGAACACCCAATCAAACGGAACCTCTGTAGGTGGGTGGATTAGGGGTTTTGATATTTAGGGATTTTGTTTTTGCTTTTGAATGATGTATTAATCCATATGAACTACTTTTTTGCCATATGGGACACAATCTTATTCAAGGTATTGTATCAATTCCTTGATGTTTTCAAGTTCTGTTTTTTATTGGAATTGCTTTTGTAGATTTTGCATGTTAGCTGATCCTTTATTTTATTTTCTGGGTGTTGTTCACTTCTATATTTTCTGGGTTTCCAGTTCTGTAATGGGCATGAGATTTTACAATCAAAATTTCCCTATGGATTACTTTGTTCTAATGCATCTCTTCAGTATCCTAGTTAGTTAATGTGAAAAAGTTGTTTGTGAAGTTGAGGAATTACTTCCAGACTAGTTGCTGCATATTTTCAGAATTCTTTTTGGATAACCTTAGTGTGAAACAGATGGAAGAAGTAAGGTCATCAATATTGTTATCCCAATTGGCACATTGTTATGGTAATTTGTGTGGATCCTTTAGAGGCGATAACCTTTTGCTGAGCCATGCAACTTTTAATATGCTAGTTTCTGTTATCCACTTTCTTAGAAACATTTATTGTACATTGTTTTACTCCTACTTTATAGATTTTTGTGCATGTTAACATGCCATTCTTGGGGGGGCCAATTCTTCATGCTCATTTATTTCTAGCATTTTCTGATTGTTGAACGTTGTCTTGATGAATTTTCTTTACACAACTTTCTACACCTTAGTTAAATCCGGTCAAATGGTGCTTGACGTGTAAATAAACCATTGTAGACTCACATCAAAATTATTTTGTGAACTAAATACAGAAAGTATGCAAGATATGAGGTAACAATATACTAAGTACCTTTTTTTATCTTTAAATTTTTATTAAGTTTCTGATGGGCTTATTATTTAAAATTTTGTATGCAAAGGAATGGAGGGAATGTCAAAGGCGGGAGGACTGTTCTTTTTTTTATTTATTGAGTAGTATTAGTTGGGCTGCTTCATATTCAGCTTCTTTGTTGGTTTTGTTGAATGTTTTTGGTTCATTATTTAATATTTCTTTATGATGCCCTAACCTATTAGATTTTATGTTATGTTAGCCCTTTGTTGATGTTCAGTTGAGACTGGTGGAAATAACAAAGATTCTCATTATTTATACGTATGTCCGCTTGCTTTTTGTCTTATAGCTCACATGGTAAGCAAAACAATTTCTTGTCATATACATATATGTCATTAGCATAGATATTTTATGCAAATTTGATGATCGGTTCTTGGAAACTATTTCAAAATTGGGTTGCCTTGCAACCATATCTTCTAATCTGTGCTGTTTCTTTTATTTACAGTGGTGTTCAAATTACCTATTTATTTTCCTAATTATTTTTTCTTCATCTTCTATGACATTATTCCTTCTGCCCTTTTCTTTTTTCAATTTGTTTATAAATGTGCAGGATTGGAACAGAGATCTTACAAATTTGAAATAACCTGGCATGGACTTATTCAATCTATGTTGCTAGTGTGTAAATTGTTTGGAATCTCTGAAGGAAGCTAGAAGCTTGAGTGGTTTATTTACCATCTAAGCTATGTGGTTAGCATAATAAGCTATGACAGGTTTTATCTGTTTTTGGATTTTTTTTTTACTGGTTAATTGGTATGTTTTTTTGGATCTATACAGTTCCACACTCACTTAGCTTATAGTAACTTTTATTTCCAGAGTTTTCTTCTTTGACTATAAAACAATACAACAACAAATTGACACCCTTAATCTGTAGAATGGGATTTGTTGGACTTTCTTGTTCTAGATGATTTTGGTGCCTCTGTGGGACGTAAGAGAGAATTTGTTTTAAACTAGACAAATCATATTTTCCAAAGAAATCATGTCAATACATTCCTTTTCTTCTTCTTTCTTTTTCTTAGATATTCTTTGTTGTGGCTTCTTCTTTCTTTCCATTTTGGGGTATATGTCCTTAAATGATTATAAATTGCTTTGATCCAGAGTTTGAAGTTCAAAGGTGTTCATTAATCCCAAATGCAATATAATTCAACTTATGTAAGTAGTACTATGAGGAGAAAGAACAAGGGAAGTAAATAATTGACTTCATGACAGATCCTTAATATCCTTATGCATGGGGTTTTTGCTTTCTTTTGAAATTTTCGAACAAATTTTGTTACCTAACAATTTTATGGTATATAAGGTAATGGGAGACTGATATAGCAGCCTTTTGGGCATTCATTGCCCCTGTTAGATTTTCTTTTATTCTCCCATTCTCTCACACGATCTTAATTTGCCTGGCACTATTTGGTTCTATAATAACATTTTGCTCATAATGTCTTTGCTTGTTATGACACTTCTACTGTTTCCTTAGTTTTCACCGTGGTGGTTAGTGTGGTTCTTGTTAGTTTCTTTATTAATCTTTCTCTTATTGCTTCAGAGTAAGGACACACTGGAGTCCAGATCTCGCTGTGCTAACACTACAAGTTGTGGTGGTAGGGGTGGTGCAGACCGCTATGTTGGACGTGGTGGTTCAAGCCAATTATGTGGATGTCAGTGAGCAACTTCCAGGATCTATTTTGTTCGAAATCTCTGTGCAACCATGTTAAACGTGCACTTATCATTTTTCTTTTTTTTTTGTCAGAGCCTGGTGGTTTATATGGTAAACTTGCATACAAGAAGGAAAATTGGACACATGCTTATGCAGTCTCCTCATCTTAGTCATTCAGCATGGCAGGGATTACACGTGTCGACGACCTACCTCATACAGGTTCTTACTATTAAAAATCTTAAGTTGATATCTGTTTTTGGTTTGGAAATTGAGGAGTAGCAATGTGATTAATTGCTATGAGTTGCGATGCTCAGTTTTTTTTTTTTTCCTTTTTTTTTGGGGGAGGGGGGGGGGGGGGATAAGCATTAAAATTTTCATTAAAAAAAATTTAAATGGCTTTTTCCTGGTATGTGGGATGTACAGATCAATGCAAACCCTACACCCCCAACCACACCCCCCCCCCCCCCCCCCCCAAAAAAAAACACCCTAAAGAAAAGGAAGAGAGAGTGAATTGGTAAGATCTTGAGTTTTAAAGGTGATTTTCAGTCTCCCCACTTATTTTTGCATACAACACCAATTAATCATGTTTGTATTACCTTTTATTTATTTTATATTTTTAACTTTGTACAATTGTCCAATAAAGAAATACCTTTGTAGGAACTTTCACCTTCCATTCTGATCTCCAACCAGTTAACTCCTTTTTTGAGTCTTTGAAAAAGGTCATATCATTCTATTCAAGCCCATCTCATTAATCTTTATTGAATATAACAAACGGAGAAAGCTGTCAATGGATCAGGCTCTTAATTGTGTAATGGTAACAGGGAGATTATTATGAAGTTAATTACAATCATTGTGGCTTCTTTATTTTGCCATATTTTAAACAATTGAAGGAATAAGAGTTTCAATGGTATATCTCCACACTTATACTATTGTCTCTAACATAGCATTCAACATAAATTGAAAACCAAAGCCCTCAATTAATTCGTTTCCATAAGCTAACTATGTGTGGAAGTTGCATGTCTTTGCATACATTGATTCCATCTGTCCCCTTATTTTTGTCCTCACAGCCTTTAAAGCAGATCACTCTCCATGACCTATCTGTAAAATCCATTAGAACTTGTTTGAAGACTCCATGCTTTTGAACACCCAATCCACCCAATCAAACGGAACCTCTGTAGGTGGGTGGATTAGGGGTTTTGATATTTAGGGATTTTGTTTTTGCTTTTGAATAATGTATTAATCCATATGAACTACTTTTTTGCTATATGGGACACAATCTCATTCAAGGTATTGTATCAATTCCTTGATGTTTTCAAGTTATGTTTTTTATTGGAATTGCTTTTGTAGATTTTGCATGTTAGCTTATCCTTTATTTTATTTTCTGGGTGTTGTTCACTATATTTTCTGGGTTTCCAGTTCTGTAATGGGCATGAGATTTTACAATCAAAATTTCCCTATGGATTACTTTGTTCTGATGCATCTCTTCAGTATCCTAGTTAGTTAATGTGAAAAAGTTGTTTGTGAAGTTGAGGAATTACTTCCGGACTAGTTGCTGCATATTTTCAGAATTCTTTTTGAATAACCTTAGTGTGAAACAGATGGAAGAAGTAAGGTCATCAATATTGTTATCCCAATTGGCACATTGTTATGGTAATTTGTGTGGATCCTTTAGAGGCGATAACCTTTTGCTGAGCCATGCAACTTTTAATATGCTTGTTTCTGTTATCCACTTTCTTAGAAACATTTATTGTACATTGTTTTACTCCTACTTTATAGATTTTTGTGCATGTTAACATGCCATTCTTGGGGGGGCCAATTCTTCATGCTCATTTATTTCTAGCATTTTCTGATTGTTGAACATTGTTTTGATGAATTTTCTTTACACAACTTTCTACACCTTAGTTAAATCCGGTCAAATGGTGCTTGACGTGTAAATAAACCATTGTAGACTCACATCAAAATTATTTTGTGAACTAAATACAGAAAGTATGCAAGATATGGTAACAATATACTAAGTACCTTTTTTTATCTTTAAATTTTTATTAAGTTTCTGATGGGCTTATTATTTAAAATTTTGTATGCAAAGGAATGGCGGGAATGTCAAAGGCGGGAGGACTGTTCTTTTTTTTATTTATTGAGTAGTATTAGTTGGGCTGCTTCATATTCAGCTTCTTTGTTGGTTCTGTTGAATGTTTTTGGTTCATTATTTAATATTTCTTTATGATGCCCTAACCTATTAGATTTTATGTTATGTTAGCCCTTTGTTGATGTTCAGTTGAGACTGGTGGAAATAACAAAGATTCTCATTATTTATACGTATGTCCGCTTGCTTTTTGTCTTATAGCTCACATGGTAAGCAAAACAATTTCTTGTCATATACATATATGTCATTAGCATAGATATTTTATGCAAATTTGATGATCGGTTCTTGGAAACTATTTCAAAATTGGGTTGCCTTGCAACCATATCTTCTAATCTGTGCTGTTTCTTTTATTTACAGTGGTGTTCAAATTACCTATTTATTTTCCTAATTATTTTTTCTTCATCTTCTATGACATTATTCCTTCTGCCCTTTTCTTTTTTCAATTTGTTTATAAATGTGCAGGATTAGAAGAGAGACCTTACAAATTTGAAATAACCTGGCATGGACTTATTCAATCTATATTGCTAGTGTGTAAATTGTTTGGAATCTCTGAAGGAAGCTAGAAGCTTGAGTGGTTTATTTACCATCTAAGCTATGTGGTTAGCATAATAAGCTATGACAGGTTTTATCTGTTTTTGGATTTTTTTTTTTACTGGTTAATTGGTATGTTTTTCTGGATCTATACAGTTCCACACTCACTTAGCTTATAGTAACTTTTATTTCCAAAGTTTTCTTCTTTGACTATAAAACAATACAACAAATTGACACCCTTAATCTGTAGAATGGGATTTGTTGGACTTTCTTGTTCTAGATGATTTTGGTGCCTCTGTGGGACCAAGTAAGAGAGAATTTGTTTTAAACTAGACAAATCATATTTTCCAAAGAAATCATGTCAATACATTCCTTTTCTTCTTCTTTCTTTTTCTAAAGTGAAATTATTGGGCTATGCTGAGATGAAATTATCTCTTGATATATATTATTTTTGCGCCCACATTCACCCACACCCATGCAGACTGTAGTCATTGTCTTTCCTATGAATTGATTGTTTACCATCTGAGCTATGCGGTTAGCATAAGCTATGACAGGTTTTATCGGCATTTTCTGTTTTCTTTATTTATGAATTTCTTAAGTAGTTGATTGGTTTTTATTTATTTTATTTTAATCTCTAGAGTTCTAAATTTTCACTTAGCATAGAGCAGGTATTTTTTCTAGACTATTTTTCTATGACTCTAAAACCATACAAAAAATTGACACCCTTAAGCTGTGGTATGAGCCACGTTGTACTTTCTTGTTTTAGATGATTTTAGAGCCTATGTGCTACCATGTAAAAGAGAATTTGGTTTAAACCCAAAAAAAAAAAAAAAAAAAATCATATTTTTCAAAGCAATCACAACTAGTTTGAATTCAATCTTTTTATATTTTGATTGAAATATACTTAAGAGATGAATTGAGGAAGAATTTTCCATAACTATACATAGACGGAAATAATATACTTTTGTGACTTGAATTCTTGTGTACTTGATACTTCTAAAGTTTGTTCCTCTATCTCTTTCTTGATGGTCTTTTCCAGCCCTTTGATCTGTTGTATTGCCTTAGGCATTAATCAATATGTCTCTAGACATTGATGTTTTACAGGATCTTCTCTTGCAGCTTGCAGTATCTGTACCATTCTTTCTTGCTCTTTGATTTTCCATTTTTGTTTTAAAATATTTCAGAATATTGTTTCTTTTGTTCCAAAATTTGGTCTTGATTCAGAAGTTGCTAGTAGGAGCTATGTGCTGCCTACAACAACTCAAAAATTCTTGCTTGCCATGTAGGAATGTAGAGAACAATTTATTCTCTGGACCTATACCTGCAAAATTGTTGTGTGTTCTAAATTTTAGGTGCTGTAGATTTTTTTTTTCCTGCCTTTCATATATATATATATATATATATATATTATATGTATATAGATAAAATATAGGATTGCCTTTTAATAAGGATTTGGTTTTGTCGTGTATGCCAAATCTTGGAACTAGTTATGTTATTACTTCTCTCACAGTCTCTCTTTAACAGAACTTGATACTTCTTTCTTTCTTTATTTTTGATATTTTTCATTTCTTTTTGGATATCAAGCTAGTCTGCATTGTATTGTTTTACCTAACTAGGTATTAGTAATGCAGCCATAAAGCCTACTATTCTATTGAAGACCATAGAAGATATCGTGAGTAATCCCATAAACTGATACTTAATTCCAAAACCTGGATGACTATTTTTTCATTGACTGTATGGAATTGTCAGAGGACACAATAGTATATTACTATTGTAGTATAATAACTACTTGATATCACTTGTTTCTGTATTAAAGTCCAATTGTATGTCTTTTAGTCAAATTTGCATGCCTGAGGTCCATCTTATCAGCAAACATTATGCTACCATAGCATATATAGTGCAGAAAATTTGCATGTCTTTTTTGTTATTTTATAGGTCTATAATGTGATTCTCCATTTGATATGCTTGTCTTGCATTGGATTATATATTTTGTCAATCTCATTGTGAGCATTTTAATTAAATGATTGTCTTGCATTTATAACTGGTAACTAATTATAATGTCATTCATCTATGGGATTCAAATTTTCTGTAAAAGCATGAATCCATGAGCTGTTGGACTTATCTTTTTAATTGCATCAGACACTCTTGGAGTACATGGGGGCTAGTGGATGCTGCAGCAGAAAAAAGTGCGGCTTTATTGACTACAAGAGCTGGTTTGAGGGATCTATCTGCAATTCCATCAATATGTTGTGTTTCAGTTGCCCTTTAATATCATGCTGGTTAGTTTTGGTCATTAATGTGTTTCAATTGCCCTTTAATATCTTGTTGGTGAGTTTTGGTCATTAATATAGAAATGCTAGAGTCATGGCTTATATTGTAGCCTAGTCTTCTTGGAGTTTTAGATATGTTTTTAAAGATTTTGATAGTTAAATATTTTGAAAACCTAAAATACACACACACACACACACACACACACACACACACACTTATACACTACATAGGTATAAAATACTAGGAAGCACCATTATGGTAACGGGTATGGGTACAATACAGCGGCATAGCAATTTTGAAAAATTAGCACTTACCTAAGAAGCACGGGTATGGTACAACATTGGTAAAACATTCCAAATGAAATGTTTGTGCTTCCTAGATAAAATACCTATATATAGATACACATAACACACACGCATATGTAAATTAAGTTATTTGCCATATTCCAACATTCACAAAATTAGACTTGATCGTAAAACCTTTCAAAATTATGTTTTAATGCCCAATTTTTTTTTTCAAATTTCATTTTTGACCCCACAAATTTTTCAAATACATTTTTTACTACACAACTTTTCCAAATTACAATTTGACCCAAAACTTTTTTTAAATTATAAATTGATCCTCAAGGTTTTTAAAAATTACAAAAAACCCAAAATTTGCACAAAAGTCCATGAGGTTATAAGAATCACCATTCCATTACTAAATTTCAAAATAAAAAAGGGAATTTCCTTCAAGCACAGTAAAATTGTCAAATGACATTCTTCTCACACTTTCTAAACATTTAACTTTTATATCCCTTTGTTGTTTCTTTGTACTTTTTTGCATGAGAAAAATGTGTTGAAAGGAAAAGGTGCTAATCAAACATTTTATGCTATGGCTTGGAATGAGGTTAGTTGTATTTAAATCAAGAATGTAATTTACTTTCCTAGCCAATGTCATTGCAACCACATGCATAGCAATACTCTTTAAATTGCTAACATGCCCGTGCATTTCACATATCATTTCTTAGGGTAGACAATATGTGCTCTCACATATTCATACATTCATTTGTCATCATTTAGGAAATATTATATTGCTTACTCACATGTTCATGCACCTCACATGTTCATGCATTCTTATCATGGAATGTAAGTCCTCACTTAGGACTTATATTCCATGCTCACGTCCATGCTCCTTGTAACTCACATGCTTTAATGATCCCATGCTCGTATGCTTTGGTGATTGCATGCCACAATGCTCAAATGCATTGATATTCACATGTTTAATATCCACATACATGTACGATGATATGTCTATATGCTCAGAGGCTTAGGGGATCATGTAGTTGGATGTTTGTGCGCTCAAGTGTATGACAAATGTGCTTGAATATGGAGGTGATTGGACGATAAAAGGTATGTGTACTTGGTTGCTTAAATGTTCACATGATTGTATGCTCTAATGCTCACATGTTTGTACGCATTCTTAAATGCTCACATGTTCAATTAAGTGAAATTACTTTATAAGAATTAGTCATTAATTCTCATTTAGCATCAACTCTTTCTTCGTATCCACATGTGCCCACACTTGGATGACGATGTATATATGCTTAGAGGTTAATGCGCTCATGTAGTTGGATGCTCGTGCATTCACATGCTTTGATGATCGTGCTGAAATGATAATGTGATTGGATAGTAAGATATATATTTAATTGATGGCCCTATGTTCCTATGTTCACATGCTTTAATGATACATGCTCTTATGTTCTCTTGCTTTAATGATCATATATGCTCACGTCTACATGCTTCGATGATCATATGCTCCCATTCTCACATACTCACATGCTTGGATGCTTATATGTTTAATTGCTCATATGTTCACATGTTTTGACTATCACACGCTCCCATATTCACATGTCTTGATAATCACATGCTCCCGGGGTCAAATTCTTTGATAATTACATTATCCCATTGTTAAATGCTTTGATAATCACATTCTCCGATACTCGCATGCTTTGATGATCTCATGCTCATATACTTCAATAATCACAAGCTCCTATGCTCACTCGCAATAATATTTACAAGTTTGATATCCACACGCTTGGATGATAAAATGCTCCCAGACTCACATGCTTCGATGATGCCATGCTCATTTGCTTCGATGATGCCATGCTCATTGCTTCGATGATCACATGTTCCCATGCTCACTCGCTAAATAATTAGAAGTTTGACATGAGCACACACTTGAATGATGATTTGTCTATATGTTTGGATGCTTAAGTGAACTTGCAGTTAGGCGTTCTTGCGCTCAAAAGCATTGTGGATTGTGATTGGAAGATAAAGTGATTGGGCGGACGGCAAGAGGTATGTGTACTTAGTTGCTTAAATGCTCATATGCTTGTCTGCTCTCATGCTCACATGCTTGTACACTCTCATTCTTAAATTCTCACATGTTCAATTAAGTGTAACTCCTTAAAAATTATTTTATTAATTCTCAATATGCATCAACCCTTTCTTTGTGGCATGTGCCCACACTTGATGACGATATATCTATATGCTTGGAGGCTAATTTTCACTTATTTTGATAATTACATACTTCTATGTTTTCATGCTTTGATGATTGTATGCTCACATGTCTACATGCTTTGATGATCATATGGTCCCACACTCACATGCTCACATTCTTGGATGTTTACATGTTTGATTGCTCACACCTTCACGTTTTGATAATCACATGCTTTGATGATCTCGTCATTGAATGCTTTGATGATGGCATGCTCCAATGCTCAAATGCTCACATGTTTAATATGCTTGTCTGCTCTCATGCTCATATGCTTGTCTGCTCTCATGCTCACATGCTTGTACACTCTCATTCTTAAATTCTCACATGTTCAATTAAGTGTAACTCCTTAAAAATTATTTATTAATTCTCAATATGCATTAACCCTTTCTTTGTGGCATGTGCCCACACTTGATGACGATATATCTATATGCTTGGAGGCTAATTTTCACTTGCTTTGATAATTACATACTTCTATGTAATATCCACACACGTGCACACACTTGGACAATGATATGTCTATATGCTCGGAGGTTTAGGTGAACAAGCAGTTGGACTTTTGTGTGCCCAAATATTTGACGAAAATGCTTGAATGCGGAGGTGATATGACAATAAGAGGTATGTATGCTTGGTTGCTTAAATGCTTGTATGCTTGTATGCAACATGCTTGTATAATCTAATGCTCACATGCTTGTACACTCATTTTGAAATGCCCACATGTTCAATTAAGTGTAACTAATAAGGCGTATTCATTAATTTTTCATTCACCATTAACCCTTTCTGTGTATCCATATGTGCTCACACTTGGATGAAGACGTCTATATGCTTGGAGGTTGATGTGCTCATGTAGTTGGATGCTTGTGCACTCACATGCTTTGATGATCGTGTTGAAATGCTAATGTGATTGAATGGTAAAATATATATTTATTTGGATACTTAAATGTTCATGCGCTTATATGATCACATGGTGTGTCTACTTTGATGGCCACATGTTCTTATGTTCTCTTGCTTTGAATCTCACATGCTTTAATGATTAAATGCTCCTACATTCTCATGCTTCGATGATCGTATGCTCACATGTCAACATGCTCCGATGATCATATGCTCCCATGCTCACATGCTCCCATGCTCACATGATCACATACTTGATTGATCACATGCTTGGATGCTCACATGTTTAATGCTTTGACTATCACATGCTTCTATGTTCACATGCCTTGATAATCACATGCTCCTAGGGTTAAATTCTTTGATGATCACATTCTCCCATGGTTTGCTTTGATAATCACATGCTCCCATGGTTTGCCTATGTTCTCTTGAACACTATAGTGATTAGGCGGTAAGAGGTATGTGTGTTTAGCTGCTTAAATGCTCATATGCTTGTCTGCTCTTATGTTCTTGTGCTTTGATGATCGTATGCTCACATGTCTGCATACTTTGATGATCATGTGGTCCAATGCTCACATGCTTCGATGATCACATGCTTCCATCCTCTCCTGCAATAATATTTATAAGTTTGATATCCCTACACATGAGCACACGCTTGGATAATGATATGCTCACATGCTTGGACTCTTAAGTGAATATGCAATTTGACGTTCTTGTGCTCAAATGCTTTGAGTGTTATGCTTGAACGCTGTAGTGATTGGGCGGTAAGAGGTATGTGTACATGGCTGGTTAAATGATCATATACTTGTTTGCTCTTATGCTCACATGCTTGTACACTCTCCTTCTTAAATGCTCACATGTTATAAATTATGTATAAATCCTTCATAAGATTTACTTATTAACTTCCCATTAAGCATCAACCCTTTCTTTGTATCCACATGTGATTACACTTGGATGACGATTTATCTATATGCTTGGAGGTTGATGTTCACTTGTTTTGATGATTACATACTCCTATGTTCTCATGCTTTGATGATTGTATGCTTTCATGTCTACATGCCTTGATTATCATATGGTCCCATGCTCAAATGTTTTACATGTGCACATACCTGGGTGATATATATCTATATGCTTGGAGGATGATATGCTTATGCTGTTGGATGCTCGTGCATTCACATGCTTTGATGATCGTGCCTAAGAGGTATGTGTACTTGGGCGCTTAAATGCGAATATGCTTGTATGCTCACATACGTGAATGCTCTCACACTCACATGTTCAATTAAAAGTCAGTCCTTCGGAGGACTTATTGATTAATTGTCATCAAGTACCATACCTTTGTTTATGTTTTACAAGTGCACACACTTGGCTGATATATATCCATATGCTAGGAAGATGATGTGCTCATGCTGTTGGATGCTCGTGCACTCACATGCTTTGATGATCGTGCCTAAGAGATGTGTGTAATTGGGCGCTTGAATGCTAATATGCCTGTATGCTCACATATGTGTATGCTCTCACACTCACATGTTCAATTAAGTGTCAGTCCTTCGGAGGACTTATTCATTAATTGTCATTAAGCACCATAAATTTTTTTATGTTTACAAGTGCACACACTTGGATGATAATATATCTATACTCTTGGAGGATGATGTGCTAGTGCTGTTGGATGCTCGTGCACTCACATGTTTTGATGATCGTGCCTAAGAGGTATGTGTACTTGGCTGCTTAAATGCTAATATAGCGTATGCTTAAATATGTGTATGCTCTCACACCTACATGCACAATTAAGTGTCACTCCTTCGGAGAACTTATTCATTAATTGTGAGACAGCATGAGTACATCAGCCCCCACATGCTTTAATAATCGTGCCTAAGAGGTAAGTGTACTTGGGCGCTTAAATGCTAATATGCTTATATGCTCACATACATGTATGCTCTCACACCCACATGTTCAATTAAGAGTCAGTCCTTCGGAGGACTTATTCATTAATTGTCATTAAGCAACATACCTTTGTTTATGTTTAAAAATATATACAATTGGATGATAATATATCTATACGCGTAGAGGCTGATGTGCTCATGCTGTCTCACATGTTCAATTAAGTGCCACTCCTTTAGAGGATTTATTCATTAATTGTCATTAAGCACTATACTTTTGTTTATGTTTTACATGCGCACACAATTGGGTGATATATATCAATATGCTTGGGGGATGATGTGCTCATGCTGTTGGATGCTCGGCCACTCACATGCTTTGATGATCGTGCCTAAGAGGTATGTGTACTTGGGCGCTTAAATGCTAATATGCTTGTATGCTCACATCTGTGTATGCTCTCACACTCATATGTTCAATTAAGAGTCAGTCATTAGGAGGACTTATTCATTAATTGTCATTAAGCACCATAACTTTTTTTATGTTTACATGTGCACACACTTGGACGATAATATATCTATACGCTCGGAGGATGATGTGCTCGTGCTGTTGGATGCTCGTGCACTCACATGCTTTAATGATCGTGCATAAGAGGTGTGTGTGTATTTGGCCGCTTAAATGCTTATATACTTGTATGCTCAAATACATGTATGTTCTCACACTCACATGCTCAATTAATTGTCACTCCTTCGGAGGACTTATTCATTAATTGTCATTAAGCACCATACCTTTGTTTTTGTTTACATATGCACACAATTGGATGATAATATATCTATATGCTTAGAGGATGATGTGCTCTTACTGTTGTATGCTCGTGCACTCACATGCTTTGATGATCGTGCCTAACTGGTATATGTACTTGGGCGCTTAACTGCTAATATGCTTGTATGCTCACATACGTGTATGCTCTCACACTCATATGGTCAATTAAGTGTCGCTCCTTTTGAGGACTTATCATTAATTGTCATTAAGCATAATACCTTTTTTTACGTTTACATATATACACACTTGGATGATAATATATCTTTATGCTTGGAGGATGATGTGCTCGTGCGCTCACATGCTTTGATGATTGTGCCTAAGAGGTATGTGTACTTGGGCGCTTAAATTTTTATATGCTAGTACGCTCACATACGTGTATGCTTTCACACTCACTTGTTCAAGTAAGTGTCAGTCCTTCGGAGGACTTATTCATTAATTGTCATTAAGCACCATACATTTGTTTATGTTTAAATATATATCCAATTGGATGATAATATATCTATATGCTTGGAGGCTGATGTGCTCATGCTGTCTCACTTGTTCAATTAAGTGTCTCTCCATCGGATGACTTATTCATTAATTGTTATTAAGTACCAGACCTTTGTTTATATTTACATATACACACAATTGGATGATAATATATCTATATGCTCGGAGGCTGATGTGCATGCTCTCACACTTACATGTTCAATTAAGTGTCACTCCTTCGGATGACTTATTCATTAATTGTTATTAAGCACCATAACTTTGTTTATGTTTACATATGCACTTAATTGGATGATAAAATATGTATATGCTTAGAGGCTGATGTGCTCATGCTGTCTCACATGTTCAATTAAGTGTCACTTATTCAGAGGACTTATTCATTAATTGTCATTAAGTACGATACCTTTGTTTATGTTTTACTTGTGCACACACTTGAGTGATATATATCTATATGCTTGGAGGATGATGTGCTCATGCTGTTGGATGCTTGTGCACTCACATGCTTTGATGATCCTGCCTAAAAGGTATGTAGCGCTTAAATGCTAATATACTGGTATGCTCACATACCTGTATGCTCTCACACTCACATGCTCAATTAAGTGTCACTTTTTTGGGGGACTTATTCTTTAATTGTCATTAAGCACCAGACATTTGTTTATGTTTACATATGCACACAATTGGAAGATAATATATCTATATGCTTAGAGGCTGATGTGCACATGCTGTCACATGTTCAATTAACTGTCACTACTTCAGAGGACTTATTTATTAATTGTTGTTAAGCACCATACCTTTGTTTCTGTTTTACATGTGCACACACTTGGGTGATATATATCTATATGCTTTGAGGATGATATGCTCATGCTGTTGGTTGCTGGTTCACTCACATGCTTTGATGATAGTGCCTAAGAGGTATGTGTACTTGGGCGCTTAAATGCTAATATGCTTGTATGCTCACATACGTGTATGCTCTCGCGCTCACATACATGTATGCTCTCGCACTCACATGTTCAATTAAGTGTCACTCTTTCGGAGGACTTATTCATTAATTGTTATTAGGCAACATAGCATTGTCTATGTTTACATTTGCACACAATTGGATGATAATATATTTATATGCTTGGAGGCTGATGTGCTTATGCTGTCTCACATGTTCAATTAAGTGTCACTCCTTTAGAGGACTTATTCATTAATTGTCATTAATTACTATACCTTTGTTTATGTTTTACATGTGCACACACTTGAGTGATATATATCTATATGCTTGGAGGATGATGTGTTCATGCTGTTGGATGCTTGTGCACTCACATGCTTTGATGATCCTGCCTAAAAGGTATGTGTAATTGGGCACTTAAATGCTAATATGCTGGTATGCTCACATACCTGTATGCTCTCACACTCACATGCTCAATTAAGTGTCACTCCTTTGGGGGACTTATTCTTTAATTGTCATTAAGCACCAGACATTTGTTTATGTTTACATATGCACACAATTGGAAGATAATATATTTATATGCTTGGAGGCTGATGTGCACATGCTGTCACATGTTCAATTAACTGTCACTCCTTCAGAGGACTTATTTATTAATTGTTGTTAAGCACCATACCTTTGTTTCTGTTTTACATGTGCACACACTTGGGTGATATATATCTCTATGTACTTGGACGCTTAACTACTAATATGCTTTTATGCTCACATACGAGCATGCTCTCACACTCACATGTTCAATTAAGTGTTACTCTTTCGAAGGACTTATTCATTAATTGTTATTAAGCGACATAGCTTTGTCTATGTTTACATTTGCACACAATTGGATGATAATATATTTATATGCTTAGAGGCTGATGTGCTCATGCTGTCTCACATGTTCAATTAAATGTCACTCCTTCAGAGGACTTATTCATTAATTGTCATTAAGCACCATACTTTTGTTTATGTTTTACATGTGCACACATTTGGTTGATATATATCTATATGCTTGGAGGATGATGTGCTCATACTGTTGGATGCTCGTGCACTCACATGCTTTGATGATCGTGCCTTAGAGGAATGTGTACTTGGGCACTTAAACGCTAATATGCTTGTATGCTCACATACGTGTATGCTCTGACACTCACATGTTCAAGTAAGTGTCAGTCCTTTGGCAGACTTATTCATTAATTGTTATTCAGCACCATCCCTTTGTTTATGTTTAAATTTATATACAATTGGATAATAATATATTTATATGCTTGGAGGCTGATGTGTTCATGTTGTCTCACATGTTCAACTAAGTGTCACTCCTTCAGAGGACTTATTCATTAATTGTCATTAAATATGTTACCCTTGTTTATGTTTTACATGTGAACACACTTGGGTGATTTATATCTATATGGCTGGCCGATAATGTGCTCATGCTGTTGGATGCTCGAGCACTTACATTCTTTGATGTTCGTGTCTTAGAGTTATGTGTACTTGGGCGCTTAACTGCAAATTTGCTTGTATTCTCACATACGTGTACGCTCTCACACTCAATTGTTTAATTAAGTCTCACTCCTTTTGAGTACTAATTCATTAATTGTCATTAAGCAACGTACCTTTTGTTATGTTTACAAGTGCACACACTTAGATGATAGTATATCTATATGCTTGGAGGATGATGTTCTCGTGCTGTTGGATGCTCGTGCATTCACTTGCTTTGATGATCGTGCCTTAGAGGTACAGTACTTGGGCGCCTAAATACTAATAAGCTTGTATGCTTACATACGTGTATGCTCTCACACTCACATGTTCAAGTATGTGTCAGTCCTTCGGAGGACATATTCATTAGTTATCATTAAGCACCGTACCTTTGTTTATGTTTACATATATATACAATTGGATGATAAGATATCTATATGCTTAGAGGCTGATGTGCTCATGCTGTCTCACATGTTCAATTAAGTGTCACTCCTTCAGAGGACTTATTCATTAATTGTCATTAATTACTATACCTTTGTTTATGTTTTACAAGTGCACACACTTGGGTGATTTATATCTATACGCTTGGCGGATGATGTGCTCATGTTGTTGGATGCTCGTGCACTCACATGCTTTGATGATCGTGCCTAAATAGTATGTATATTTGAGTGCTTAAATGCTCATATACTTGTATGCTCACATACATGCATGCTCTCACACTCACATGTTCAATTAAGTGTCACTCCTTCAGATGACTTATTCATTAATTGTTATTAAGCACAATAACTTTGTTTATGTTTACATATGCACTTAATTGGATGATAAAATATCTATATGCTTAGAGGCTGATGTGCTCATGTTGTCTCACATGTTCAATTAAGTGTCACTTATTAAGATGACTTATTCATTAATTGTCATTAAGTACGATACCTTTGATTATGTTTTACATGTGAACACGCTTAGGTGATTTATATCTATATGCTTGGTGGATGATGTTTTCGTGCTGTTGGATGCTCGTGCACTCACATGCTTTGATGATCGTGCCTAAAAGGTATGTGTACTTGGGCGCTTAACTGCTAATATGCTTTTATGCTCACATACGAGCATGCTTTTACACTCACATGTTCAATTAAGTGTCACTCTTTCGGAGGACTTATTCATTAATTGTTATTAAGGAACATAGCTTTGTCTATGTTTACATTTGCACACAATTGGATGATAATATATTTATATGCTTGGAGGCTGATGTGCTTATGCTGTCTCACATGTTCAATTAAGTGTCACTCCTTCAGAGGACTTATTCATTAATTGTCATTAATTACTATACCTTTGTTTATGTTTTACAAGCGCACACACTTGGGTGATTTATATCTATATGCTTGGCGGATGATGTGCTCATGCTGTTGGATGCTCGTGCATTCACATGCTTTGATGATCGTGCCTAAATGGTATTTATACTTGGGCGCTTAAATACTAATATGCTTGTATGCTCACATACGTGCATGCTCTCACGCTCACATGGTAAATTAAGTGTCACTCATTTTGTAGACTTATTCATTAATTGTCGTTAAGCACCATACGTTTTTTTTTTTTTTTTACAAGTGCACACACTTGGATGATAATATATCTATATGCTTGGAGGATGATGTGCTCGTGCTGTTGGATGCTCGAGCACTCACATGCTTTGATAATCGTGCCTTAGAGGTATGTGTACTTGGGCGCTTAAATGCTAATATGCATATGTTCACATATGTGTATGCTCTAACACTCACATGTTCAATTAATTTTCACTCCATCGGAAGACTTATTTATTAATTGTTATTAAGCACCATACTTTTGTTTATGTTTACATATGCACACAATTGGATGATAATATATCTATATGCTTGGAGGCTGATATGCTCATGCTGTCTCACATGTTCAATTAAGTGTCACCCATTCAGAGGAGTTATTCATTAATTGTCATTAAGTACTATATCTTTGTTTATGTTTTACATGTGAACAGACTTGGGTGATTTATATATACATGCTTGAAGGATGATGTGCTCATGCTGTTGGATGCTCGTGCACTCACATGCTTTGATGATCTTGCCTAAGAGTTATGTGTACTTGGGCGCTTAACTGCTAATATGCTTGTATTCTCACGTACGTGTATGCAGTCACACTCATATGTTCAATTAAGTGTCACCCCTTTTGAGGACTTATTCATTAATTGTCATTAAGCACCATACCTTTTTTTTATGTTTACATGTGCACACACTTGGATGACAATATATCTATATGCTTGGAGGATGATGTGCTCGTGCGCTCACATGCTTTGATGATTGTGCCTAAGAGGTATGTGTACTTGGGTGCTTAAATTTTAATATGCTTGTACGCTCACATACGTGTATGCTTTCACACTCACTTGTTCAAGTAAGTGTCAGTCCTTCGGAGGACTTATTCATTAATTGTCATTAAGCATCATACATTTGTTTATGTTTAAATATATATCCAATTGGATGATAATGTATCTATATGCTTGGAGGTTGATGTGGTCATGCTGTCTCACTTGTTCAATTAAGTGTCACTCCATCGGAGGACTTATTCATTAATTGTTATTAAGTACCAGACCTTTGTTTATATTTACATATACACATAATTGGATGATAATATATCTATATGCTCAGAGGCTGATGTGCTCATGCTGTCTCACATGTTCAATTAAGTGTCACTCCTTCTGGGGACTTATTCATTAATTGTCATCAAGTGTTATACTTTTGTTTGTGTTGTACATGTGAACACACTTGGGTGATTTATATCTATATGCCTGGAGGATGATGTGCTCAAGCTGTTGGTTGCTCGTGCACTCATATGCTTTGATGATCGTGCCTAAGAGTTTTATGTACTTGAGCTCTTAACTGCTAATATGCTTGTATTCTCACATACGTGTATGCTCTCACACTCATATGTTCAATTAAGTGTCACTCCCTTTGAGGACCTATTCATTAATTTTCATTAAGTACTATACCTTACAAGTGCACACACGGGTGATTTATATCTATATGCTTGGCGGATGATGTGCTCATGCTGTTGGATGCTCGTGCACTCACATGCTTTGATGATCGTGCCTAAGAGGTATGTGTACTCGGGCGCTTAAATGCTAATTTGCATGTATGCTCACATACGTGTATGCTCTCACACTCACATGTTCAATTTTGTGTCATTCCTTTGGAGGACTTATTCATTAATTGTTATTAAACACCATAACTTTGTCTATGTTTACATATACGCACAATTGGATGAAAATATATCTATATGCTTAGAGGCTGATGTGCTCATGCTGTCTCACGTGTTCAATTAAATGTCACTCCTACGGAGGCCTTATTCATTAATTGTCACTATGTACTTTACCTTTGTTTATGTTTTTCAAGTGCACACACTTGGGTGATTTATATCTACATGCTTGGCGGATGGTGTGCTCATGCTGTTGCATGCTCGTGCGCCCACATGCTTTGATGATCGTGCCTAACAGGTATGTGTACTTGGGCGCTTAAATTCTAATATGCTTGTATGCTCACATATGTGTATACTCTAACGCTCACATGTTCAAGTAAGTGTCAATCCTTCGGAGAACTTATTCATTAATTGTCATTAAGTACCATACCTTTGTTTATGATTACATATGCACACAATTGGATGATAATATATCTTTATGTTTGGAGGCTGATGTGCTTATGCTGTGTCACATGTTCAAGCAAGCGTCAGTTCTTTGGAGGACTTATTCAATAATTGCCATTAAGCACCATACCTTTGTAAGTTTACATATATATACAATTGGATGATAACATATCTATATGGTTAGAGGCTGTTGTGCTCATTCTATCGCACATGTTAAATTAAGTGTCACTACTTCAGAGGACTTATTTATTAATTGTCATTAAGTGTTATACTTTTGTTTGTGTTTTACAAGTGAACACACTTGCGAGATTTATATCTATATTCCTGGAGGACATGTTCATGCTGCTGGTTCCTCGTGCACTCACATGCTTTGATGATCGTGCCTAAGAGTTATGTGTACTTGGGCGCTTAACTACTAATATGCTTGTATTCTCACATACGTGTATGCTCTCACACACATATGTTCAATTAAGTGTCACTCCTTTTGAGGACTTATTCATTAATTGTCATTAAGTACCATACTTTTTTTTATGTTTATATGTGCACACACCTGGATGATAATATTTCTATATGTTTAGAGGATGATGTGCTCGTGCTGTTGGATGCTCGTGCACTCATATGGTTTGATGATCGTGCCTAAGAGGTATGTGTACTTGAGCGCATAAATGCTGATATGCTTGTATGCTAACATACGTGTATACTCTCACACTCATATGTTCAATTAAGTGTCACTCCTTTTGTGGACTAATTCATTAATTATCACTAAGCAACATACCTTTTGTTATGTTTACTTGTGCACACACTTAGATGATAATATATCTATATGCTTGGAGGATGATGTTCTCGTGCTGTTGGATGCTCGTGCATTCACATGCTTTGATGATCGTGCCTTAGAGGTATGTGTACTTGGGAGCCTAAATGTTAATATGCTTGTATGCTCACATACGTGTATACTCTCACACTCACATGTTCAAGTAATTGTCAGTCCTTCGGAGGACTTAGTCATTAATTGTCATGAAGCACCATACCTTTGTCTATGTTTTCATATATATACAATTGGAAGATAATATATCTATATGCTTGGAGGCTGATGTGCTCATGTTGTCTCACATGTTCAATTAAGTGTCACTTCTTCAGAGGACTTATTCATTAAGTGTCATTAAGTGCCATACCTTTGTTTATGTTTTACATGTGAACACACTTGGGTGATTTATATCTATATGCTTGGCGGATGAGGTGCTCATGCTGTTGGATGCTCGTGCACTCACCTGCTTTGATGATCATGCCTAAGAGGTATGTTTACTCGGGCGCTTAAATGCTAATATGCATGTATGCTCACATACGTGTATGCTCTCACACTCACATGTTCAATTAAGTGTCACTCCTTTGGAGGACTTATTCATTAATTGTTATTAAACACCATAACTTTGTCTATGTTTACATATACGCACAATTGGATGAAAATATATCTATATGCTTAGAGGCTGATGTGCTCATGCTGTCTCACGTGTTCAATTAAATGTCACTCCTACCGATGACTTATTCATTAATTGTCACTATGTACTATACCTTTGTTTATGTTTTACAAGTGCACACACTTGGGTGATTTATATCTACATGCTTGGTGGACGGTGTGGTCATGCTGTTGGATGCTCGTGCGCCCACATGCTTTGATGGTCGTGCCTAAAAGGTATGTGTACTTGGGCGCTTAAATTCTAATATGCTTGTATGCTCACATACGTGTATGCTCTAACGTTCACATGTTCAAGTAAGTGTCAATTCTTCGGAGGACTTATTCATTAATTGTCATTAAGCACCATACCTTTGTTTATGATTACATATGCACACAATTGGATGATAATATATCTATATGTTTGGAGGCTGATGTGCTCATGCTGTCTCACATGTTCAAGCAAGTGTCAGTTCTTCGGAGGACTTATTCAATAGATGCCATTAAGCACCATACCTTTGTAAGTTTACATGTATATACAATTGGATGATAACATATCTATATGCTTGGAGGCTGTTGTGCTCATGCTGTGTCACATGTTCAATTAAGTGTGTCACTACTTCAAAGGATTTATTTATTAATTGTCATTAAGTGTTATACCTTTGTTTGTGCTTTACATGTGAACACACTTGCGAGATTTATATCTATATGCCTGGAGGATGATGTGTTCATGCTGTTGGTTGCTTGTGCACTCACATGCTTTGATGATCGTGCCTAAGAGTTATGTGTACTTGGCCGTTTAACTACTAATATGCTTGTATTCTCACATACGTGTATGCTTTGACATACAAATTTTCAATTAAGTGTCACTCATTTTGAGGACTTATTCATTAATTGTCATTAAGCACCATACCTTTTTTTATGTTTACATGTGCACACACCTGGATGAGAATATTTCTATATGCTTAGAGGATGATGTGCTGTTGGATGCTCGTGCACTCACATGGTTTGATGATCGTGCCTAAGTGGTATGTGTACTTGAGCGCATAAATGCTGATATGCTTGTATGCTTACATACGTGTATACTCTTACACTTGTATGTTCAATTAAGTGTCGCTCCTTTTGAGGACTAATTCCTTAATTATTATTAAGCAACATACCTTTTGTTATGTTTACTTGTGCACACACTTAGATGATAATATAACTATATGCTTGGAGGATGATGTTCTCGTGCTGTTGGATGCTCGTGCATTCACATGCTTTGATGATCGTGCCTTAGAGGTATGTGTACTTGGGAGCCTAAATGCTTATATACTTGTATGCTCACATACGTGTATGCTCTCACACTCACATGTTCAAGTAAGTGTCAGTCCTTTGGAGGACTTAGTCATTAATTGTCATGAAGCACCATACCTTTGTTTATGTTTTCATATATATACAATTGGAAGATAATATATCTATATGCTTAGAGGCTGATGTGCTCATGCTGTCTCACATGTTCAATTAAGTGTCACTTCTTTAGAGGACTGATTCATTAATTGTTATTAAGTGTCATACCTTTGTTTATGTTTTACATGTGAATACACTTGGGTGATTTATATCTGTATGCTTGGCAGATGATGTGCTCGTGCTGTTGGATGCTCGTGCACTCACATGCTTTGATGATCGTGCCTAAGAGGTATGTGGACTTGGGCGCATTAATGCTAATATGCTTGTTTGCTCACATACGTGTATGCTCTCACACTATTATGTTCAATTATGTGTCACTCCTTTTAAGGACTTATTTATTAATTGTCATTAAGCACCATACCTTTTTTATGTTTACATGTGCAGACACTTGGATGATAATATATCTATATGCTTAGTGGATGATGTGCTTGTGCTGTTGGATGCTCGTGCGCTCACATGCTTTGATGATCGTGCCTAAGAGGTATGTGGACTTGGGCGCATTAATGCTAATATGCTTGTATGCTCACATACGTGTATCCTCTCACACTAATATGTTCAATTAGGTGTCACTCCTTTTGAGGACTTATTCAATAATTGTCATTAAGCAGCATACCTTTTTTTATGTTTACATGTGCACACACTTAGATGATAATATATCTATATGCTTGGAGGATGATGTTCTTATGCTGTTGGATGCTCGTGCACTCACATGCTTTGATGATCGTGCCTAAAAGGTATGTGTGCTTGGGCGCTTAAATGCTATTTAGCTTGTATGCTCACATATATGTGTATGCTCTCACGCTTACATGTTCAATTAAGTGTCACTTCTTCGGAGGACTTATTCATTAATTGTAATTAAGCGCCATACCTTTGTTTATGGTTACATATGCGCACAATTGGATGATAATATATATATATATATATATATGCTTGGAGGCTGATGTGCTCATGCTGTCTCACATGTTCAATTAAATGTCACTTCTTCAGAGGACTTATTCATTAATTGTCATTAAGCACCAGAACTTTGTTTATGTTTTACATGTGCACACACTTGGGTGATATATATCAATATGCTTGGAGGATGATGTGCTCATGTTGTTGGATGCTCGTACACTCACATGCTTTGATGATCGTGCCTAAGAGTTATGTGTATTTGGGCACTTAACTACTAATATGCTTGTAGCGCACATACGTATATGCTCTCACCCTTTTATGTTCAATTAAGTGTCACTCCTTTTGAATACTTATTCATTAATTGTCATTAAGCACCATACCTTTTTTTATGTTTACATGTGCACACACTTGGATGATAATATATCTATATGCTTGGAGGATGATGTGCTCGTGCTGTTGGATGCTGGTGCACTTTCATGCTTTGATGATCGTGCCTAAGAGGTATGTGTACTTAGGCGCTTAAATGCTAATATGGTTGTATGCTCAATACGTGTATGCTCTCACACCCACAAGTTTAAGTAGGTGTCAGTGCTTCGGCGGACTTATTCCTTAATTGTCATTAAGCACCATACCTTTGTTTATGTTTACATATATATACAATTGGATGATAATATATCTATATGCTTGGAGGTTGATGTGCTCATGCTGTCTCACATGTTCAATTAAGTGTCACTCCTTCAGATGACTTATTCATTAATTGTCATTAAGTACCATACCTTTGTTTATGTTTTACATCTGCACACACTTGGGTGATTTATATATATATGCTTGGCGGATGATGTGCTCATGCTGTTGGATGCTCATGCACTCGCATGCTTTGATGATTATGCCTAAAAGATATGTGTACTTGGGCGCTTAAATGCTAATATGCTTGTATGCTCACATATGTGTATGCTCTCACACTCACATGTTCAATTAAGTGTCACTCCTTCGGAGGACTTATTCATTAATTGTTATTAAGCACCATACCTTTGTTTATGTTTTACACGTGCACACACTTAGGTGATTTATATATATATGCTTGGCGGATGATGTGCTCATGCTGTTGGATGCTCATGCACTCACATGCTTTGATGATCGTGCCTAAAATGTATGTGTACTTGGGCGCTTAAATGCTAATATGCTTGTATACTCACATACGTGTCTGCTTTCACACTCACATGTTTAAGTAATTGTCAGTTCTTTGGAGGACTTATTCATTAATTGTCATTAAGTACTATACCTTTGTTTATGTTTACATATATATACAATTGGATGATAATATATCTATATACTTGGAGGCTGATGTGTTCATGCTGTCTCACATGTTCAATTATGTGTCACTCCTTCAGAGGACTTATTCATTAATTGTCATTAAGTATCATGCCTTTGTTTATGTTTGACATGTGCACACACTTGGGTGATTTATATATGCGTGGCGGATGATGTGCTTATGTTGTTGGATGATCGTGCACTCACATGCTTTGATGATTGTGCCTAAAAGGTATGTGTACTTGATTGCTTAAATGCTAATATGCTTGTATGCTCACATACGTGAATGCTCTCACACTCACATGTTCAATTATGTGTCACTCCTTCGGAGGACTTATTCATTAATTGTTATTAAGCACAATACCTTTGTTGATGTTTACATATGCACACAATTGGATGATAATATATCTATATGCTTGGAGGCTGATGCGCTTATGCTGTCTCACATGTTCAATTAAGTGTCACTCCTTTAGAGGACTTATTCATTAATTGTCATTAAGCCCCGTACCTTTGTTTATAAAACATGTGCACACACTTGGGTGATATATATCAATATGCTTGGAGGATGATGTGCTCATGCTGTTGGATACTCGTGCACTCACATGCTTTGATGATCGTGCCTAAGTGTTATGTGTCCTTGGGCGCTTAACTACTAATATGCTTCTATGCTCACATACGTGTATGCTCTCACACTAGGATGACAATATATCTATATACTGGGAGGCTGATGTGCTCATGCAATTAGATGCTCGTTCAATCACATGCTTTGATGCTTGTACTTAAATGCTTAGGTGATTGGACAGTAAGATATATGTGTTCATAAATGCTTAAATGCACATGTGCTTGTATATTGACATGCTTTGTTGATCACATGCTCATATATGTACTTGCTTTGATGATCATATGTTCACGTCTACTTCCTTTAATGAGCACATGCTCACATGTCTGTTTGCTTTGATGGTCATACTTCTAGGTTCACATGCTTCGATGTTCACATGCTCTTATATTTACATGCTTCAATGATTGTATACTCCTATGTCTACATGCCTTGATGATCGTATGCTTCTATGTTTACATGCTTTGACGATCACATGTCTACATGCTTCGTTGATCCTATGCTCACATGCTCATACGCTTACATGATTTGATGATCATATGTTCTAATGCTCACATGATTTGATGATCACATGCTCCCACGTTAACATGCTTTGATGATCCCATTCTACCATGCTAATATACTTTGATGATCACGTGCTCCTATACTCCCATGCATTGGTATTTACATGTTTGATATCCACTCACATTTGTACCCATTTGGATAATGATATGTTTATATGTTTGGAGGCTTTAGTGATCATGCAGTTAGACGATCATGCGCACAAATGCTTTGACGATTGTGCTAAAATGGTGAGTTGATTGAGCAGTAAAAGATATGTGTACTTGTGTGCTTAATGCTCATATGCTTGTATGCACTCATGATCACATGCTTGTATGTTCACATGCTTTGTTGATTACTAGCTGGCATATATACTTAATTTGATGATAACATGTTCACATGTCTACTTGCTTTGATAATCACATGCACCTTTGTTCACATGTTTTGTTGATTATATGCTTGTATGTTCATGTGCATCTATGATCATATGTTGTCTGCTTGCTTTGATGATCACATGCCAACTTGTCTGTATCCCTTCATTATTATATGCTTGAACGCTTTGATCATTACTTACTCTTATGTTGTAATGCTTTGATGAGCAAATGCTCACATCCAATGACTTGCACATTTTTTACATCCACACACATGTACACATACTTGAATGATAAATGTGCATAGACTTGAAGGCTAAAGTGATTGTGTAGTTGGATGTTTGTGCGCTCATATGTTTTGACAATTGTGCTTGAATACTGAGGTGACTGGGAGATTAGAGGTATGTGTACTTGGGTGTTTAAATATTCATATCCTTCTATGCACTCATGATCGCATACTTGTATGTTCACATGCTTTGTTGAAAGGCAGCTTACATTCGTCATTCCTTTGGTGATAACATTCTCACATGTCTACTTGCTTTGATGATCATATGATCCCACGTCTACCCACTTTGATGATCATATGCCCACTTACCTCTATGCCTTCATGCTTATATACTTGGATGCTTTGATGATTACCTATTCCTATGTTGCAATGCTTTGACGTGTAAATGCTCACATGCATTGATATTCACATCTTTTATATCCACACACGTGTACACAATTGGATGATGAAATGTGCATAGGCTTAAAGGCTAATGTGATTGTGTAGTTGGACATTTGTGCGCTTAAATGCTTTTGCGATTGTGCTAGAATACTGAGGTGATTTGGAGATCAAAGGTATGTGCACTTGGGTGCTTAAATGCTCGTATGCTTCTTTGCTCTCATGATCACGTGCTTATACGTGCACATATTTTGTTGATAGCCAGCTCACATTTGTCATTGCTTTGATGATAACATTCTCACATGTCTACTTCCTTTGATGATCATATGATCCCACGTCTACCCGTTGTGATGATCACATCCCCACTTACCTTTATGCCTTCGTGCTCCTATGCACACATACAGTGATATTAACATGTTTGATATCCATACACGTGCACCCATTTGGTTGATGATATGTCTCTGTGCTTGGAGCTTAAGTGGTCCTGCAATTGCACGTTCATATGCTCAAATCATTGATGATTGTGCTTGAATGCTGTGGTAATTAGGCTGTAATAGGTATGTATACTTGGGTGCTTTAATACTCTCATATGCTCACATGCTTAAATGCTCATGCTTAAATGCTCACATATTCAATTAAGTGTCACTCTTTCATAAGACTTATTCATTAATTTTCATTAAACATCAACCCATTGTTTGTATCCTAATGTGCGCACAATGGGATGACGATATATCTATATGCTTGGAGACTGATATGCTCATGTAGTTAGATGCTCGTTCAATCACACGCTTTGATGCTCGTGCAATCACATGCTTTGATGCTTGTACTTAAATGCTTAGGTGATTGGACACTAAGATGTATGTGTTCAAAAATGCTTAAATGCACATGTGCTTGTATATTGACATGCTTTGTTGATCACATGCTCATATATGTACTTGCTTTGATGATCACATGTTTACATGTCTACTTCCTTTAATGATCACATGCTCACATGTCTATTTGCTTCGATGATCAAGCACTCCTAGGTTCACATACTTTGATGTTCACATGCTCTTATGTTTACATGCTTTAGTGATCGTATACCTCCTATGTATATGCCTTGATGATCGTATGCTTCTATGTTTACATGCTTTGACGATCACATGTCTACATGCTTCGATGATCTTATGCTTACATGCTCTGAATGCTCATACGTTCACATGATTTAATGATCATATGCTCTAATGCTCACATGATTTGATGATCACATGCTCCCACGTTAGCATGCTTTAATGATCCCATTCTCCTATGCTCATATACTTTGATAATCGTGTGCTCTCATACTCACATGCTTTGCTATTCAGATGTTCAATATCCACTCACATTTGTACCCATTTGGATAATGATATGTTTATATGTTTGGAGGCTTAAGTGATCATGCAGTTAGACGATCATGCACACAAATGCTTTGACGATTTTGCTAAAATGGTGAGTTAATTGGGCAGTAAAAGGTATGTGTAATTGGGTACTTAAATGCTTAGATGCTTGTATGCTCACATGCCTAAATTGTCTTGCACTCACATGCTTGTATACTTTTATGCTTAAATGCTCACATGTTCAATTAAGTGTCACTCTATTATTATAAGACTTATTCATTAATTATCACTAATTATCGAACCTTTGTTTGAATCAACATGTTCACAAGCAGTTGGATGAAAATAAATATATATTCTTGGAGGCTGATGTGCATATGTAGTTTGATGCTCGTGCAGGCACATCCTTGGATGATCTCGCTTAAATGCTCATGTGCTTGTATATTCACATGCTTTGTTGATCACATGCTCATATGATCATATGTCTCCTAGGTTCATATGATTTGATGTTTACAAGTTTTGGTGATCACATGCTCCTATGTTCACATGCTTCGATGATTGTATGCTTCCATATCTGCATGTCTTGATGATTGCGTGTTCATGCTTGCATGCTTGTATACCCTCATGTGTAATTGCTCGTGTTCAATCAAATGTCTCTCTTTTATAAGCCTTGTTGATTAATTCTCATTAAGCATCAACACTTTGTTTATATCCACATTTGCACACAATTGGATGATCATATGCTTATATACTCACATGCGTGTACACCCTTATGCTTGAATGCTAACATGTTTGAATCCTTACTCGCTCACATGCTCCCATGCTCACAAGCTTTTACGTTCGCATGCCTCCATGATTGTACGCTCCTATGTCTACTAGCTTTGATGATCACATGCCAACTTGCTTGTATGCCTTCATACTAATGCTAGGACGCTTTGATGATTACCTGCTCCTATGTTCAAATTCTTTCTTGATTGCATGCTCACAAGCATTAATATTCAGATGTTTGATATCCACACATGTGCACACAATTGGACAAAGAAATGTCTAGAGGCTTGGAGGATTAAGTTAACGTGTGGTTGGACGTTCGGGCGCTCCAATGCTTTGAAGATTGTGCTTGAATGTTGAGGTGATTGGGGGGTTATAGGTAAGTGTACTTGTGTGCTTAAATATTCATATGCTTCAATACTCTCATGATCATATGCTTATATGTTATTTTGTGTTACATGCTTTATTGATAGCCAACTCACATTTGTCATTACTTTGATTACAACATTCTCACATGTCTACGTGCTTTGATGATAATAGGATCCCATGTCTACATGCTTTGATGATCACATGCCCACTTACTTGTATGCCTTCATTCTCATATGCTTAAACACTTTGATGATCGTGTTGGACATTCGTTCGCTCAAATGCTTTGACGATTGTTCGTGAATATTGAGGAGATTGAGAGATTAGAGGTATATGTACTTGGGGGCATAAATGAGCATATGCCTCTATGCTCTCATGATCACATGCTTGTATGTTCACATGCTTTGTTGATAAACCTGCACATATTTATCATTGTTTTGATGATAACATTCTCACATGTCTACTTACTTTAATGATCACATGCTTTGATGTTGACATGCTTCTTTGTCACTTGTTTCGATGATTTTATGCTCCCAAGCTAACCTGCATTGATGATCACATGCCCACTTGCTTGTATGCCTTCATGCTCATATGCTTGGACACTTTGATGATTACCTACTCCTATGTAAAATTGCTTTGATGATTGCATGCTGACATGCATTGCTATTCACATGTTTGATATCCACACACATGCACACACATGGATGATGAAATGTCTATAGGCTTGAAGACAAAAGTGATCACGTATTTTCATTCATGCACTCGAATGCTTTGACAATTATACTTGAATATTGAGGTGATTGGGAGATTAGAGTTATGTGTACTTGGTGCTTAAATGCTCACATACTTGTATGTTCACATGCTTTGTTGATAATTAGCCCACATCTATTTGTTTTGATCATAACATTCTCACATGTCTACTTGCTTTGATGATCACATGCACCATGTTCACATGCTTTGTTGATTACATGCTTCTATGTTCACATGCCTCCATGATCGTATGCTCCCATGTCTACTTGTTTTGATGATCAGATGCCCACTTGCTTGTATGCCTTCATCCTCGTATGCTTGGATGCTTTGATGATTACCTACTCCTATGTAGAAATGCTTTGATGATTGCATGCTTTGACCACACACGTGCAAACACGTGGATGAAGAAATGTATATAGGGTTGAAAACTAAAGTGATAATGTATTTGCATTCACGAGCTCAAATCCTTTGACGATTGTACTTGAATACTAAGGTTATTGGGAGATTAGAGGTATGTGTACTTGGGTGCTTAAGTGCTTATATGCTTCTGTGCTCTTATGATCACATGCTTCAATCTTCATATGCTTTGTTGACAACCTGCACACATTTGTCATTGCTTTGGCGATAACATTCTCACACACACACACACAGACACACACACACACACACACACACACACACATATATATTTCTTTCTTTTTTTTAATACCTCTTGATGCTACAATTGCTTCCTTTTTTGTTATATCCTCTATATTTTTTCCTAATTTTATTTCGGCATTATCTACTTTTGGCTAATGAATTTATGTTCTAAACTCATAATAGATTGTTCTAAATGAAGTGGCTTAATAGTGGTCATTACACAATTGAGTCTTGCTACACCTCACAATTTGAACAACATTTGCGGGTTGTTGTTGGTCTTCCACTTGGTGAGCCATCAATGAAATCTCTTGCTGCTGTCATGTACAATATACTGGGTGAAGATGAGGTGAAGAATTTCTTTTTATTTTTTTATTTATCTAATATATAAAATGAATATGGCATGAAGCTGAAGTCATTCGTTTCTTTCAGAACCTATTTCTGTAACATACTTTCGCTGAAAATATTCTGCTTGAAGTTTGTTGAAGTTGCAACTAAAATTAGGTATAAGTTTGTGCTTAAGCTTGATGACTTTGTATACCATTGTGAATAACAAAATTTTAAGAAATTACAATTAATACAAATCAAACTTTCTGTCTGTCTTGGTTCTCATTAACTGATTTTCAGTTCTTAAATTATTTAATCTTGGAAAACTCGATAATGTTAGTAAAAAAAGTAAATTGGAACATCAATGTACAAAAAAATGTTTGAAATGTCTTTATTCAACATAACTATCTTTCACTACCCCCTCCCCCCACATGTCAAATGTCTCTCTTTTATTTATTTATTTATATATTAAATTTCAGGGAGAGTGTGGTTTTATTTTAGCTCATCAACTGATTAGAAGGGCATTGAGTATCCCTGGGGTTACTATTCAGCATAACTATCTTTCACTACCCCCTCCCCCAAATATCAAATCTCTCTTTTATTTATTTATTTATTAAATTTCAGGGTGAGCCTGGTTATATTTTAGCACATCAACTGATTAGAAGGGCATGAGTATTCCTGGGGCTACTATTCATTGGTATGACAAGCCAGGTATGTGAATTTCTTTTTCCTCTCTCTCTCTCTCTCTCTCTCTCTCTCTCTCTCTCACACACACACACACTACTTGACCTTTACCTCATACTTGACATTTTCCGGCATTGTCTTAATGACTTGGCAGAAATGCGAAAGCAGCAAAAGATGGGCCATGTCACAATTGTTGGGCCTTCTATGGGTGATGTGGAAGAGCGATTAATATCAATTCTGAAGGAAGAAGGTTCTGATTGTCAGGCAGCAGGTAATTGAACTAGGGACTTCTCATATATATTTATTGAATGTCACGATGCTGGTTAACCAAAAAGCAAGTTTTCTCTAGGAGGCACAAATGTTTTTGGAAGTTGTGGTGAGATGTTTGCATCTATGCTATCAATTGAATTTGATTTTGGAGCATCTTTTTGGAGCATATTTCCTTAAGTCAATGATTGCTTCAATTGAATTTATTTATTCAATGTTTTACATTTTCTTACATAAAAATATTCCTACATGCTACACCCACACTACGTGGGGTAGTTTCCAAAATAATTAGCACTAATGCTACTTTAAATTTTCATGCTATGAGCTTTGGGTTATTATATATTGCATAAAAAAGTCTTACTTTGGCTTAGGATGGAAAAGTGACAGTGTAGGGAGGGAAATTACCATAAGATTTTATTTTTAAGAGGCATGGATTCTAAACCGTTTGGAGATTACAATTAGTCATTTCCATTTAAAAAATTGATTTAATTCTCCTTTTACCAAGATATTGCTTTTGTCAGTCTTCAATCTTCATTTTTGATTTTTATTCTCTTGTGGGGTGGGGGGATCACCGATCTTTTATATAGCTATACTATGTTGATGGTTGCAAGTGTTTTCCTTTTGTTTGAAGTTTACATGCATGAAGTTTTGATTTTGAAAGTTTGTTACACTCAAATTGTGTTTATGTTGCTCCCATTCTGAATGCAGTAACACCACATGTTGGGATCATTATGGGTTCTGATTCAGATCTTCCTGTTATGAAGGATGCTGCAAGGATTTTGAATATGTTTGGTGTGCCTTATGAGGTTGACTTCTAATGAACTACAGGGTCTATTTTGGAATTCAGGAGTTATTGATCATTTAATTTTATTTTCTTGTATATTCCAGGTCTACCTTAACAAATTACAATATGCAGGTGAAAATAGTTTCAGCTCACTAGACCCCTGAAATGATGTTTTCTTATGCCTCATCTGCCCTGGAGAGAGGCATTCAGATTATCGTTGCACATGTTGGAGGTGCATCCCACTTGCTGAGCAAGTTTATCTAAACAATGTTCCATATATTGTTTCGCAATTGCTTTACATGTCTCACTGGAATTAATTGAGCTTTGTTGTGACTTGTAGGTATGGTAGCTGCACTCAGTTCTAAATTATTACATTTATGGGATGGGTAAGTGTTGTAAAGATCCAGTATCCTATGAACACAATATTAGTTCTAAAAAACTAGGGCATTTAAATTAGATGTCTGAATGCTGGAGTCTTAGGGATGCCCTTTTTCTGGTTTTTATAGTTGTCCTTGATTAATTAATGTATTTACTTTCTTTGATGAGAGAAATTCTATTTTAATCCTTTGGGATGTGTTTTCTGGCAGAGAGAATTACTATTATTCTTTTATTGTTATTTACAATTACCGCATATATTTCCTTGGCACAAAAATACTACTGAAATATTTTTAAGTCATGTTGATGGAGGCAGTATTTTTAAGCCATGTTTATGAGGTGAAGAAATTTTTTTTTTTTGAATTAATTTGATTAATAGGTGCCTGGATCCACAAAAAAAAAAAAAAAAAAAAAAATCATGGGTGCTGAATATCTATGTCACTAAATAAAAAATCATAGGTGCTGAATATCTAAATACCTGAATGGTACCTATCAAAAAACAAAAAACATCTGAATGGTGCAAGCATGTAGATGCTTGCTTAATCATGCTGGGATTTGCACAATGAGTTCATTGCCTTAAAACATTGTCCAACTTTAGAGCCTCAGAAAAGATGGTGCTTCATTCGTTATCTCAAGTTCATATTTGATTTCTACTTGCACTTTTTTTTTGGTATTTGATCAGTATTAAGAAGCTTTATTGAAAAAGGAGAAATAAGAAACAGTTTCCTTGGTACACAGGGAGTTCACAAGTAAAATTTAATCACCACAAAGGTTTAATTTTTATTTATTCCTTTGATGATTATGCAGATGCCAAGGGGTGTTCCAGTTGCAACAGTTGTAATAAACAATGCTGCCAATGCAGGTTTGCTCGCAGTAAGGATGACGGGGATTCGTGATGTTGACCTATTGGCAAGGTGGGTTTTTTCTCTCTTCCCTCTCTGGAAGTAATGCAAAACTTTGTGTTGGGTATGAAACCAAGAAAAAAAACTTCAGTTGTGTCTTGCATGAGCTGATTTTGGAATAATATCCGTTGCAGAATGAGCCAGTATCAAGAAGACACAAGAATTGATGTCTTGAGAAAGCAGAGAAGCTGGAAAAGGATGGTTGGGAGTCCTATTTGAATCCATAAGTACATAACTGCTTTGCCAGCCATATGCATGATTTTTGTGAGTTTGATACACTATGGAAGTTCAAGTTTGGAGAACACATTACCACAGCAAAATTTGGAATTAACTAAAGAATATATCCAAAGCAGATCAATATATGTATGATGAATGCAAAAATGTGTTAACAGAAAAAAGTTCAAGTGAGGATGGAACTGGCAATTTTGCTTCAATTTTGAGAGATCAAGAAGGAAAGGAAGTACAGAAAACAGAGGGCATTTGTGGGACTAGGAAGAAGCTTGTATCCATTGTAGTTATAAGGGGTCCACTGTAGCAGTTAAGTTGAATGAGTCAGAAGAACTTTTTATCCCTTTAGTTGCATAAGGGTGTTCTTTTGACCTTAATATTTAGATGGTAATTAATGATTTCTTACAGCATTGAGTTCTTGTACGTTTACGATGAACGATTTTTCTAAATGGTCTCAAGCAATTGTTTTGCTATTGAAGGCCAGTGAGCTTCTTAATTCAAATCTATGATATCTATTGGTAGGCTGCTGGTCTTTGGATGGTGGCACAACAACATGTTAATTGGATTGAAATATAGATTTGAATATATCATAGACTATTCTTGTTATTCTTCTGGATAAAAGCCGGTGAATCTTACACTGCAGATTTCTTGGAGTTCTAATCATGGAAGTTCATATTGTTTTCTTGTACCCTGTAATGTTAGTTTAAAGTTATATCTAGGGAGTAATTGATGCGAACCTTAATTGACTCGCATTGAGACCCAACAAACAATATTGGAATATTGCTTAAGAAAGTTAAAATTCAGATTTGATAGAAATCCTGACCCAACGTTTATAAGAGAAACGCGAACCTAAAGTATAAGTAACAGACCTGGACCTAATGATTATAATGGAATCACGAACCAAAGGTATAAGTTTGAACGCTACAAGGAAGAATCCTTGATAAGTTCACAGTTCTTGAAGAACCAAAGAGAAGAGCAAAGCCTCACCTTTTCTGATTTTTTTATTCAATCATCCTCTATTACAATGAGTGCATGCTATTTATAAGGCATGACTGAATGTAGAAAAATATAAAAAACGTATTAAATAATAAAACCCTAATTAAAATCTGATTTGGTCTGAAAATAGCAGATCCAAACTAGGAAAATAGCTAAAAAACGTTCTAAATAATAAAAGCCTAAAATTAAGTTAGATCTGGTCCAAAATTGGAAGATCTAAATTAGGAAAAGTATCTATTAACTGATTTAGAGCAGGAAAGTCAATCAGCCATAAATCCACGCCATAAATAACGCTCAATTACGTCAGATTAGCCCTCAATAGCTTGGATTAATTTATTACGCCTTTATCTTCCTTTAGGCCCAGCTTGGAATGTGAATCAGCCTAAATTCCTTGAATCAGCCCATTAAGTGCTTTTTTGATCTTCTTGGATCTTGCTCTAGTAATAGGCCCAACTGGAACTTGCAATGGATCCTTGAATGCTTGTTGATTCTCATCAGTAATCTAAACGATTAAGGCCAGTCCAATTTTAATTGAAAGTGGCAAGCCAATGTTATTTTTCACTTGTCAATGAATAAAGGCGGACCATCAAGGCAGATTGGTTTAGTAAATATAGGAGATTGAAACTTGTTCAACAAAAATTTGTTGGGTAAATTTAAGGGAGACGAAGGATTATTCTATGTAACCCTCTTGTTGCACCTATAAAAGGAGGGACATAATAAAAGGTGCCGAACTTTGAAGGCTAGGAAGTGATCTTAGTACACGGTACACAAGCTTCCCAACATATTTTATTTTTATAAGACAATTTTTTAAAACATATAAATAACCAATCTTGACATTCATGAGTAAAGAATAAAGATTATTATTTATCAGATACTAAGTTATAATTAAGTAATTAATATAAGGACAAAGTTTGGCACTAACTTCCCTAAAAAAAAATTAATATTACTTCATATTTTGAAAATCTAACCGTTGCATTGCACTTTCTTTAGGCTTTTAATGGGTTTGGTTTATCTCCAATACTTTTTCAACTGGACATCTTCTTTTGTTTTAAATATACAATAGCAAATGGTAGTAAGTTTCAATCTCCACATTTTATTTAGTTAGTAGGTGATGTAGCAGTTTCTCATTAAAACAAAATGATATTTTAGTTAAAAAAGTACTGAAGGTAAGCTAAATCCGCTTTCAACACACAAGTCAAATTTTGTGCGAATCATATGTTATTTATTATATGAACTATAAGTTTTTTTTTATTACAAAAACTAGCAATTTAAACAATTGATTGACATTGCTATTGATTTTTGATATTCTGAATATTTTGCAAGCATGGAAGATATAAGAAGAAAATGTAAATTTTTTTTTTTTTTTGAGGAAGAGAAGAAAATGTAATCTAATGGTGGATTTGTCAAAATTCACATCAAATAAAAAGATATTAAGTGAAGTTATAACTTTAAGCTACAATTAAGTTTGTACCCAAACTTTGTACTTAATATATAACTTTACTTTATGTTGAACGTGTCTATTGACAGCCATTTTCAAAATGGCCAAATACCATCATTGGCCAAAATAATTAGTGTTCTACCACTGTTTGCGAAATATTTAGCAATTTACCATATGTTTAAAACTCGAGTTTTACATGAAACTCAAGTTCCAAAAACTAGTTTTTGAAAATAGAAAACAAAAACTATTACTAAACATAGCCTTAACTGTTACTGCATTATAGGCTTGCAGCGTGTTGCTGCTAATGGTCTTTCTTTTCCTTTGGGCATTAGAACTTCTTTGCATTTTCTTCTAGATGTTTTTAGGGTATTTACTCACTTGTATATGTTTTTGGGCTTTGGGTCTTTTATTCAATACAATATCTATCTCCTATCTAAAAAAAAGTAATATATATCGCAAATTGAAAAGTACCGAGTTTTTTTTAATATATTTTTTTATCAATTAAGATTTTTTATCAACTTCTAAATTATAAGAATTTGGATTGCAATCAGATTAGGATTTTTATAAGCTTAGAAATTATAAAGAAAAAGATAAGAACAATGTATATATATATATATATATGTATGTATATATATATTTTAAATCTAAAAGCAATTTCAAATACACTAAATGTAAAAAGATTAGGATTAGATAGATTAGTTGAAAAATTTGGATTGTATCAAATTAAGATTTTTATCAACTTAGAAATTATAGGAGAAGAAAATTTATATATATTTTTAAAATTTAAAAATCTAAATTTTTTTTTTTTTGCAATATGGTGAAGTCACTTGGCCAACCACGGCTTTTAAACCTAACTTTTATTATATAGTATATGATTTAAGCCCAACTTTTATTATATAGTACTAGTCTCATCACACGCGCTTTACGTGAGCGATGAGGCTTTTTTTTTTTTTTAGTGGTCCTATTTTGTAGCAAAAAAAAAAGTTTTATTTTTATTTTATATATATAATTTTTATTTTAAAAATTTAATTTATAAGTGGATAAAGTAATTTGAAAATCAACAAGAGAGTGACCCTATTTTTTTGGCAATATTTTAGTAGAAGTTAGAGTTGTATTTTAACCGGATTGTCTTTTAGTTTTGTCTCTACTTAAATATAGAGATGTAGGGGCATTTTAGAACCATGAAAATGAAGAATCCAAATAGGGGAAGCCCCTGTTGATTTTCATGTAGGTGAGGTGATGGCTAGTATGTTGGCAAAGGGAGAATATGTGCATAACACCGATGAAGTAGAAGCATTGGCATGTCGTAAAGCCTTGGAATTTGCTATGTAAGCCGGATTCTCAAACCTGGTAATTGAGGGAGATAATTCAAATGTCACGAGAGCACTTTCGACATCTGCAGTAAATAATTCCTTGTATAGACATATAGTAGATGACATTAGATTTTATTTTTTGGGTTGGCAGTCTGTTGCTCTTAGCTGTGTAAAAAGGGAAGGGAACATGGTGGCTCACTCCTTAGCTAGATTTGCTAGGAACATTGTGGATGATATGTACTGGATGGAGGATGAGCCCCCACCTGCTGTAGATGCTTTGCATTATGACTGTTTACATATTAATGAATTAGTGAATCGTTCATTTTCAAACAAAAAAAAAAAATTATATATAAAATAAAAGCACATGTTTTTTTTTTTTTTTGGCTACAAAATAGGACCACTAAAAAAAAAAGCCTCATTGCACGCGCGAAGTGCGTGTGATAAGGCTAGTATTATATAATAAAAGTTGGGCTTAAATCATATACTATATAATAAAATTTGACTTAGAAGCCGTGGTTGCACCAAGTGATTTCACCATATTGCAGAAATTTTTTTAGATTTTTAGATTTTTGTGTAACTATGTTCAAAGACTTCAATTGACTTGGATGCATATAAAATCTTCATTTTATATTCATCTCATCCCATGCGTTACCTAGCTTAGTTCATAACATCAAATATATTTACAGTGTTTTGCCTTCTCTTCTCTTCTTGGGTATCAAATTCAAATGGGGTGTTTAGGTTGGAAGTATCAATAGTTATGTCTTCTAGTTCTACTCTCCTTGCTCTTTCATTTTCCATCTTTTTCCTTGTCTTCAATCTCACCCTGCTTTGCTCTACTCCATTTTAATCACTCTCTTTCTCTTCATAGAGATGCTTCTTAGATTTGTGATATTTCATATCCAAAGACAACCTCTTGGAAGAAGGATAAGGACTTCTGTACTTGGGATGATGTCGACTGTCGCCAAACCAGACACTATGCTATTGGCCTTGACCTCAATTGCAACTGGCTTTATAGCCCTATTCATTCCAACAGTACCCTCTTCTTTCTTTGCCATCTCACGAGATTGAATCTCGCTGGGAATGACTTCAGTCGCTCCCTAATTTCGTCCCAGTTTGGCAACTTTAAGACTTTGAATCATCTTAACCTTTCTTATTTCATGTTTTTCTAGCAAAACCCCATATGAAATCTCTTATTTGTCTTCATTGGTTGCACTTGATCTTTCTTACAACTATGGGCTGTTAATTGAAACACCAGTATGAAATAACCTAACTTAGTTAAGGGAACTTCTTTTGGATTGGTCAGATATGTTCTCAATTAGACCTAATTCTTTAATGAATATATCCTCCTCTTTCACAACTCTTTGTCCCCATGGCTGTCACTTGTAGGGAAAACTTCAAAATAACATCCTCTGCCTTCCCAGTATATAAACCCTTAATCTAGGGGAGAATGAGAATCTTGATTTGGGTTCTCTTCCAAAGTGTAATTGGAGTAGTATTTCCCTGAAATTCTTAGATCTCTCTTTGATAAGCTTTTCAAGAGAATTACCTGATTCTATCGGCAATATGAAGTCCTCAAAGCATTTGAATCTTGCTTATTGCAATTTAACTAGGTCAATTCCAACATCACTTGGGAACCTTACAAAGCTTACTATTTTATATCTATCATATAATAGTTTTAGTGGTGAGATTCTATTACCACTTTCAAATTTTAGTTGTTTTTGGCATACGCATGAACTAACAATTTGTTTTGATTATTGGGGAATATTTCAACAAGTTTGCTGCAGTTGTCACCATTGAAATTGCCCAATCTCTCAACTTTATACCTTTACAACAATCAACTTGTTGGTCCCCTTCCTAATCATGTAAGTGGTTTTAATCTAAATCATCTCTCTTTAGGTTCAAAATTACTAGATGGGACACTACCATCTTGGTTGTTCAATTTGCCCTCTTTGGTGACGTTAAATCTTGATGGTAATCAATTCATTGGTGAGATTGATGAATTCAAGTCCAATTCATTGGAGTCTCTTGATTTGGGTTGTAATAAGCTAGAGGGATCTATACCAAGGTCAATATCTAGATTTATTGACCTTACTTATCTAATTCTCTCATCAAATAACTTGATTATTATGTTGGAGTAAGACATGTTTTCGAAGCTCAAAAATCTCTATTATCTTGATTTTTCAAATAACTTAGTTAGCATCAACAATAATGTCACCTATACCCTGCCCAAACTTAGTAGTTTGAACTTGTCTTCTTACAACATTAGTGAATTCCCAATTTTCTTAAGAACGGCAACAACATTACAATTCTTAAACCTTTCCAAGAACAGAATTTGTGGTCAAGTTCCAAGATGGTTGGGTGATGCGGGGAGGGATTCATTATATTTCTTGATCTTCGTGACAACTTGCTTCAAGGACCATTTCCCACTCTAAGTTTTCTTAGTCTATGATATATCTCTGTCTGCAATAACAAATTAATTGGAGAAATCCCTTCTTTAATTTTCAACGCAAGTTTCCTTGACGTTCTAAACTTGTCTCATAACAACTTAAGTGGTGTGGTTTCTAAGTGTTTGGTACACTCTAATGTCCTCTCAGTGTTGGATTTGCGAATAAATAGCCTTCATGGTACCATCTCTGCAACATTTTCCAAGGGAAATAATTTTAGGAATATTAACCTTAATGGCGCAATCAATTGGAAGTTCTAGATCTTGGAAGTAATAGATAAACAGAACCTTCCCTTATTGGTTGGAAGGTCTTTTATATATGCGGGTTCTTGTTATAAGATCAAAAAAATTTTATGGTCATATAGGCAATCCCAAGACCAAATTTCCTTTCCAAAATTTGTAAATCCTAGACATCTCTAACAATGAGTTTAATGGTCCTTTTCCAAGAAAATATTTCAAATATTTGAAAGCCGTGACAAATGTGGATGAAGGAAAAGTTGCGTTGAAATATATGGGAGACGGGTATTATGATGATTCCTTGAATGTGATGATGAAAGGGTCGTATATTGAGTTGGTGAGAATCCAAATTGTCTTCACGACCATTGATTTTTCAAGCAATAGTTTCGGAGGAAAGATGCCAAAGATAATTGGGAGGCTAAAATCACTTAAGGGGCTTAACTTTTCTAATGATAACCTTACAGGTTATTTTCCATCATCATTTGGAAATTTGTAAAATCTTGAATGGTTAGACTTCTCTTTCAACAAGCTTATCGGGGAGATTCCTAGGCAATTGGCAGATCTACCATGGCTTGAAGTTTTAAAGTTGTCACATAACCAACCTACAGGAAACATACCTTCAGGAAAGCAATTTAATACATTTGATAATGATTTTTACCCTGAAAACCTGGGATATGTGGATTTCCATTGTCAAGAACGTGCGACAGCCATGAGGCAAAGAAACCACCACAATTGACCTTACAACAAGAAGACAATTTAGAGCCTAAAAATGGGTTTGGTTGGCAAGCTGTGTCAATGGGTTATGGATGTGGAGTGATATTTGGAATGTTGATGGGATATCTTACGTTCAAAATTGGAAAACCAAAGTGGATTGTGAGGATGGTCAAGTTAGAGCAACATATCATGCTCAGAAGGCTAAAGAAGAATGCCCAAAGACTTGGTGGAAAAAAACAACTAGTTAGAACAATTTGTGGGTGGTTTTGCTAGAGTTTTTCAAGAAGCTTTTAAAGGCATGTTGTACTATGTTGTAATTTTTGGCAACCGCAAAGAAGATTGAACCCACCCATGATGGATGTAGTGAAGAAGGAGATTCTCAAACTTCTTGAAGTTGGAGTAATTTATTCTATTTCAGATAGCAATTGGGTTTGCCTGGTTCAAGTGGTTCCTAAAAAGACTGGAATAACTGTTGTGAAAAATCAGAATGATGAGTTAGTTCCTACCCGTGTTCAGAATGGGTGGCGGGTTTGTATAGATTACAGAAAATTAAATACTATAACCCGCAAGGACCACTTCCCTTTACCTTTTATTGATCAAATGCTTGAAAGGTTAGCAGGTCATTCTTACTATTGTTTCCTTGATGGTTATTCAGGTTATTTTCATATTGCAATTACTTCGGAGGATTAAGGAAAGGTGACTTTTACCTGCCCATTCGGGACTTTTGCATATCATCTCATGCCCTTTGGCCTTTGCAACGCCTCAGCCACTTTCCAAAGGAGTATAGTTAGCATATTTTCAGATTATGTTGAGCATATCATAAAAGTTTTTATGGATGATTTCACAGTTTATGGAGACTCATTTGATAATTGTTTGCATAACCTTACACTTGTTCTTCAAAGATGCATAGAAACTAACCTTGTGTTAAATTCTGAAAAATGTCATTTTATGGTTGAACAAGGTAGATTTGGGTCATGTTGTTTCATCTAGGGGGATTAAGGTAGATAAAGCTAAAGTTGATATTATTCAATCTTTACCTTATCCCACTAGTGTGCAGGAAGTTCGTTCTT
>CM066172.1:38952533-38955033 GCA_033629205.1 Lithocarpus polystachyus
TATGTTTTATTTAAACAAGTCATATGACTTATTAAAAAAGTCATTGGACTAAATTTATACATAAATAACTTCTTCAATCATCACATGGTAAGTTGGAGGAATATAGTTCCAAAAGATCGATTTGAAACTAAATTTTATAGTGATAGTGAGAATGGGTGCTACGCCTAAGAGTTGTGGGTCAAAAGGCAGACGCTAATGGGGCTGTGGGCTTGTGGTAGTGCTATTGTACAATATTTTTTTTGGTGGGGGTGGGGCGGGGGGGGGGGGGGGTGGGCGGCGGCAGGCGAGGGAACAAAGGCTTGGGCTTGGGCTTCGAAAGACTGGGGGACTGGGGTTTGTTCTTTTAACCATTAAGTACATCTTAATGGGATTATAAGAATTTTCTTGTACATAATTGGAAAATTTTTGCGAGTCTGTGTTTTTCATCTTTTGAATTTTTGCAAAATTTTCCTTTAATTCTTAGTTATGTTTGTGGTTGTGGGAACATACATGTTCCATTGCCAAAAGGTAATATCCTTAGAAATAAATACTTCACATGCTTTTTGTAAATAAATCTTTGAAATAAATATTCACATGCTACGTTATAAATGAATACTCACATGTGTGTGTGTCTCTCTCTTTCTCTCTCTCTCTCTCTCTCTCTCTCTCTCTCTCTCTCTCTCTGTATATATATATATATATATATATATAGTTTGAATAAAAAAATTTTTAGAAAACAAAATGCGAAGTATCTAATTTTGTCATCAAAAGGATAATGTTAAAATTAAAATTAAAATGGGGGGTGCGCCTAACACCCCATTTTTCTATGGTAGTATTTAAGAAATTTAAATTATACAAAAATTAATAAAAAAAGAACTTCCTTCTCAAAATAATAATAATAATAATAATGATAATAATAATTTTCATCTAGAAGATAATTTTATTATTAAGACCAAAAGATAATTTTCATCCAGATTTTTGTCTTATCAATTGTATCAAATTGATTAAGAATCAGGGCTGTAGTGACATGTTAACAATGCCAAGACGTTATTTCATCCAGGCCTCCCTCTCATGTAAAGTTCTAAGTATCATGATTAGTGGCGGCTCCAAGAAGTTTTTTGAAGGTGGTCATTAAAAAATTTAAATTATACAAAATCTAATAAATATAGAATTTTATATATTGAATAAACACATTAAGTCTTACAATTTCCTTTTACAAATTATCTTAGTTATTCAATATTTTATAATTCTTTAAAGTTTTCTAAATAAATAGTGTCAAATTTTTTTAAGTATATTTAAAATAAATTATATATTTTAATAAGAAAAATATTTATTTTTCTCCCAGCATATCAACATATTGAGAACATGTAGGAGTATTCATGCTGTCACAGGTGGGGGCCTTAGGCTCATTAACGTACTGGGTCCTTACAAGTCAGTCATTCGAAGCCTTTCGTTTTAGGGAAATACTCTGCCCACTACTTTTTCAAAATACTTTCACAACAAATACTATGTGGCATGTTGTTATTGACGGCCAAAAAAATAATTTCAATTACGAATTCAAATTAAAACTAGTAACAACTTGTCATCTAAAATTTGTTGTGTAGGTGTTACGAAAATATTATGCACATAACATTTCTCTTTGTTTTATTGTTCTTTTGCTTTTGACATTGACATGCAATTAATGTAAAGAATGTCATATAGATACACCCAAAACAAGTGGGAGCTTTCTTTGTCGGCTTTTCTTTATGGAAAGTTATACTTTGATTTGATTGGACTTATATAGATACGTTGTGAGTATGATTTGAGAGGAAAAGGGAATAACAATAATGTCAACCACAAAAATACGTTATGGGGTGTGAACATCTCATCAAAAGACAAGTCCTCTTCCTATAAATAGTGCAACAATTTCCCTTGATCATTCTTAATAACTTCACCAAAGATGTATATTTAAATTACCCCATCGCATTCTAAAATCCTTGCAAACCAAGCCTCTTAAGTCCTAACTCATTTCACTCTTATAATTCCAATCATTTTCTTTCTTCATCAATATCGAACCACGTATTTTTGGAGGAAAAACCTTTTTAGCATTGCCACAGTCATTATGCTTTTGTCTTTGGGTGTTACAAAGCCAAAGACAAAATATGGGGTAAAAATAATGTCATTTTCACCATAAATAAGAATTCCAAATAAATCATCACTAAATTAAACTATTAAATTAAAAATTTTTAATTCTAACACAATCATTTTAAGATCAACTATGTGCATTGAAAACTCAATAAATTTTTTTTGATAAGCAAAACTCAATAGTATTTGTAGGAGTGTTAGGCCAGGAATTCCTTATCCATTGACGTGTTGGGCCTAAAACCCAAGCTGAGGACCGAGGTTCGTTCGAGAATAAGTAAATTCTGTCAAGGAAGTCTATGTTGATAGATAAGGAAGTTACAATTGAACGCAGTAACTAAGGAGGTAGTGCTGAGGATGGGTGTCACCTCGGATGACCAAGCCGAGGTATTTTTTGATG
>CM066172.1:38962533-39027533 GCA_033629205.1 Lithocarpus polystachyus
AAATGATGCGAACCTCAACAGACTCGCTTTGAGACCCAACAAACAATATTGGAATATTGCCCCAGAAAGCTAAAATTCAGATTTGATAGAAACCCTGACCCAACGTTTATAAGAGAAACGCGAACCAAAGGTATAAGTAACAGACCTTGACCCAATGATTATAAAGGAATCACGAACCAAAGGTATAAGTTTGAACGCCACAAGGAAGAATCCTTGATAAGTTCTCAGTTCTTGAAAAACCAAAGAGAAGAGCAAAGCCTCACCTTTTTCTGATTTTTATTCAATAATCTCCTCTATTACAATGAGTGCATGCTATTTATAAGGCATGGCTGAATGTAGAAAATATAAAAAACGTACTAAATAATAAAACCCTAATTAAAACCTGATTGTGTTTGAAAATAACATATCCAAAATAGGAAAAACCCTAAAAAACGTTCTAAATAATAAAAGCCTAAAATTAAGGAAGATCTGGTCCAAAATTAGAAGATCTAAATTAGGAAAAGTATCTATTAACTGATTTAGAGCTGGAAAGTCAATCAGCCATAATTCCATGCCATAAATAGCGCCCAATTACGTCAGATCAGCCCTCAATAGCTTGGATTAAATTTATTAGCCCTTCATCTTCTTTTGGGCCCAACTTGGAATGTGAATCAGCCCAAATCCCTTGAATCAGCCCATTAAGTGCTTCTTTGATCTTCTTGGATCTTGCTCTTGTAATTGGCCCAACTGGAACATGCAATGGATCCTTGAATGCTTGTTGATTCTCATCAGTTTATTAACCTCATGAATGTACTTGGTGCATTAGTTAGACCAAAAGGCATTACCAACCACTCATACAATCCATATTTAGTTTTAAAGGCAGTTTTCCATTCATCACCCTCTTTCATCCTAATTTGATGATACCCACTTTTCAAATCAATTTTTGTAAAGACACATGATCCATGCAATTCATCCAACATGTCATCTAGCCTAGGGATGGGATGTCTATACTTTACCGTAATGTTGTTGATAGCCCTGCAATCAACACACATCCTCCAAGTTCCATCCTTCTTAGGCACAAGCAGCACCGGCACCGCGCATGGGCTCATGCTTTCTCTCACATGTCCTTTGGTCAGCAACTCCTCAACTTGCCTTTGAAGTTCCTTTGTCTCCTCCGGATTACTCCTATAGGCTGGTCGGTTAGGGATTGTTGCACAAAATTAATTTGATGCTCTATTCCTCTAATAGGTGGCAATCCACTAGGTACATCATTAGGAAACACATCCTTATATTCCTTGCTGTTGACGTGGCATCTAGTATGAAAAATGTTCTCCCTTTGTTGTTCCATATCATCCTCTTTGACTTGGGCACTTAAAGCACGCCTAGCCACAAGTGACTCACCCTCCACTGGATACTCCACATCATCGTCACAAGCATCCTCAAGTGATGGAATAGGGTCATCATCTCCCTCACTTTCAGTTTCCACCTCTCCATCAATATGTGCAATCATGGTCCTCTTATTTGGGCATTGTGAAGCAATATGACCTAATCCCAAACAACGAAAACACTTAATATCACGATTACGAGTTTGGGATTCATTTTTACCTTTGTTGACACTGGGACCTTCATCTCTCCTTTTTGGTGGTTCGGTTTTGGACTTGAAAACAGCCCCTTCATCTTTGCTCCCATTTGACTTCCATGAAGTAGAGGAGCCCGGATTTTGAAATGACCGAGTTCCTTTTCTTTTAAGCTGGCGTTCCACCTTTATTGCCATATGCACCATGTCCTCCAACTCCACGTAGTGCTGCAACTCCACCACGTTGGCAATGTCCCGATTCAGCCCATTCAGAAACCTTGCCATGGTAGCTTCTCTATCCTCCTCTACATTAGCTCAAATCATGGCAATCTCCATCTCCTTGTGGTAATCATCCACGCTCCTATAGCCTTGGGTAAGACTCTGTAATTTTTGATACAAGTCTCTATAGTAGTGACTAGGGATAAATCGCCTCCTCATGGTGACCTTCATTTGCTCCCACGTCTCAATAGGCCTCTCATGGTTTCTCCTTCTGTTCATCACAAGTTGATCCCACCATATAATAGCATAGTCAGTAAACTCAATCACAGCTAGTTTTACCTTTTTCTTCTCGGAGTAATTGTGGCACTCAAAGATGAACTCCACCTTCTTCTCCCACTCCAAGTACGCTTCTGGATCATTTTTTCCCTTGGAATGATGGTATCTTCATTTTTATGTTTCCTAGGCTTCTGTCAGTCCCATCTTGCCATCTTGGATCTCTTCGGAATCCTCTATCACGCCTTTCGCCTCTTCGTGCAAACCTGCCCTCATTGTTCCACGAAACTTGATCCTCTTCATCTTCAAACTCATCCTCATGGTAGTCATCAGAATCATACACGCTCGCATGCCTTTCTTGCCTTCTAGCATTAGGACCTCTTTGGGGATGCTCTTCACGCAAGTTAGCAATAACAGTATCTTGCCTGTCCAACCGATCCCGAATCTCATTAAATACAACGTTCATGCGTTCAAATTGTTGTTGCATAGCCTGCAACATGATAGATGACTCCTCCCCTCCTTCCTTATTTGATGTTTCGCCCCTGCAAAACATATTTTAAAAACTACAAAGAAAGGTTAGAAATAATTCCTCACAACACTCCCTCACGTGTTTGCACTCAGATTATGTCACTCCCACTCGTGTTTCACTCTTAAATTGGCTTTTTCCTGATATTAGTCTCACACTCTCTTGCCTTTTTTCACTCGCAGCTTCCCATTTTCAGTTCTGCAATAAACTAATAAACTTGATCAAGAAATTCAACTTGTAGTATTTAAACAAATACCAATGGCTAGAAAGTATGACAGAAACACAAATCAAAGAAAAATAGGATAAAAGAAAAAAATATAATTGCTCTGAGAGAACTGAAACTAAAAAAAAAAAATTTTTTTTTTTGCAGTCTTTTTTTTTCATGTTTTTTTTTTTTTTGGGAACTCAGTGCACAATTTTAACCCAGTGCACGTCACAAAACAAGAGCGAAGAACAAAAAACAGAAACGGAACAAGATAGGAAGATAACAGGAAACAAAAGATAAAATGACAGAAAACTGATTTTAGAACCTGGCTCTGATACCAAATGATGCGAACCTCAAACAACTCGCTTTGAAACCCAACAAACAATATTGGAATATTACCCAAGAAAGCTAAAATTTAGATTTGATAAAAAACCCAGACCCAACGTTTATAAGAGAAACGCGAACCAAAGGTATAAGTAACAGACCTTGACCCAATGATTATAAAGGAATCACGAACCAAAGGTATAAGTTTGAACGCCACAAGGAAGAATCCTTGATAAGTTCACAGTTCTTGAAGAACCAAAGAGAAGAGCAACGCCTCACCTTTTCTGATTTTTATTCAATAATCCCCCTATTACAATGAATGCATGCTATTTATAAGGTATGGCTGAATGTTGAAAATATAAAAAACGTACTAAATAATAAAACCCTAATTAAAACCTGATTTGTTCTGAAAATAGCAGATCCAAAATAGGAAAAACCCTAAAAAACGTTCTAAATAATAAAAGTATAAAATTAAGGAAGATCTGGTCCAAAATTAGAAGATCTAAATTAGGAAAAGTATCTATTAACTGATTTAAAGCTGGAAAGTCAATCAGCCATAATTCCACGCCATAAATAGTGCCCAATTAAGTCAGATCAGCCCTCAATAGCTTGGATTAAATTTATTATGCCTTTATCTTCCTTTGGGCCCCGCCTGGAATGTCACGCGATAGAATCAGCCCAAATCTCTTGAATCAGCCCATTAAGTGCTTCTTTGATCTTCTTGGATCTTGCTCTAGTAATTGGCCCAACAGGAACTGGCAATGGATCCTTGAAAGCTCGTTGATTCTTATCAAATAGGGAAACCTATTACTAGTGTACGCCAGCTCATAGATAGGATTGACAAGTATAAAAGGGTTGAGGAAGACCAGCAGCAGGGAAAAGGCGGTTATCCCTCAGGAGAGGACGGATTTAAGGTCGGACCATAATAACAACAATCGGCCACGAAGAGATTTTGGAAGGCAATTTGGATCCACAATTGCCCAAGTTGTTAACATTGTGTTCTGGGAACCAGTGCATCAAGTACTGGAAAAGATCAAGAATGAGCCATACTTCAGGTGGCCAAACAAAATGAGCGGAGATCCTACAAAGCGCAATCAGAGTTTTCACTGCCAATACCACTAGGAGCGGGGGTATACAACTGAGGAGTGTGGAATATTGTGGAGTCATCTGCAGTAGCTGATCCGAGATGGTAGGTTGAGACAATTCTTGAACTGACCTAGCGAGCAGGAAGGTCAGGCAGGATTAGGGATTCAAGGTAGTAATTCTTTAAGACCCCCTTTGGGCACTATCCACGTTATCCTTGCAACACCAGGAAGAACATGATCTTGTCCGTCTAGGGTAATGAAAATAGCTAGGTCATTTGCCGAGGACTCTGGACATGAACCGAAGAGGGCTAGGGTAAGGATCCAGCCTGTGTTAAGCTTCTCGGACGATGACAAAGCTGGGACTATACAGCCACATGATGATGCTCTGGTAATAACCCTTAGGATTGGTGAGTAATTGTGGATTAGGGTAATGGGGCAGAGATTATGTATCCGGATCTGTACAAGGGGCTTAATTTGAAACCAGAAGATTTGACCAGCTATGATTCACCTCTGGTGGGCTTTGACGGGAAAGTTGTTATCCCGAGAGGATAAATCAGACTGTCGGTTTAGGCTGGCTCAGAGGTGGTGGAGGTGGATTTTATAGTGGTGGATGCTTTTTCTCCATACACTGCCATTGTGGCACGGCCTTGGCTTTATGCCATTGGGGCCGTCTCGTCTACTCTTCATCTCAAAGTAAAGTACCCGTCTGGGGATTAAGTTGAAGAACTGGTTAGGAGTCAGTTTGTGGCTAGACAATTCTTGATGGCTACTATTATGCACCGGCCTGAGTCAGATTCTTCGGCTCCAGCAAATAAAGATTTGTAGTAGTTAAAGACCAAGGCCTCATCTCTTATTGGTGAGGCCGAAGAGGCGAAGTGTGAGGATTTGGAGAAAGTTGTTGTAGATGATGATCCGGAGAAAATTTTTCAAATCGGAACTCAGCTGCCTCCTCTGGATTGGGAAGAGTTGGTGAAATTTCTTAGGGAGAACATTGATGTATTTGCTTGGAATGCTTACGAAGCCCCTAAGGTAGATCCAAGCTTCATCTGTCATCACCTAAACGTCAATCCGTCTGTCACCCCTAAAAAGCAGCTTCCTTGGTGCTCTTCAAAGGATCATTCTGATGTCATCAAGGAGGAGGTGACGAAGCTTAAATGGGCTGGGGCTATTAAAGAGGTGTTTTATCCCGAATGGCTGGCTAACACTGTGGTTGTGAAGAAGAAGAATGGAAAGTGGCAGGTATGTGTATACTTCACGGATTTAAATAAAGGCTGTCCAAAGGACCCTTTTTCCATGCCTCGGATCGATCAATTAGTTGATGCAACTGTAGGACATCCCCGGATGAGTTTTTTGGACGCTTTCCAAAGCTATCACCAAATACCTTTAGCTTTAGAAGATCAAGAGAAGACATGTTTTGTCACTCCTACTGGGAATTATCATTACAAAGTGATGCCATTTGGATTGAAAAATGCAGGGTCTACTTACCAGAGAATGATAATGAGGATGTTTGAGCCACTGTTAGAAAAAAAATTGAAATTTACATTGATAATATGGTGGTCAAGAGCAAGAAGGAAGCCGAGCACGTTAACGACCTCGGAAACATCTTTGAAATCTTGAGAAGGCACAAGTTGCGACTTAACGCTTCCAAGTATTCTTTTGGGGTTGGATTAGGAAAGTTTCTGGGCTACATGGTCACGCACCGTGGGATTGAAGTCAATCCAGACCAAATTAAGGCCACCAATAATTTGCGGCTACCTCAGAATCCCAAGAAAGTCCAAAGGTTGAAGGGATGACCGTTGCTTTGAACCAATTCATATCCAGGTCGGTAGACAGGTGTAGGTCTTTCTTCCAGTTGTTGAATAAATGGAAGGGATTTAAGTGGACCAAGGAGTGTGCCTTGGCCTTCCATCAATTAAAGGAGTATCTTTCCTGGCCATTTATTATGTCCAAACCCAAGGTAGATGAGGTCTTGTTTGCCTATGTGGCAGTGGCCGCTCACGCAGTAAGCCTGGTGTTGATAAGAGTTGACTGTGGCATACAAAAACCAGTTTATTACGTGAGCAAATCCATACATGAGGCCAAGGTCCGGTATTGACCACTCGAGAAAGCTATTTTGGTAATGGTGCATGCCACTTATAAGCTTCCTCATTATTTCCAATTGCACACAGTTGTTGTCTTGACTCAGCTACCACTCAGGGCTCTACTACGAAGCACTGACTATACTGGAGGGATTGCCAAATAGGGGACGATGCTAGGAGCCTTTGACATCAAGTACATGCCCCGTACTTTTGTCAAGGGTCAAGTATTGGCCGCCCTGGTGGCCGAGTTTGCTGAAACCCCAGTACAAGAAGAGATGAAGAAGCAGAACATGGATGGAAATTCAGTTGGTGTAATCTCTATACAAAAAGCTTTGCCCTAGAGGGTTTATGTTGATGGCGCTTCAAATCTCAAAGAATCTGGAGTGGGGTTAGTTCTAATTTCCCCCGAGAAAATCATAATTGAAAAATCCTTGAGACTAGGTTATTCGGCCACAAACAATGAAGCTAAGTATAAAGCTTTGCTAGTTGGAATGACCATGGTTCAAAAGATGGGTGGAAAGACAATGGAAATATTCTCGGACTCAAGACTGGTGGTAGGTCAAGTCCGAGGAGAGTTAGAAGCCAGAGATCTCAGAATGCAAAAATATTTAAACCAGGTTAGACATTTACAGTCTCAGTTTGAATCCTTTAATTTATTGCAAGTCCCTAGAAGTGGAAATACACATGCAGACTCACTTGCAACATTAGCGACCTCCTGGCACAGAGTTTACCCAGAGTAATTCTTGTAGAGGATCTTGTTAAGCCTTTTGGGCTGAAAAGAGAGGTGGTCTTTGTTCACCAGACAAGGGTAGGTCCTAGCTGGATGGACCCTATCTCATTATTCCTTAAAAATGATGTCCTGCCTGATAATAAGTCCGAGGAAGACAAAATACGGAGGAAGGCTCTTCAGTTCTGGCTGTCTGACGATCAAAAATTGTATAAGAGATCTTTTTTCAGGCCATATCTGTTGTGCATACACCCTGAAGTAGTTGAAATACTCTTGGAAGAGTTACATGAAAGAATTTATGGAAGCCAGTTGGCGGAAGGTCTTTATCCCACAGAGCTCTCACTCAAGGGAATTGGTGGCCCAACATGCAAAGAGAAGCCCAAGAATATGTAAAGAAGAGGTTGGATGATTCCAAGGGAAGATGGATAGAGGAACTACCACACATTCTTTGGACATACCGGACTACACCTCGAAGGTCCACTGGAGAAACTCTTTTTTCATTGATTTATGGAGCCGAGGCTGTTATTCCATTGGAAACTGGATTCCCTACATTAAGAACAAGCTCTTTCACTTCAAGCAGCAACGATGACTTACTGAAGAAGGGTTTGGATTTAGTTGAAGAACGAAGAGAAAATTCCATGGTCCAATTGGCCTACTATCAGCATAAACTTAAGCAAGGGTATGATGCCAATGTGAAAGTAAGGCCACTGGCAGTTGGTGATTTGGTGTTGAAAAAGTTTTTTGGCTCTTCAAAGAACCCAGCTTGGGGAAAGTTGGGACCCAACTGGGAGGGGCCGTATCGTATTACATCTATGGCAGGAATAGGTGCATAGTGTCTAGAAGACCTGGAAGAAAAGGCTATACCGCGCTCCTAAAATGTAAATAACCTAATGAGAATATACTTTATCATGTTTGTGGTGGTTATAGTACGTGTCAAGTATCATTTGTCTAAGTGTTAAGCAAGAACCTTAGTCAAGCCTGGTCCTCGGACCACATACTTTGGGAAAATTAACACCCTATGACATCTTTCTAAGTGTTAAGCAAGAACCTTAGTCATGCCTGGTCCTCGGAACACATACTTTAGGAAAATTAACATATCTAGATTTTGGAAGAAGAATAACACATTATATTGATTGTTTAAATTGTCTGATGGAAGTAACCTTATTAAACAATTTAAATTTCCATTAGAGAAGCATGTACAACTACACGCCAAAAATCCTACGTTAAATCATTTGACAGTATATCCATGATTCATTTCTAGTTTGATTACTGGATCTAAAACCTTTAATTTAGCAAAGGGAAGAAACTCAACTGGTGTTTGACATGAATCAGTATTGCACTACTTACTTGCAGGGTTGAAACTGTTCCACATCTTTCCATTAGCAAAGTACTAAATGAGGTGAAAACTGCATCAATATTTATTTAGAAACCTTAAAAAGAAGTTAATTGCTCATAACTTTCATTAATAGAAGCCTTATAGCAAGCCGTATGGATTACAAAAAAGTCACGTTGATTACAAATTCAAAGTAGCATCTAAAAATAAAAATACAAAAGAGCAGGTTACATCAATAAATTATTTCTTTTTTATTACAATTTTTTCTTTGGGAGGAGCTTGGTGAGGCTCTGTAGGAGCTGTTTCTGAGATCTTAGGACCCTTGCCTGCTGGGTTAGCTTTACTAGGCAGTGGAAGAGAAGCCAAGACAATTTCCATACTTTGTTAGGATTCTCTCTCAGCTTGTGGGTCCTAGGTGGTAATAGGAGGCTACGAAGAAGCAAGCGCCATTCCTTGGTCATTTTTCTCTTCTTCTATCACCTTGGATACCTTGTTAGAGAAGGTGGGGACGATGGCCGTGCTATCCTTACCTACCTACACCACTTTAGGAGTGTTAACAGACCTTAAGCCAGAAGGAGTAGACTCTCTGATGGCAGGGGGGTAGTACACACTTTCTGCCTTCCTAAGTATTGATGAAGTCTCAACCTCAACTTGGTTGAGAGCTTCGATCCATACTTAGGCGCAGTAAGTCCTGCACACCTCCGAGACCTCAGCCCTTAAAGCTTCCTCTGTCTCTGCCACTCCTACGTCGTATCCTTCTTGCTCGGCCTGACCCGAGCTTTCTTAGCCTTCACCCTTGCCAGCTCGGCCTCCTCCAATCTCTTTTTGAGGGCAGCGATTTGAGTTTTGGAGGCAGCCAACTGGTCCTCAGCATTTCGGAGGAGCACCCTGTGGCCCTCGGCCTGCTTTTCAGCACTGTCGAGGGCAGCAGCTGCGCTTTTTCCCTCCCTCTCCTCCTCCATCAATTTTTGCTTCAGCTCTTGGGCGTTCTTCTCATCCGCATTGAGAGCGTCCACGGCGGCGTTGTGTTTTGCTTCTTCCTCCTTCATCTGCCTGTGGCAGTAATAGGTCATCTCTTTCACTTGGAAAGAAGCTTGGACGGCCTGCCAAGGAAGGAAACACGGTTCAGAAAAAGAAGAAGAGAAGTATATATATATATATATATATATAAAATAAATAAGTAAAAAAAATATTGGTGAGTGGAGAACGTACATAGCCAGGTATCTCTTCAGGCTGAGGAAGACTTCATGTCTCTTCATCGACCGAAGCTCAGCCATATATTCTGGGAGCAGTAAAGCCTGCTCTACCGCATCGACCACATAGCCAGCCTTACCTCCTTGAAAGTCTCTAATGGAGGCATTGGCTGGTAGAGGAGCACCGTCTAGCATTGATGTCGGCAGCCACGCTTTAGGGGCGGTCAAAGGACCACCCCTCTTCTCGGCGTCCCTTTGCCCCACCTTAGACTGCTTGGCCGCTCGCTGTGCCTCGTCCTCTTGGGTAGGGTGGCTTTTACCTACCTCCATCACCTCTTTACCCTTTGAGTCCCTTTTTCTCTTCAGGTCGACAGGTTGGAGTCCGAGGGGCAGGGAAGGTGGAACGACGGGAGGCTTAGCCTGAGCTATTTTAACCGGAACATCCTTCTCGGGTTGGGATTCTATCAACTCCAACGGACTGGACCTAACCTTGCGTTGGTCCCCATTTCGTCGAGTGTTGGCATGAATGGAAGGTTGAGATTAACAGTCGAAGTATCTGGGGACAAATCTCGGTTGAAGACTTTAAACTCATCCTCAGAAACAGATACTTCTACTACTTCTTCTTCCCTTGAAGAGGCCGGGTGAAAAGAAGTTCCTTCCTCAGCTTTGTGTTGTGGTGGTTGGACTACCTGTGGAATTCCCTCAGGGATGGATGCAGCCATATAAGCACCCTCTACTATTGGGGTAGTGGTGAGAATACCCTCCGTTTTTGAACCCGATATGAGAAAGGGTGCGGCAGCGCTTATCCAGTGCAGGCGTAGGTCTCGAGCTTTAATGACACACTTTGTCACCTAGAAAGCCTTTAAAATTGGCGTATATTTCAAAATCAAATGAGCCGCCCTGAGTTAGCCATCCGTATGAATAAAAACCTTAGCTGTGAGGATTTTATCCAAACTTTCTTGGTTGACAAGGCCAAAGTGGGTAATGGCGGCTTTAGCGTCTGCAAAACAAAACAAAAAATAATAATAATAATCGTAATTAGCAGAGAGCAATGCAAGCAAAAAAATGAATGATGAAATGAAAGGAAAGAAGCATTTAAGAAATTATGAACCTAAAGCTAAAATCCCACCTAGTTTCCCCTCTTCTGTTGGGCAGGGAAGGCCATCGTGCCATTCCCCTGATAGGATTAGTAGGAAATCCTTTTTTAGTCCCTTGTTAGATTCAGGGAGGCATTGAATAAGTCTAACTTCAGGGTGCCTGGATTTGAGGTAATACCCATGCCCTTTCAAGTGATAAAGGTTGTAGACCTAGTTAACATCATAGTGGGTCAACCCTAAGCCCATTTTCTTGTTGAGGGCATCTACAGAACCTAAGATTCTAAACATATTGGGAGCACACTGTGTGAGAGATAGCCTGTGAGCTCTAAGGTAACCCCTAGTCACATCACCCATAGGAATCATTATCCCTCCTTCTATCAAAGAAATCATCGGGATTACTACCTCCCCCTCTTTCCTATCTATGTGCCACTAACCCTCTTCACAGTATCTAATGCCTACTCTAGGAGGGATCCCATATTGAGCCCTAAATCTTTCTATTCCCTCCTCAGATTCTACTAAGCCTTTAAACCTACCCATTTCTAAAAGAAAATTGAAGTGACTAAGAAGATTGAAAAAAGAAGATGAGGTCGAGGATAAATAAAACGCAGAGAAAAGAGGGAGTGGGTAAAAAATTATTAACAAAATGAAATAGGGAGTTTAGGAAAACTTATAAGAAGAAAAAGGATATCCTTGGATGGACTTTTAGTACTTATAAGGGAACAAAGGAGGTGGACAAACTGACAGGTTTAGTGTATTTGCACTGGAATGAAGTGGGCATTAAGATAAGGTGAATAATTGATTCGAAGGGTATTTATACCTAGGAGAAACCCAAAAGGGGGAAAATTCCCGCTCGTTCCCCAGTGAAACCCTCAGCCATTGGATTCACATTATGCGTAGAATGTGGAAAACAGGGAGCCGTTAGAATTTAATGAGGACGCATCTCAAACACCGCATCGTTAGGAGTGTGTCTTGAGTAGTTAAAAAAGGCACCTTTGTAAGCAAAAGTGAACTGAAACGGGTACGTGGTAAAGACAATGACATCGAAATCCTCCTTTCTTCTTGAGGACTCAGAAAGAAGTATCTCAATGGGCTATTGTAGGAGCGTTGGGCTAGGAATTCCTTACCCATGGACGTGTTAGGCCTAAAACCCAAGCCGAGGATTGAGGTTTGTCCGAGAATAAGTAAATTTTGTCAAGGAAGTCTGTGTTGATAGACAAGGAAGTTATTATTGAACGTAGTAATTAAGGAGGTAGTGCCGAGGATGGGTGTCACCTCGGATGACCAAGCCGAGGTATTTTTTGGTGGTCTGCCACACAAGTTAACACCTCAGAAGGTTTTGTCGGAGCAGATAAGCATTTTTGAAATGTACAGTAAGGGAAGATCCTAAAATATCAAAGGGGAAAGCTGCTACCACCGCATTGAATGCTCTGCAGCTAATCCTCTGGCTGCATTAATGTGGAGGTGATATCTGAACAGTGAATTTCAGCCTTATAGCTACTATATAAAGACTTCAGAAAAAGGGGGATGGAATGAGTATTAACACCAACCATCTAGATTGCATGTGGAAGGCAAGGAGGAGATAAAGGAGGAGTATAAATGGAGGAGGATACCCAAAAAGGGCGGGGATCGAGAAATCAAGAAAGAAACACTATAGCCACTAAGAACCAGACCTGTAATCAAGTTAGAGCATTATACATACCAAGGTTGATCTCCTCGGATGCAAGCCGAGGATTGTTTTCTAAAATTAAACTTGTCTGTTTTCAATTGTTTTTAGGCCTTTTGGGCTGGTTCATCCATCGTTTAGGCTTAGGAACCGAATCTGTGCCCATATAGTATTGATATAAGCTAATTACATATATCTCTATGTATTAGGAGAATTTAGAAAGTTAGTTAATTCTACCTCTACTGACTAAAATACCCCTAATACCTCTTATTATCATTACACTTAAAAAAAAAATGGGGCATATAAGGAAATTCAATAGCTAAATTCAAAATTAATTTATAAAAAAAAAATCCCATTACAACCCCACTACCAAGCATTTACACAACCTTTTAGAAAATTTTAAAGGTTTTATTTTTAAAACCCATCTAGAATGTAGACATTAAAAAAAAAAAAAAAAAAAAAAAAAAAACACTCTTAACGTGCGGAACTAAATTATTTTCTCTTTGCAAAATTTTCGGATTCTATTATTATTTCTTTAAAACAAATATAAAAAATTCTCTTAACACTTTTTACTACTCTCACACAAATCCACAATCCCACTTTTTCTTTCTCCTTCTTTTTTTTTTTTTCTCTTTTTTTTTTTTTTTTTAAATCCTCACGTTTCCCTTTGGTTCATTCAAAATTCAAATAACCCTAACGTTCCATTTGAACTCAAATTATTATTATTATTATTATTGAACTTTAATTATTTTTTTTAATTGCATCTCATGCGGTTTAACAAAAAAACTAAACTATACATCATTTTTTTAATTTGTTTTAGCTATTGCTATATTACGCTTGCATATAATTCTGTAGTATTATGTTAATGCCATCAATACGGATGAGGTGCAAACACAAGAGAGTGGCTGTCAAGAAAGAGGAGATAAGCAAAGAGAAATTGGAAAACCTCCATTTATTATCTAAGGAAGAGCAGGATCTCTAGCATGAAGTTCCACTTTAATTTTTGTACTAATTGTTTAAACAAATTTCAAAATTATTACATATTTCTTTTGTTTTTTTGTTTTTGTTTTTTGTATTTTTTTTTTTTTGTATGAACCTTCCTATAGATTTTTTTTTGTTTAACTGTCCCATTAGATTTCAAGCGTTACAATATATTTAAATTTTTTTTATTTATTGTTCTAGGAGATTTCAATTCCATTTTAGATTTTGTGTCAATTATTACTTTTTTTTTGTAAAGTAAGGAGGAAGTTTTCCTTTAATAAATGATATATTTAAAGTATATTTAAAGTAATAAACGATAAATGATATTTTAAAGTAAATAAATGAATATTTTAATAGAAAGATATTTATTTTTCTCCCAACATATCAACACATTGAGAACATGTGGGAGCATTCACACTATCACACGTGAGCCCCTTATGCATATTAACGTACTGGTTACTTCTTACAAGTAAGTCCTTCGTAGCCTTTTATTTTAGATAAATACTCTGCTCACAATATTTTCACAGCAAATGTTATGTGGGATGTTGTTATTAGTGGGTAAAAAAATAATTTCAATTATGAATTCAAATTAAAACTAGTAACAACTTGTCACTTAAAATTTATTGTGAAAGTGTTACAATTCCAATCATTTTCTTTCTTCATCAATATCGATCCATGTATTTTTGTAGGAAAAACCTTTTCAACATTGCCATAGTTATTATACTTTTTTTTTTTTCATTTTGTTTCAGAAAACAAAAGGAAATGATATTATATTATGACTAGACTCATCACATGTGCTTTGCGTATGCAATAATGCTCATTTTTATATATTTATTTTTTGGATTTGTGTTGTAATGTTTAAAAGTGATATATAAATAATTGCGTGTATTTTTTTTCTAAAAAAAAGAGGTAAGATAACATGAAATAATATTTAAAAATTAGATAGAAATAATGTCCTACGTTTTTGGCGGAATGGAATAGAAAAAAGAAAAAAGCATAACTATAAGATTTGAGTATTTTAGAGATTTTAAGAATTTGTGTAAGGGTATTTTGGTACACAAAATGTTGAAATCCAAAGAAGGAATCTTGTTATTAATAGTACAGATAAATAGATACTCCCAGCTCTCTTTCCCACAAACCTTTCTCTCACCACACTCCCAAAAACACCTCTCTCTCTCTCTCCGCACTTCCAAATCAATTCTCTTCTCTTCTCTTCTCTTCTCTTTGGTCTCAAAAAAAAAATGCTCTATTTTTCTCTCCCTTTGTGGTAATGGGTTTTGATTTTGATTTTAGTGTCGTGGTGGTGATAGATACCAAGTCTCTCACTAGGAACGGAGCTAGGAGTTCAAGTTTGTGGAGGTAAAGTATAAAAAAAATCATTATAAAACTCCAAATAACATCCATTTAGTATTGAGTATTAACAATGTAATCATTTATGAAAAATGGACTCAACGGTCTTTTAAATCTTATAAATTTTAGAAATTGTTTATAATTGAATTTGTACAAAATATTGTAATGATGTTATTTTTAATGAATAACATAAAATTGTTCGTCAAAAACTCATCTTGCATTTTAATATCAAAAAATACGCACATACATACAAAACGAGACAATGCATCTAGCACAACACTACAATCAACCAACTTTATTAATTATCAACAACTAACTACTAAAATTTCAAACCAACTCAAATTAAAAAAAAAAAAAAACACTAAAAGACAAGAAAAAGACAAGAAAGAAGAAATAGAAAAAGTCAAGAAAGAAGAAATAGAAAAAGTCAAGAAAGAAGAAACAAAGAAGATACAAGATAGAGTAAGTATAAAGCCTGTAACTATACAAGATAGAGTAGGTAGAAAGCCTATAACTCTACCTGTAACTCTACAGGACCTAATGACAGAAGCTAAAATGGTAAAATAAGAAATTAAAGAAATTAAAGAAGATAATTCTACAGAATTAAATGAACAAAATACTGCTGAAATTATAAACTTGACAGCATGTTCTAAATCTATGATAGACCTCCCTTCTTTAAATATGTCGGATAATAACAATAGACAAAAAATTTTGAGTTTAATTGACAGGGTAATTTTTCAAAAAAGGCATACAGAAATCACTTCGGTAATCAATAAAGAATTTTCTTTGACAGAAATTGCTTTAATAGACTCAGGCACTGATATGAATTGTATCCAAGAAGGGTTACCTTTAAAGTATTGCGAAAAATCTTCAAAAAGATTAACTTAAGCTAATGGAGAAAAGTTGATAATTAATTACAAAATACCTAATGTCCATATATGTAATGATGGAATATGCTTCGAGACAGTGTTTTCTTTAATTAAAGACCTTCCTTCTAAAATAATTTTAGGAAACCCCTTTATGGCTACTCTACCCCTTTCTAACGATAGACGAAGGAATTAAAACCAAGGTGTTAGGAAAAGATATAACTTTTAAATTCATCTTACCACCTATCCCGAAAGAAATCTATTCACTCAATCATATTTCTATAATAAAGAGAATTGATAAAGAAAGGATTGACAGAAAAAATAGACACTTGAAATCCTTAAAGTCAGAAATAACATACAAAATAGTTGCTGATCAATTAACTGACCCCATATTGAATCATAAAATAAAATTATTCAGACAACAGATTGAGGCAGAAATTTGTTCTAATCTCCCCACTGCTTTTTGGCATAGGCACCAACACATAGTTCAACTATCTTATGAAAAAGACTTTAATGAAAGGCAGATACCTACTAAAGCTAGACCAATACAAATGAATAATGAATTATTAGAACACTGTAAGAATGAAATTGAAGACCTTTTAAATAAAGGACTAATTAGAAAAAGCAAGTCTCCTTGGAGCTATGCTGCTTTTTATGTTAATAAACAGGCAGAATTGGAACAAGGAGTTCCAAGATTAGTTATAAATTATAAACCCTTAAATATAGAATTACAATGGATAAGATATCCCATTCCCAATAAGAAAGATTTACTTGACAGACTTCATGAAGCAACCATATTTTCTAAATTTGATATGAAAAGTGGATTTTGGCAAATACAAATTGATGAGAAAGACAGATATAAAACTGCTTTTACAATTCCTTTCGGCCATTATGAATGGAATGTTATCCCTTTTGGATTAAAAAATGCACCTAGTGAGTTTCAAAATATAATGAATGATATATTTACACCTTTTACAGAATTTTCAATTCTCTATATAGATGATGTTTTAATTTTCTCAAAATCAATTGATGACCACTGGAAACACCTAGAGATATTTGTCAAAGTAATTTAATACAATGGTTAGTTGTCTCAGCCACTAAGATAAACTTATTCCAAGATAAAATCAGATTTCTAGGACATAATATTTATAAGGGAACTTTAAGCCCCATTAACAGAGCCATTCAATTTGCAGATAAATTTTCAGATGAAATAAAAGATAAAAATTAGTTACAAAGGTTTCTTGGCAGCTTAAATTATGTTTCAGACTATTTTCAAGGATTAAGAAAAATACGCAGACCCTTATACAAATAATAAGAAAAGAATCCTCCTTAATGGACAAAAAAACACACTATGATAGTTTGACAGATTAAAAAATATGTCAAACATCTCCCTTGCATTGTTATTCCTTCACCCCATGCTTTTAAGATTGTTGAGACAGATGTTTCTGATATAGGCTATGGTGGAATCCAAAAACAAGAAACAAAAGATGATACTAAAGAACAAATTGTTAGATTTCATTCTGGCTCTTGGACAGCTACTCAGCAAAATTACAGCACAATTAAAAAAGAAATTTTATCCATTATATTATGTGTCTCAAAATTTCAAAATGATCTTTTCAACCAAAAGTTTTTAATCCGTGTGGATTGTAAAAGTGCTAAAGAAGTTTTACAAAAAGATGTTCAAAATCTTGTTTCCAAACAGAGTTTTGCTAGATGGCAAGCTATTTTAAGTGTTTTTGACTTTGATATTGAATATATTAAAGGAGAAACTAATTCAATTCCTGATTTCTTAACTCTTGAATTCCTACAGGGAAGATGAGTTCCCCTGCAGATAAAAGCAAATCCCCCAAACTTAGAACCAGACAGTCTTATGCTGCTCCTCCGATTCCTCCCCCCAGTAGATTTCTCCCTTGTCCCTCTTTCACCTCATGCGCATTTTCTTCAAATAGATCCCAAGAAAGAACCCCATTGACTTGTAGTCCAAACCCCTTCCAACCTCTCTCTCCCCAAGCCCCACTCCCACGTCCAAACAGTCTTATGCCATGCCCTAAACCTCCTCAACCCCTCCCTTAAAAAAACCATTTAACATGGCCGTGTCCTCTTTTCCCCCTTTAACCTCTCCCTCCAATCAGCCAAAATACAAATCCTCTACCTCTCAGGAAGCCCATACCCCAAAAGAGATCACAATGTTGAACTCCTAAAAAACTCCTAGAACTTTATTTTATGGATTGAACCAGAATACCAGCACATAACAGACACCCTTTCGCTAATCAGATAGCTCATACCCCTCGGATGGGAACATCCTAAGATAGAAACATTCAAGACCCAAACATTTTATGAGCATATTCTAGTTGATACAGATTCAATTTTGGTAAAACATATGTCCTGTTCCCAAGAACCAAACAGAGTTGCTACTCTAAGGTTGTCATAAAACAAATCCTTACCCCTTCCCAGTGGAAAGCAGAGCCCTGGATCACTAGGAACTTTTCTGTAACTTTTGAACCTCAGTTTTATAATTATTATTACTATATGGAAGTTTGGGATAGGTTCATTTTATTCCAAAATAATATTTACAAACATACTAGGTTTTTTCGGTTTGATATGTACAGAAAGAAAGACATGATGATACCAAGATGGTTCATTGACTGGTGGAATTCTTATGGGCTTGAAGCCATGATTCTCCCTCCTAATCTCTTAAAAGCCTATGAGACTTTCAAGAAAGAACCAAACATAGCACATCTTAAGGATTTTCCACATCCTTTACAGTTCATTTACAGGTTTTTAGATCTCCCATGGATCATTAGATGGGAATACAAGATAGAAAAGCATCCCCTGCATCCATTCCCCATGCTCGCTAGAAAGTTTAAACTAAAATGGTGGAATAAGTTTAATTTTGACCATATTTGCCAAGAACTACAGAAAAAGACTTCTTCCTCCCATACAGAAAGTTCTAATTTCCTTCTAGAAAAGAGTCAAGTTCAATGCCAGCTTGCCTCTGTCTCAGACAGAAGACAGCTTAAGAAGCAGTTACTTGAAGCTGCATCACAAATTTCAGATGATGAAGATGACACAGTAATGGAATCCTCCTCCCCAAATTACTAGACTCACCTTGAAGTATTCCAAGATTCTCAAGATCCCTATGACATATGATGGATGACAGACTAGAGACTTCTTTTTGACTAAAAGACAAGACAGACTAAAATACAAAGACAGAATCCCAAACATAATCTTGATCCTGATAGAATTATGACAAAACCACTATTCACCAGCACATGTGAATAGCTTCCAGAAAAAAAAAAGACTTTTGACACCATGACAGACTCCCAGACAGATTGAAAAGCGACTTTATGAAAATCTACTATTCATACAATAGTATCCACAATGTTTTACCAACAGAATAAGTTAAGTTACGTTTACTAACTCAGGTTACTTTTGAAGACTTACCATAGTTTAATTTCTCTATAAAAGGACAGACTCCGAAGATAGAAGACAGGTCCAATTCGAAGGTCCAAATTCCAGTTTAAAGCTTAGGTCCTAGATAGCCCTTTCTTTCCCTCAGAAAGACTTTTGTAATCCTTCACGTCTTGTAATCTTGTAACCCTTCCCTTCCAAACAGATATGAAATGACAAGTTTAGATAGTCAAAAGAAGGCTGAGATGGTGAAGAAACTCCATGAAAGTGTACGGCAACAAATAGAAAAGAAAAATGAGCAATATGCGACCAAAGCTAACAAGGGCCGTAGACAAGTCCTCTTTGAACCAGGTGATTGGGTTTGGGTGCATATGAGAAAAGAAAGATTTCCAGCTCGTAGGAGATCCAAGTTACATCCTAGAGGGGATGGTCCTTTTCAAGTCCTTGAGAGAATCAATGATAATGCATACAAGTTGGATGTTCTAGCTGAGTATAACATTAGTGCTACATTTAATGTTTCTGATCTTTCTCCTTTTGATGTAGGTGACGATTCGAGGACGAATCCTTTTGAAGAGAGGGGGAATGATGAGAATCAACAAGCATTCAAGGATCCATTGCAAGTTCCAGTTGGGCCTATTACTAGAGCAAGATCCAAGAAGATCAAAGACGCACTTAATGGGCTGATTCAAGGAATTTGGGCTGATTCACATTCCAAGCTGGGCCCAAAGGAAGATGAAGGTGTAATAAATTTAATCCAAGCTATTGAGGGCTGATCTGACGTAATTAGGCGTTATTTATGGCGTGGATTTATGGCTGATTGACTTTCCTGCTCTAAATCGGTTAATAGATACTTTTCCTAATAGATCTTCTAATTTGGACCAGATCTATCTTAATTTTAGGCTTTTATTATTTAGAACGTTTTTTAGCTATTTTCCTATTTTGGATCTGCTATTTTCAAACCAAATCAGATTTTAATTAGGGTTTTATTATTTAGTACATTTTTTATATTTTTCTACATTCAGTCATACATTATAAATAGCATGCACTTATTGTAATAGAGGATTATTGAATAAAAAAAATCAAAAAAGGTGAGGCTTTGCTCTTCTCTTTGGTTCTTCAAGAACTGTAAACTTATCAAGGATTCTTCCTTGTGGCGTTCAAACTTATACCTTTGGTTCGTGATTCCATTATAATCATTGGGTCAAGGTCTGTTATTTATACCTTTGGTTCCCGTTTCTCTTATAAACGTTGGGTCAGGGTTTCTATCAAATCTGAATTTTAACTTTCTTGGGTAATATTCCAATATTGTTTGTTGGGTCTCAAAGCGAGTCGATTGAGGTTTGCATCAGAGATTAGAACAAATTTTTGCCTCAATCTGTTGTTAGAATAATTTTATTTTATGATTCAATATGGGGTCAGTTAATTTATCAGCAACTCTTTTGTATGTTATTTCTGACTTTAAGGATTTCAAGTGTTTATTTTTTCTGTCAATCCTTTCTTTGTCAATTTTCTTTATTATGGAAATATGATTAAGTGAATAGATTTCTTTCAGGATAGGTGGTAGGATGAATTTAAAAATTATATCTTTTCCTAACACATTGGTTTTAATTCCTTCGTCTGTCGTTAGAAAGGGGTAGAGTAGAGCCATAAAGGGGTTTCCTAAAATTATTTTAGAAGAAAGGTCTTTAATTAAAACAAACATTGTCTCGAAGCATATTCCGTCATTACATATATGGACATTAGGTATTTTATAATTAATTATTAACTTTTCTCCATTAGCTTGAGTTAATCTTTCTGAAGATTTTTCACAATACTTTAAAGGTATTAATTCTTCTTGGATATAATTCATATCAGCACCAGAGTCTATAAAAGCAATTTTTGTTAAAGAAAATTCTTTATTGATTACCAAAGTGATTTCTGTATGCCATTTTTGAAAAATTACCCTGTTAATTAAATTTAAAATTTTTTGTCTATTGTTGTTATTGTCCAACAAATTTAAAGAAGGGAGGTCTATCATAGATTTAGAACATGCTATCAAGTTTATTATTTTTGCAATATTTTGTTCATTTAATTCTATGGAATTATCTTCTTTAATTTCTTGTTTTACCATTTTAGCTTCTGTCATTAGGTCTTGTAGAGTTACAGATACAGGCTTTCTACCTACTCTGTCTTGTATCTTCTTTATTTCTTCTTTCTTGACTTTTTCAATTTCTTCCTTCTTGTCTTTTTCTTTCTTTCGGCATTCCGTAACATGGTGACCATTTTTCTTACACTTAATACAAACAATAAGTATGTCTATAGAGTCTTTTAATTTTATTAAATAATCTTTTTTATCTTTTAGGTGATCCGGTAAATTAGCTATCAATTTCATTATTATGTCTTGTTGCTTCTGATGGTACCTAGCATGACTCGTCCTTATACGTCATCCACAAGGACGAGCTCGTCTAGAGACGAGCTCGTCTAGGGCATTGATCCACTCGTCCTTGCACTGTCGTCTGGAAAAGGACAAAGCACACCCACAAGACCAACTCGACAATCCCACACTACAACCATACATATAAACCGTTCTCCATTCAATTTAGATCTAAGGATTCAAAGCCTCGTCCAAAGTTCTCACAGCAGCACTCGTCCAAGGATGGACGAGTCTCAACAGATCTGCTACTCAGTTAAGAAATACACGCTACGTGGAATGATTATAAGAGAGAAGTTATTTTCAAACTTCCCATAACGGTTATCTCCTAGCTTCCACAAATGAGGGAGCGGTTGCAAGATAATAACCGTCGCTTCGGCCCTATATAAGCATCCTCTCTCCAACACAGGAGGTAAGTCTAACTCTCTCTAGACACTCTTAATAGAATTGGAAGTTTCTTCATTTTGAGAAGGAAAACTAGCTTCACCATCGGAGGGTCTTAGACTGGCCAACCCCGGTCTCCTTTGATTCATCATTTTCCTTGTAGGCCTTTCAGATCCTTAGAGTCCAAGCATCCAGCCTACTGATTCGCAAGGAGCATCATCAGTTGGCGCCGTCTGTGGGAAAGAGTTCGTGAATTTTGGTGTTTGTAGTTTCTTTTCACGCTTTCTCCGACAAAAGGCTGTATGGTTCGGACAAGATCGAGGGCCACTAGCCCGGGCCACCAAGAAAGCAGGGATGCTTCCAGCAATCCCCACCGAGATCGCCAGTCAGTTCCTGCCATGCAACCGTCTTCTGTTCAACACATACAGTCCATGGCAGCCGCCATGGCGGAGTTAACCCGCCAAAACCAAGAGTTGACAAGGGAGATCCACGAAAGGAGACAACGCTACGAAGGATACGTTGAAGGACAAGCCCAAAGTCAAGAAGACAGAGGGAATCCTGGTCCAGAAAGCCAATCACGTGGCGCTACTTCACGAAGGGTGCCGCATCTAGAGAAGGAGATGGACCAGATGAAGAAAGCCATGGATGAGATGCGGGAGAATATGAGAAGAGCAAATCCTGTAGAGGATTTAGTCCATCGAACGGACTCCCCTTTTACAGCTATAATCAATGGCCATCCATTACCTCCAAAGTTCAAGATGCCTTCCCTGGATTCGTATGATGGAACAAGGGATCCATTCGATCATATCGCCACTTTCAAGACCAGAATGCATCTCCAGGGGGTTCCAGATGAGATCATGTGTAGAGCCTTCCCTACTACCCTTAAAGGGCCAGCGCGGGTGTGGTTCAGTAAGATACCACCAAATACAGTAAGTTCCTTTGAGGAGTTGAGCAAATTGTTCGTTAACAATTTCATTGGAGGACAAAGGCATAAACGTTCCTCGTCCAGCCTGTTGACCATCGAACAAGGAGAAAATGAAAGTTTGCGATCATTCATCACTCGTTTCAACAGAGAAGCCCTGACGGTAGACGAAGTGGATGACAAGTTGCTGTTGGCAGCCTTCCACAATGGAGTAAACTCTGACTTATTCATCCACAAGCTTTATGAAAAGGAGCCTCAGACCATGGCCGAACTCGTTCACTCGGCCCAAAACTTTATGAATGCAGAAGACGCAATCATAGCCAAGAAAAGGAAGAGAGCTGAGAGAATGGAGAATTCCATGCGTCACTCCGAACAAGGTACTCGTCCAAAGAAGGGACGGATGGAAGACAAGAAAGATCGGGACAGTAAGAAGGTAGGCCCCTCAGCGAGAACCCAGCAATACACGCAGTTGAATGCGCCGCTGGAACAGGTGCTCATGCAAATCAAAGATGACCCCTCCCTAAGATGGCCTGAAAAGATGAAGGGAGATCCCAATAAGCGCAATAGAAACAAATATTGTCGCTTCCACAGGGACCACGGGCATGACACCGACGAGTGTTTTGATTTGAAACAGCAGATAGAAAACCTTATCAAACAAGGGAAGTTAAGAAATTTCCTTGGACGAGATCACAAGGACGACAAGCTGAAAGCAAAGGCAGAGGAACCACCACGTCCCCCGCTCGGAGAGATAAGAGTAATCATAGGAGGAAATTCAATGGCGCAGTCGTCCAAAGCGAAGAAGTCTTACTTGAAGGTAGTGCAGAACGTCCAGCTCTCTGGACGGTCGTCCGGAAATAGGACAACAAATGAGCAGGCCATCACATTCACGGATGAAGATGCTGGAAGGATTCATCACCCCCATAATGATGCCATCGTCATCACTATACTTATCGCAGACTACACAACAAGAAGGGTGTTGGTAGATAATGGAAGTTCAGCAAATATTTTGTATTATCCCGCTTTTCAACAAATGAAGTTTGGACGAAACCAACTTCGTCCAGTGAACTCACCCTTGGTGGGGTTCGGAGGAATGAAGGTGCAACCAGTGGGTACTATTACTTTGCCCGTGGTAGTGGGCACACACCCACAGCAGGTAACTAGCAACGTGAATTTTTTGGTGGTTGACTGTTCATCCTCTTACAATGCCATCATAGGAAGGCCAACTTTAAATAGTTGGAAGGCAGTCACCTCTACTTATCACTTGTCAGTCAAGTTCCCTACGGAGCATGGGGTAGGACAGGTACAAGGAGACCAACTGGCAGCGAGAGAGTGCTACCTGGCTATGTTAGCCATGGACGAGCCAGCACAAGTGATGAATATTGAAGAAAGACGAGTTGTGGCAGAGCCAACTGAAGCACTAGAAGATATCTCCTTGGACGAGGATAAACCCGAGAGGTATTCAAGGATTGGAGTGGAAATGGAAGATAAGGTAAAAGAAGACCTCGTCCTGTTCTTAAGGAAAAACATTGACGTGTTTGCATGGACGCATGAAGATATGCCGGGTATAGACCCCGCTGTCATCACCCACCATCTCAACGTCCACGCCTCCTCGAAGCCTGTTCGACAGAAGAAAAGAGTGTTCGCCCCCGAGAGAGATAATGCCATCAAAGAAGAAGTTCAAAAGTTAGCTGTAGCGAATTTCATTCGAGAGGTTTATTATCCAGACTGGTTGGCCAATGTAGTGATGGTCAAGAAGGCTAACGGCAAATGGAGAATGTGCGTGGATTTCACTGATTTAAACAAAGCCTGTCCCAAAGATAGCTACCCATTGCCGCGCATTGATCAATTGGTGGATTCAACTGCGGGACATAAGTTGCTGAGCTTCATGGATGCCTTCTCCGGATATAACCAGATAAGAATGGATGAAAGAGACCAAGAGAAGACATCATTCGTCACCAGTCAAGGCCTGTTTTGTTATAAGGTGATGCCCTTTGGCTTAAAGAACGCGGGGGCAACGTATCAAAGGCTGGTAAACCGCATGTTTCGGCCTCAGATTGGTCGAAATGTAGAAGTCTATGTTGACGACATGCTAGTAAAAAGCCTAGACGAAGGAAAGCGTTTGGACGATCTGCAAGAAACTTTTAACACACTCAGGCGATACAACATGAAGCTGAACCCAAGTAAGTGCGCCTTTGGGGTTTCGTCAGGCAAATTTCTAGGTTTCATGGTGTCACAAAGAGGAATCGAAGCAAACCCTGACAAGATTCAAGCAATATTGGATATGAAGCCTCCACAAAATATCAAGGAAGTCCAGTCCCTCACCGGACGAGTTGCCGCCCTCAACAGATTTGTCTCTAGAGCCACTGACAAGTGTCTACCATTCTTCAAGGTTCTTAGAAAGGCGTTTGAATGGACGGACGAATGTCAAAAGGCTTTCGCAGACTTGAAGACATATCTCACCGAGGCTCCTTTGCTGAGCCCGTCAGTCCCTGGTGAAGAGTTGTACTTGTACCTGGCAGTGTCCCCAAATGCAGTAAGCTCCGCTCTAGTCAGAGAAGAAGCAGGGGTGCTGAAACCGGTTTATTACACAAGCCGAGCACTCAAAGGAGCGGAAGGACGGTATCCCTTCATAGAAAAGCTAGCTTTTGCATTGATTACAGCCTCTAGGAAGCTGAGGCATTACTTCCAGGCTCATGTTATCAACGTCCAAACGGACCATCCTTTAAAGAAAGCAATGAATAAGTTGGAAGCGGCAGGACGACTCGTCCAATGGGCTGTAGAGCTTAGTGAGTTTGATGTCAGATACCAACCAAGGAAGGCAATTAAAGCACAAGTGCTAGCGTACTTCATCGCGGAGTTTACCCCTGTACAAGGAGAGCTGGACGACTTAAGCGAAGTGTGGGATATCAACGTGGACGGTTTGTCCACGTTGCATTCTGGAGGAGTCGGGGTTGTACTTAGATCACCTGAGGGGGATAAGTTGGAGTATGCCGTCCGACTACAATACCAACCCACCAAAAATGAGGCCGAATATGAAGCACTCCTTAAAGGGTTAGAGTTAGCCAAAGCTCTGGGGGCGGAATCCATCGTCGTCCGAGGAGACTCCCAGCTGATCATTAACCAAGTAAATGGATCATGTGAAGCCAAGGAAGAACGAATGGTGAAATACCTGGATAGAGTAAGGCAACTCATCAAGGGATTCAACGACACCAAATTTATCCAACTCCCGAGGGAGGAAAATATGGAAGCAGATGCCTTGGCGAAAGCAGCCTCTTCAGGAGAAACCATGGACAAGATTGATGAAGTTCAATACATGCCTAGCATAGACCTCCCGGAAGTCCAAGAAGTAGGAGAAAGAGAAAACTGGATGACTCCAATAATTGCCTATCTTCAAGATGGAAGGCTTCCACAAGACGAGGGTGAAGCTAGGAAGGTAAGAATCCGAGCTGCCAAATATATTCTTATGGGCGAAGTGCTGTACAAACGGGGTTTCTCCCAGCCCTACTTGAGGTGTTTAGCCCCGGACGAGTCGAACTATGTGTTGAGAGAAATCCATGAAGGAGCGTGCGGTAACCACTCGGGGGCAAGAGCATTGGTTCATAAGGTAGTCCATGCAGGATATTACTGGCTAACCATTCAAGCAGACGCGAAGGCGTACGTCAAGGTATGTGACCAATGTCAGCGTTTCAGCAGTATCCCCCGACAACCGGCAGAATATCTTACTCCAATGACGGCCCCATGGCCTTTTGCCCAGTGGGGGTTGGACATCTTAGGTCCTTTTCCACTTGGAACCAGACAGATGAAATTCTTGGTGGTTGAGATTGATTACTTCACCAAGTGGATAAAAGCAGAACCCTTAGCGAAAATAACACAGCAAAATGTGAAGAACTTCGTCTGGAAAAACATCGTGTGTAGATTCGAGGTGCCTAGGGTTCTAGTGTCCGACAACGGGCGGCAATTTGATAACGCCCTCTTCAGAGATTTCTGCAAGCACTTCGGGATCGACAATCATTACTCCTCCCCCGCCCACCCTCAAGCCAACGGTCAGGCAGAAGTTGCAAACCGCTCTTTGTTGAAAATCATCAAAACCCTGCTTGCGGGGGCAAAGGGGGTATGGCCAGACGAGCTACCCGGCGTTTTATGGGCTTACAGAACCACTGCAAGAACCCCTACGGGAGAAACTCCGTTTAAGCTAGCTTATGGGAGCGAAGCAGTGATACCCGCTGAAGTTCACATGGCCAATCACCGAGTGATGAGGTACCAGTCCAAGGACAACGAAGACCAACTACGCCTTAACCTTGATCTTATAGACGAAGTAAGAGCAGACGCGGAGCAGAGAACAGCGAGATACAAAAACCTCATGTCCAGACAATATGACGCGATGGTGAAACCAAGACGTTTCAACTTAGGGGACCTCGTTTTAAAAAGGGTCTCTCTTGCAAGCAAAAACCCAGCTCATGGAAAGTTGGGACCCAATTGGGAAGGACCCTACAGGGTTGTCAACTGCAAAAGACAAGGGTCATACTACTTAGAGGCATTGGATGGGAGAAAATTGGAACACCCTTGGAACGTTGAGCATCTGAGAAGGTATTACCAGTAACAACCATCATCTTGGACGAGACCCTCATGGACGAATCCCAAAGGAGTGCTTGCTATTATTATTCAGCATTATGTAATGTTTTTATTAATGTTTTTTTTTTTTTAATCCCAAACTGCTTAGTTATTACGCTAGCTATGGACGAAGTAACGTGTGGATGTCTGTATAATAAGGCACTATGTGCCATACTTGTCGACGTTGTATTCAGTAATGAGTATGGTTTGAGTGTTTAAATACATATAATATGGCAAACTCCATGACCCCGTCCACGAGACAAACCAAGGTTTAAAGACGAGCGCAAACCCTTAGACAAAGGGGCATAACGTCTAAATAACAGACGACCATAGACATGGACGAGGAATGCATATGGTCTTTAGGGCAACTTCAACTTAAGGAGTCAAGCCCTTGGACAAGTCGTCCATGAGCCCTTAATTTGTTCGTCTTAGCCCTAAGGACGAGCAAAATGCCGTCCAAATAAGTAAGGGGAAATATAACTCCATGACGAGGAATGCATATGGTCCTTAAGGCAACTTCAACTTACGGAGTCAAGCCCTTGGACAAGTCGTCTATGAGCCCTTAATTTGTTCGTCTTAGCCCTAAGGACGAGCAAAGTGCCGTCCAAATAAGGAAGGGGAAATATAACTCCATGACGTTTGAAAAATAACGCCCATGGACAAATGCTATAGAATCTAATGATATTCAAAATAAATAAATTCATGGACAGTGAAAGTTGGGAGTACAGGGATGCAAGTAATTCCATACAACATTCAAGTGAATGAAAAAGGTAAAGTAACATGCATTCAGTAATGACAAACAACCAACCAATGTCTGAAAAACCTAAACAAAGTTAAACTTGTTTATATGCTCGTCCCAGTAATTTGGACGAGCTGACTGTATTTGAGTTACATCAAGAGGGCCAAAACAACGGGCCAAAACCAGAAAAGAGAAAGAAGTAAAAAGCAAAGTCTTCATTGTTGAGGAGGGTCGTCATTGGGCTCGTCTTGAATAGGCTGGGTAGTGGCATCGTCCTCAATGTTCACGTCCTCTGAGCTAGTCTGGAGGAGGGAGCTAGTGGTGGCACCACCAATGTTAAGTTTGATGACACTGAAGTCCAACCCAGGGAAGTTCTCTGCAGCGTCCATCCTGAAATCCTCGAATCATGCTGCATAATTGGCGTCCAAAAGATCGATATACTCCTTGGATGCCTTGAACTGAGTGATTGCTTCTTCCCTGGCTTTCTCAAGAAGGGTACTCAGCTCGTTGTTCCTCTGTTGAAAGAGGCCAAGACGAGTATCCTTCTCAACGATGTTAGCCTTCAATTCTTCAGCGTGGCTTTGCAACTCCCTGACCTCGTCCTTGGACTTGGCCGCCACCTCAGCCCACTTCTTACACTCGTCCTTCACTTCCTGCACCCTCGTCTCCAGCAAGACCCTCGTCTTGTCCAAATCAGTGGCCTGCCTGGACGCCGCGATGAACTTGGACATTGCCTACAATGGCAAAATATAATAAAGGTTAGACGAGGGGAAGTTCAAAAAAAAAAAGGGGAGAGAAGGACGACCCAAAGATCAAGTTACCTTAAAAAGATCGTGGACGCCAGAATGTTCAAAATCTTTTAAAGACATGTCATAGCACGCAGCTATGTCCTCGTCCAACACGACCTTCTCGAATCGCTCCCAAGCCAAATCTTCATTTTCAATTAGATTCGAGGGGATCCTTGGAGGCTGGGATGAGGTAGGCGCAGCTGACTTCGACGGAGGGGTCTTGGACGGAGTAACTTCAGGGGTTGGAGAATCCACGTCCAAGACTTGGACTGACGTCTGAGACGAGGGGAGGGTAGACTTGGTCATCGTTTGGGACGACCCATGCTTGGGCTTCTTCCCTCTGCGACTAGGAAGGTTTCCCAAGTCTAGAGTTTTAGACAAACTCTTCCTCTTATCCCCTGCAGAAGGACGAGTCTGGGAAGGGACCTCTGGACGACTCCCCTCGCCCACGGGCTCCTTTCCCCTATTTTCTTTCATTGTCGTCATTCCTACAAAGAAAGGAAACAAAAATTAAAAATAAAACCAAAGTAAAGGAGAAAAGAATAAACAAAGAAACATATCTTTGTTAAGTCAGGAACTTACGTCTACGAATAGTGACTTCGTGTGCGATGGCCTCGTCGGACGGTATTGGACCAAGCCCCCACTTAGCAAGACGTCTAAGGGAAACCAAAGAGTGGAAATCCCTGTCAGGGTGTAGACGAGCTCTTTGGACGCGGTCACGGAGGAACTTGCTTAGGGAAGGACGTGCAACAGCTGTAAAGCAAACAAGCAAGTAAAAGTTAGACACTGAAAGTATAAGTATAAAAAAAGAAGATGGGGGTAAAGGACTTACCCTCAGGACGAAGGTTCCCTAAGCTTCCCTCATAAGGGGCAAATGTATCCCTACCAACGTCCACAGGGTGCCCGGCCCAAATACCAGAGACGAAAAAGAATTCCGTCTTCCAGTTCCTATCAGACGAGGCCAAAGACTTAATCAACCTACAATTGGAGCCCCTAGCTATGAACTGGTAAAAGCCAAGGGATTGGTTTATTTCAGAAGGCTTGTAACAGTAGAGAAACTCGTCCACTGTGAGAGGACGGTCCCCTCCAAACACTTCTTTCCACAAAACTTGCATAGAGATGATCAATCTCCATGCATTGGGATTAAACTGACAGACTCCTAAACCTAATCTAACCAATAACTCTCTAGCAAAAGAATTCAAAGGAAACCTCAAGCCCCCCAAAAAATAGGCCTCATAAACGCCTATGCCAAAACGAGGGCTACAGCACCACTCTCCACGGACGGGCAATCTAGGATTGAGTTCGTCAGGGATTTGGTACCATGACTTAAGATTGATGAGCCTTTGCTTGGTTGTTTTTGACGAAACGCCTATGGCACAGCTATAAACGGTCTCCTCCTCGTCCAAAGGACTAGATGGGGGGACGTTGGACGAGGTGCCTGCATGAGACCCAGAAGTTTTCCTTAGTTGTTCTTGAAGAACGTCTAAGGGAACCTCAGGGACACCAGAAATGTAGCCTTCGTCCGTACTACTCCCCCCATTACCACTACTACTATGACCACTATCAGAACTGCTATAGCTAGTGACGTCCTGGTACTCGTCAATAGCCTTTTCTATACTATTGCTAGACGACGAAATCACAGTCGACATCTTTAAAAACTTAAAGGTAAACCTAAAGACGGGGAATGAGAAATACCTGGTTCTAGACGGAGGAAGACTATGGACGCAGAGTGAGTTCTAGACGAGGCTCTAGACGACAAATCGAGGAGGAAAATCTTTCGAAGTGAAAGGGGCAGTGGAGGAATTCTACTATTTATAGGAAACATTTTCACCCCTTAAAAGCAGCGGAGCCAACCAGAACACGCCACGTGGCATTACTCGAAAAACGAGGAGTCATGTTGAAATTGCGTTTTCGAAATAATAAAGATATATACGCAACAATTAAAGAAAAGAGAAAAATACGATACATCTTCTGAGACGACAAGACAAGGACGAAGGGGCAACTGATGGTACCTAGCATGACTCGTCCTTATACGTCATCCACAAGGACGAGCTCGTTTAGAGACGAGCTCGTCTAGGGCATTGATCCACTCGTCCTTGCACTGTCATCTGGAAAAGGACAAAGCACACCCACAAGACCAACTCGACAATCCCACACAACAACCATACATATAAACCGTTCTCCATTCAATTTAGATCTAAGGATTCAAAGCCTTGTCCAAAGTTCTCACAGCAGTACTCGTCCAAGGATGGACGAGTCTCAACAGATCTGCTACTCAGTTAAGAAATACACGCTACGTGGAATGATTATAAGAGAGAAGTTATTTTCAAACTTCCCATAACGGTTATCTCCTAGCTTCCACAAATGAGGGAGCGGTTGCAAGATAATAACCGTCGCTTCGGCCCTATATAAGCATCCTCTCTCCAACACAGGAGGTAAGTCTGACTCTCTCTAGACACTCTTAATAGAATTGGAAGTTTCTTCATTTTGAGAAGGAAAACTAACTTCACCATCGGAGGGTCTTAGACCGGCCAACCCCGGTCTCCTTTGATTCATCATTTTCCTTATAGGCCTTTCAGATCCTTAGAGTCCAAGCATCCAGCCTACTGATTCGCAAGGAGCATCATCAGCTTCCTTTTTCTTTTATTGACTTTAAGTGGGTTAGTTGATTTTAGTTTTGTCTTTTTCTTAGTTTGATTTATCACTTTTTGACTTACATTAAATATTTCCATTAATTCATTTAGTGTATTTTTTTCAAATTCTAATTTACTGATTTTTTTGGCAATTTTATTATGTCTATCACATTGTTTTTTAGTGTGTCCATATTCTTTACATTTATGACAAATAGGTTTTTTAACGTGTCTGTCAGTTTTCTCATTATCTGATAGCTCAGTATTATTTAAAACTGCTATATCTTTTTCTCTGTCTATATCTAAGGGTAAATTTAAAATTTCCATCATTTTTGTTAATTCTGCCAGACTGTCATTTTGGGTATATATTATGGATCTTTCAATTTCTTTTAGCCTTTCATCAATTTTTTTCTTTTAAGCTGTCATTATTATCAATTTTCCATCCATTGTTGACTACTACACTATCACTATTAATACTATTATAATTCTTCCTACTATTGTTGACTATGTCTTTCATTCTTTCTTTTTCTTTCTCTACTTCTGGCTTCCTACGTAGGGAAACACTATCTTCTTTTATCATGTCTTTACTTTTGACTTTCTCTACATCTTCTTTTGTCTTGTGGTCTATGTTTCTTTCCATATTTAGCTCTTTACGTAGAGTTTCTTTTGAAAAATCTCCTACTAAGTCTTTTTTTATTCTTTTTTCATTGTCTTTTTTCTCTTCATGCGTTATATCTAGTTTCAGCTTTTACACTGTTTCAACTACTCTGTCAACTATCTTATCTTGTTTTGTTGTGTCATTATTTTGTTGCACTATTTCTATACAGTCTCTTTTGTCTATCACAAGTGGCTTAAAGTCTTTGTTTTTAAAGTTTTCTTTTTTTTTTTTATATGACATATTTGTAATTCTGTCGGTATTTACTGAACTGTCAATTTGTCTATTATGCCAATTATCTGTCATGGTTTGTGTAAAAAGTGATCTATGATGAGGTTCAAATTCTCTTTCTTTTTTAGAAGATGAATTTAAAGCTTTCAATCTTTCATAGAGGTCCAAAAAGCTATCATAAAAAAGCTATCATTTTTCATTTCTACTTTAGTGGATCTTTCAATATTTTCTAAAAGTTCTAATTTTTTATTAATCACGTCTAAAAAGCTATCATTGTGTCTTTTTGTCTGTCGGTTGATTTTATCTCCTATTAAAGTATTCCAATTATTTGAGGTGTTACTATTATAGTTATAATTATAATTATCCATATCACTATTAGAGTCAGAATCAGTTTCATAATAATCCATATTACTGTTTGACCAATTACTGTCAATATCTCTCATGCTATATTCTTCATCATAATCTATATCATCATAGTCCATGTTTCAAATTAGTGTGTGCCTAGCCTAAGTGTGAACAAGCAAATAGATGATGAGCTGATAAATGTATTTATTCTCTTTCTAAGCAATTAAAAATTACTGGCGGAACTATTACTAACCATCAGTATCCTTGCTATTGGGACCACCTCCTCGGGAAACTCCATTGCGGGACCACCCAAACAACGCCTGTCTATCAGCTAACAAAACGGGCTGACCAACGTGAAACTATGGTTTGCCAACGAGTCTAAGGCTGACCAACGCTATCAAGGAGCAAGTAGTGGCTTTGTAGTAATATGAGTTCCTAGTAACTTCTTAATTGCAAAGAAATAAAAGTCATACATCTACCATCCATGGCTCTGATACCATTAACTACCCAAAATGAGGTCAGTGCGTAGCACTTCTTGCAAAATTTTACTTTTTCCGCCACATGAATACATTGCCTCTACTAGCAACGTATTCTGAAGGGATATTGTCTCTGTCGAGACGCCTTCATTCTTGTCCGAAATCTTTGGAGAAGCCTTTCGGATTTGTTTGGGTTGCACCGCTGGTGCCTTGCGCTTTCCTTTTATGTCTACCTGGGTTCTTTTACTCATAGTAGTCTGCAATTGGGTTTTGGGAAAAAGATTATGTTTTGAAATATTATTTTGGAAACAAATATTTTCATGTAAAGCTTCTTCTTTCGAGTTTATTTTCAAAATCCTTTTAATGTCTTTCTGTGAAGTTTCTTTAAAATGCTTTGTAGAAAAATCATTTTTGTAATTTAAAGTACATATAATAAAACAAAATTTTCCCTGTGCACCTTTGTGCTCTTGCGGGTAGTTAATGGTTTAAAGTAGTCATGATAAGGTCTGTCAGAGTGAGTGGAATTCAATTTTTTTTTTAAATCTATCATGATTCTATCCAAGTAGTTATGATAAAGTCTTTCATCAATGACTATAGTAGAACAATCTATCATGGACTTATAAATAACTCTTAAAAATTTAAACCCATCTTTGTTCAAGAAATTACCACAATTAATGTTTTCTTTATTAATTAGTAGAGAAGAATCTGTCAAAACTTTCATTATCAAAACTTTTATGATATTAGTATTTAGGATGACTACAAAAAATATGTCATTTATTATAATTGGAATTTCTTTCAAACTATCAGTCCATTCATTTTGACCAAAAGAAATTATAGGGATAGTTCTATCTTTACCAAAATTTTCACTAGGTGTTTGGACTATACGGTGCCTATGCAAAAAGGCAATGGGAGAATAAGAGCAAATCTATGTCTCTCTATCTTGTTTTAATTTTTATTAGGTCATTTTCTGTATTTTCTGTCAATTGGTCATCAAGTAAGATTTCTGTTTTTAAAAATGTCAAACCTGTTTCAGTTCCAGTTCTATAGATTTTCTTTCTTTCAATATATTTTAAGATAGTGATATTATCAAGGGAATCAACTTCTTTTGGGATAAAGGATAAGATGAATTTAATAGTTACATTAGTTTCAATTCCTTCATCTGTCTCTAAAAGGGAGTAAAGCAGGGGATTCCTTAAAATAATTTTAAAAGAAAGGTCTTTAATTAAAACAATCACTGTCTCAAAGCATTTAATCAAAACAATCACTGTCTCAAAGCATATTCCATCATTAGGTATTTTATAATTAATTATTAACTTTTCTCTGTTAGTTTGAGTTAATCTCTCTGAAGATTTTTCACAATATTTTAAAGGTATTAAGCCTTCTTGTATACAGTTCATATCTGCATCTGATTCTATGATGCGAACCTCAATCGACTTGCTTTGAGACCCAACACACAATATTGAAATATTGCCCAAGAAAGCTAAAATTCAAATTTGATAGAAACCCTGACCCAACGTTTATAAGTGAAATGCGAACCAAAGGTATAAGTAACAGACCTTGACCCAATGATTATAATGGAATCACGAACCAAAGGTATAAAGTTTGAACGCCACAAGGAAGAATCCCTGATAAGTTCGGTCTGTACCGGCTGGTACATACCGTACTGGCTTCGTACCGGTACAGGTACACCTCTATTTCGTACCAGAAAAAATACTGGCCATACCGACTGTACCGGCGAATTCTGGTCGTACCGAACCAGAACACAAAATGCTATTTTTTTTTTTTTTTTTTTTTGTAATTATGGCAATTTTTTAAGGGCCGGATGGTAATACTCATGTATATTATGGTCCTGAAGTAAATCCTTTTAATGGATGGGAGTAGATGATCCTATGTAGTTTGTGTTAACTTAATTATTTGTATTATTTGTTTTCTTTGTATCCAATGAACAATTAAGTTTTTTGTTTTTTTATATTGTGTTTTTTTTCTTTGTATGCAATGAACAACTGAAGTAATGTTTTATTATAACAGGAGGTAATGTTTTATGGGATTCAAAATAGTTTTGAAATTTATATATACTATAGCATGAATTCAGGTAATGCTATCCTTGAATAATATTATTTTGATAAAAAAATAAAAAATAAAAAACTAAAAGTTGATAATTAAGACAAGAGGCACTAGGAAATTTCCATATAGCGGGTCTTTCTCTTCCACCAATGTTGGCATTTATCTAATTGAATATGAACCATTGGAGTCAAAACCGTACCGTATCGGTCCATATCGGCCGGTACATACAGTACCGGCTTCATACCGGTACAAATACACATCTATTTCATACCGAAAAAAATACCGGCCATACCGGCCGTACCGGCGAATTCCGGCCGTACTGGCCGTACCGAACCAGAACACAAAATGTTGTTTTTTTTTTTTTTTGTAATTGTGTCAATTTTTTAAGGACCGGATGGTAATACTCATGTATATTATGGTCCTGAAGTAGATCCTTTTAATGGATGGGAGTAGATGATCCTATATAGTTTGTGTTAACTTAATTATTTGTATTATTTGTTTTCTTTGTATCCAATGAACAATTAAGTTTTTTGTTTTTTATATTGTGTTTTTTTTCTTTGTATGCAATGAACAACTGAAGTAATGTTTTATTGTAAACAGGAGGTAATGTTTTATGGTAAATAGAGATTTCGTGTGTGTGTGTGTGTGTGTGTGTATATATTAAATATAAATAGCGGTAAACCCGAAACGGTATACCGGTATTAACCGATATCTGAAATATATCGTACCGGTGGCCAAACCGGTACAACCTCCGGTACGGTATTGACTTCCTTGATATGAACTGAAACCATTGTAAACTGCAACTTAGTAAACAAAGCGGGTAAAAAAATAGCATGGCAAGAAAGGAAATACATAGATTTGTTATGATTCCATTCTCCTAAGCATGTCCATTACATTGACATAGTATCCATTTGGATGTTGCTAAAATGAAATGAATTGTGCACCTGCGTTTTGATATGTGGGTCCCGTGCACTGCTCACGGGACCCGTAAGTACTTTTTTTAGCAAAAACAACTTTAAAACTGGATCCAACGGTACTATTCACAAATGTAAAAATTATTTTGCTATAGTTTTTTCAGTTTTTAGCAATAAGCGGTATCCAAACTAACCTATAGTCACCAAGGAATCATGTGTATCTAAACGTTTCCCACTATACTGTATAATGTATATAATCAATGTATTCTAAAACAAGAAATATACCAAAGCCACCCAAAAAGTGATGTAAATAAGGCCAAATGAAAACCAATAAGAAGTTAATCACATCAACAGTTTGTAAAAATATTGTAAAATAGTTTGTAAGTATAACATTACTCTTAACTAGGAGTAATGCTAGAGATACAAACTTGTTTACATAAAATTTTACAAAATACTAATGTAGTGAGTGCCAGTAGTTATTGGTAAATGAAAAAGTGATGTTAATGGTGGGTCTAGATGAAAACCAATAAGAAGCTAGCACATCAATGGTTTGTAAGAATGTTGTAAAATAGTTTGTAATTGTAGCATTATTCTTTTACCAAAGATATATCAATTTAACCAACACAATCACAATTTAGTCATTTAGAGAAATTGCAATTAAATATCTAAATTCTTGTGGCAATTGTCTAGGGCCTAGTCCTAGAGCACAGAGAATAGTGCTCCCTTCTCTCACATTCATGGTGAGGTCCACTCATTAAATTTATGGTGGGTTCAACCATGAATGTGAGAGGAATGAGCACTATTTCTCTATACTCCGGGAGTATTTAAGAATTTTTCAAGGCCTAGGGGCTAGCCAATTCCAATTTTACTGGTATATAAATTCATAGATTTCAATACGCAAGAATTTATTGTCTATTAAATTTCTTAAATTGTTATGAGAATAATTTGAAAACTCCAAAGTAACATATTCTACACATAAAGCATCCCAAAAAGATACAAAATCAATCAATTTAATGATTCTCACAACTTTTATATCTTATAAATTTTATATGATCAATTAAGTTAAAAAAAAAAAAATCAATATTTCATTCCTATGTAGTTTGTAAAAATTATAATTTACACAATTTTCTCTAATATCCTAAAGTAGGAATTGAAAAAAAGAAAAATAGATTTCTCACAAAAATTGGGTTTCAAATAATATAATTGATTTCTTTCATAGGAAAGAGAATAATGAATCAAGAGTTTTTTTTTTTTTTTTTTTTGGATAATTTGATAATCGAGGGTGGGGAGATTTGACCTCTAAATGTTTTTGTTAAAAATATCAAGAAGTACCAACACGTTGAGAAACAAAACTTCAAGGTTGTTTTATAAATATTGTTAGGAAATTCTGCCTACCTAGTTAATAGTCTCTATTCAACTACCATAATTAAAAGGAAAAAAAAAAAAACCTTTATCCTATCAAAAAAAAAAAAAAAAGTTTATGCTTTGTAATCAATTGAATCAGTTAATATAATTTTCAATATAGTAATAGATTTGCACATGTGAAACCAAAAAGTGAAAGGCCATCATGTATAAATTTACAGTATTATTATACATGTCATCTCCAATTAACTTATAATTTTAGAAAGGGAAATGAAAAAGGCAACACAAAAATAAGGTTAGTAGCAAACATAAATTAAAAGAGAACTAAAAATATCGTAATATAAAGTAGGGTACTGAAGAACTTTAAGGAGATTGATAGTGAGAAATAGATTCATAGACAACATGTACGATCTAGGATCACCGAGCAAACAATGGGTATGTACATAGTTCCAGAAAGTCAGAAACTACATTAGTTAGCCATAAACGCTATCTTGGTGGTCTTATACATTTTTTTCTTTTTTATTTCCTAGATTCATGTACTTCGTCCTCTTTGGGGGCTTTCTCTTCAAGCATTTTGATTTTCTACATTTTTTACCTAGCACCTTCGGACTGTTGTAGTCTAACTTCAAGCACAAATATATGATTTTAGAAAACTTGGACACATATACGAGTATAACATGGTAATACAAGCAATTTTTGAAAAATTATAACATGAAAGGGTCGGTACGACATTAGTATGACACAATTTCTTAAACAATGTCCATAAACGATGACAGCTCTTTTTTCAAGCAACTCGATTTTTGCCAAATCAAGTTTTTCATTGAAACTCAATTTTTTAAAAATTGAATTTCAAAACAAGATCATATTTCTAAATAGTTTCAGACATTAGGCCAGCTCTTTTATATAACTTGCGGCAAAAAAGCAAGCACTGGAAAATGGGCCGGTAATGAATCCTTTGTATGAGGCACATTCCCCATTTCTTATATTTCTCTTCTTCATTCTTTTTTCCGCTCACAACCTTCAATTCCCTTGTCAATGCAAGTAATTAATGACGAATGAATGACATCCACTTTTGAGAGTTGAGGAAGTGTGATTGAAACTAAAGAGAGATAGAAAAAGCTAGACATAATAATGTCTATAGCTTGCACTTCAATAACAGTAAGAATTATCAATATCATCATCATCCCCAACAAAATTTTTCTCATGAATTTCTTATCCATCGATTTATTCCTATTTTAAAAATTGTCTTGCGTGATGGTAAAGTTAGGATTACATTTAAGGCTTCAACTCTTGTCTTTTATATACTCTTGAATGATGAGCCCATGGAACAAAAAATTGTTTTAATTAATTTAAATCTTAATATATATTTTTCTTCAAGTAATTGTTTTTTAAGAATTGTGATTGTGACTTCTGGAAAGTATGACCAATATTAAATTAAGTGGCAATGTAATTAATGTCTTTTGGTTAGAGCATTGGATATCAAAACAATTTTTACGTTAACATTTCCTTTCTTTTTCTACAAAAGTCACATATATTTTGATGGTAAAGTTAGGATTACAATTAAGGCTTCAACTCTTATGTCTTATATACACTTGAATGATGAACCCAAATTGAAATCAAAAAATGTATAAATTGATTTAATCCTAAAAAATTCTTCAACTATTTTTTTTTTATAAGAATTGTGGCTTTTTTAAAGTATGAGTAATATTGAATTAAGTGGTAATGTAAGTAATGTCTTTTGGTTAGGATCAAAAGATTTTAGAATAATTTTATGTTAACATTTCCTTTTTTAGTCACATATGCTTGCAACGGCGCAACAAATTTCAAGTGAACATGTGACGATGGATGAATCGCTAATGACAAAATATTAAATCAAAAAACACATATCTAAAAGTTTGAAAATAATATATTGATTCACAATGTGCGATTGACATGTTATATTGGATTATATGAAGTTCATATCAATTTACTAGTAAATTATGAAAATCAAAATGTAAGGTTTCGTTTGGATAGCGGAACGCGTTTGCGTTCCGCGTTTCCTCTTTTTTTTTTTTTTTTTTTTTTTCGCCCCTAAAGTGCGTTTCAGCCCACTTTTCGTACTATGCAGATACTGTGCGGCTACTGTTCATGAACAGTAGCCGCAACTTTTGACTTTTTCATCTCCTTTTTACTGTTTATGGACCCACAAAATACCACTTTTTAGCAATTTTTTCATTAAAAATGGGTCCCACTATACTATTTACACATTTAAAAATTATTCTACTACAGTGTTTTTCAGTTTTCAGTTTTCAGTTTCAGCGGTATCCAAACGGACCCTAATGGTGAAAGTATTGCTCAAAATGGTCAAACTTATATGGTGAAAGTATTGCTCAAAATATTGTGTTCATGTTGAAGTGAACTTCTTGAAAATAAAAATAAAATTCTAATTGGAGTGTTGTTTAAAATTATTACATTTTAAATTATGTGGTGAAGATTCATTAAATAATAAATATAAAAAATACATTGACCAAGGGTAATAATATGTCTGATCCTAGGTTTAGCCCCCTTCAATCTAAAGTCATCATTGAAGAACTCATCATGGCATTTTGTCTCTCCTCCGGTAGACTCATGCTATCATGCTGCTAGAATGCTATCATTTCACGGATATTATACAACTGGAGTCATAAACTATTCAAGATAAGTCATTATGTCTCTATCTCTAAATTTACCTTGTTAAGTACATATTAGCTTATTATTACTATATTGTTGAAAGCAAATTACTTTGATATTATATTACTACTATTTAATAAACATGATTTCACTTGTATTTCACTAATAAACATATACATTAATCAATTGATCCCTCACTACTGGACATATATAATTTGAACATACACCATTGCTAGACGTATTGTAAACACCTCATTTTGTACTCGGTTAATAACCTTTAGTGAGCGTTTGTAGACATCTGTGTTTTTTTTTTTTTTTTTTTTAAACCAATGCCTATTGCACTGTTCATGGGACATAAACAGTAAGTCCCATGAATAGTGCATTTAGGCTAATGAACAGTAACCGTAGTATGAATAGTAATTTTTTTATTATTTTCAGTTTTTAACAAAATAAGCGGTATCCAAACGGAACCTTAGTCTCCGGCCCCAATGATGAGCTTGGTATGTCAAAAAAAGGGTAATTGAAGTTATTTTGATCATTTGAAAGTAATCACAACTCAAAAGTACTCCAAATCATTTTAGAGATTTCAGGACTATTTTAGTCATTTTAGAGATTTTGGAACTATATTAGTCATTTTGAGGTTTCAAGAATATTTTAGTCATTTTTATTGGATTTAGGGTATTTTTGGTAATTTTAGAGGTTACATTGGTATTTTGATATGTTTTAAATTTCAAGTGTATATTTGAGATTTTAGGGCTAATTTGGTCATTTAGGGACATCCAAGGGTATTTTGTGGTTCAAGGGTAATCTTGGCTTTTTTTGGTGTTGAGGTTATTTCCAATCAATTTGTTATTATAATTGTGCGAACGTGTAAGAGACTATTGGGCTGGACTCTCACTTGGGCTTACAATTTATTTGTGAGGTGGGCTTAGAATTTCCTACAATGGGCGGCTCACTGCACTGAGGTCCAACGACACTTTTCTCGCTCCTCGACTAATTCTTTCATTAATTCCCCCCTTTTTCCTCTTGTCCTACTCCCCCTTTCCTCTTCATGGCTTTCTCTTATTTATAGGCTCTGTTGGGTGGAGGTATTATGATTGCTCTGGTCGATAGTGGAAAAGAAGGTCCAATGCCGTCGTTGCTAAGTGGGAATTTGGTAGTAGAGTGGCAAGAGTGGCATCGGAACTTGCCCATTGATGTTGGTAGTATGTCCGGTAACGACTTTCTTGGTGCTTTGCCGGTCAAATCGAACAGAGAGCTCATTTGAGAACAAATCTCCTCAGGGATGCTCATTACCAAATGACGGCTAGCCCGATCAGACGACCATGTGAAAATGATGAGATTGTAAGTAACGGAGCTCTTGCCAGGCATGGCAATGCACAACTTCCGGGCAATCGTTAATGTCTGGCTAGGCCCAGATTTAAATAGGCTGACTGGTCTTATAAAACTGTGCGGGCCATATACATGAAGCCCAATAGAGGGTTAGGACCGGACCGTACACGTACAATAATAATTTTAATTATTTTTAAAAATGTTTATGAAAAAATTGGGTAATTCTACGGTACCCCCCAAAAAAAGAGGGGATTCATTACCCACTAACAAGTAACATGCTATATCAGGTTAACTTTTTCTCACATTTGACGGTTCCATCCTGACATTGTGCAGTTCTAACATCACATGTGACAGTTCTTTTGTCACACCTGGTGGTTTCCTTACTTTTTTCTCACATTTGACGGTTTCATCCTCACATTGTGCAGTTCCAATTTCACATGTGACAGTTCTTTTGTCACATTCAGTAGTTCCTTTATTATTTTTTTCTCACATTTGACTGTTCCATCGTTACATTGTGCAGTTCTAACATCATATGTGACAGTTCTTTTGTCACATTTAGTATTCCCTTACTTTTTTCTTACATTTGACAGTTTTATCTTCAGATTATGCAGTTTCAACATCACATGTGACAGTTTTTTTCACACATTTAGTGGTTCCCTTACTTTTTTATCACATTTGACCGTTCCATCCTCAAATTGTGCAATTCTAAGATCACATGTGACAGTTCTTTTGTCACATTCAGCAGTTCCCTTATTTTTTTTCTCACATATGACGGTTCCACCCTCACATTGTGCAATTTCAACATCATATGTGACAGTTCTTTTGTCACATTTAGTGGTTCCCTTACTTTTTTTTCTCACATTTAACGATTCATCTTCACATTGTGCAGTTCTAACAATACATGTGATAGTTTTTTCTCACATTTGGTGGTTACCTTACTTTTTTCTCACATTTGACAGTTCCATTCTCACATTGTGGAGTTCTAACATCACATATGACAATTCTTTTGTCACATTCAGCAGTTCCCTTTTTTTTTTTTCTCATATTTGGCGGTTCCATCCTCACTTTGTGCAGTTCCAACATCACACGTAACAATTCTTTTGTCACATTTAGTGGTTCCCTTACTTTTTTATCACATTTGATGGTTCTATCTTCACATTGTGCAGTTCTAACATCACATGTGACAGTTCTTTTCTCACATTTGGTGGTTTGCTTACTTTTTTCTCACATTTGACAATTTTATCCTCACATTGTGCAGTTCCAACATTACAAATGACAATTCTTTTCTCACATTTGGTGATTCCCTTACTTTTTTTCTCAAATTTGACGATTCTATCCTCACATTGTGAAATTCCAACATCATATTTGACAATTCTTTTGTCACATTCTATAGTTCCCTTATTTTTTTCTCATATTTGACGATTCTATTATCACATTGTGCAGTTCCAATATCACATTTGACAATTCTTTTGTCACATATAATGGTTCCTTTATTTTATTTTTTTCTCAAATTTGATGGTTTCATTATCATATTAAGCAGTACCAACATCATATCTACTCTATTTTTGTCACATGTGACAGTTCTTTTGTCACATTAGGTAGTTCTCTTACTTTTTTCTTACATTTGACAGTTTCATCCTCATATTGTGCAAATTCAACATCACATTTTACAATTCTTTTGTCACATTCGGTGGTTCCCTTTTTTTTTTCTCACATTTGACAGTTTCATCCTCACATTGTGTAGTTCCAACATTACATGTGACAGTTCTTTTCTCACATTTTGGTGGTTCCCTTATTTTTTTCTCACATTTGACACTTCCATCTTCACATTGTGCAATTTCAACATCACATTTGACAATTCTTTTGTTACATTCAGTGGTTCCCTTATTTTTTTTTTCTCACATTTGACGGTTCCATCGTCACATTGTGCAGTTCCAATATCACATTTGACTATTCTTTTGTTACATTTAGTGATTCCTTTATTTTTTTTCTCAAATTTGATTGTTCCATTGTCACATTAAGTAATACCAACATCGCTTCTGACTCTATTTTTGTCACATTCAATGGTATCCTATTTTTTATTCTCAAATTTGACAACTCTATTATTACATTGGACAGTACCAATATCACTTCTGACTATATTTTTGTCACATTCGATGGTACCTTATTTTTTTTTCTTACAATTGACAATTCAATCATCACAGTAGGCAGTATCAATATCACATCTGACCATAATTTTATATTTGGGCCCACTACTGAAGTCACTTTTTACTTACTAATAATCGCTCATCACAATAGTAATTTTTTTAAAGTAATTAAAAAATTTAGATCTAAAATCTAAAACAAAAAAAAAAAAAAAAAAACATCCCAAGAAATTAGCCCAACCACAATAATTACTTTTGTTCACAAAAAAAATCAACTGGATTTATCTTGATTTCTTCCACAATTGGTATACCAATTAACTTTCCACATATCCCCCTTGGTAGCTTCCATCACATTCAGGGGCATACCTCCTTGTAAAATAACATAGTTGAAGTCACTTTCTTGATATTTATATTTTTTATTATCTATATATACTAAAAACCCGAAGATGTATAACCTTATGTGCTCTCTAATTGTTCTTATGCAACATTTGCAACTTAATCATAGTTGTGTGTTTATTGTGGTGTCTAAGGTTGGAAATAGGGTGACTATACAATTAGCAAGTTATGCAAAAAATCCATTTGGTGGTTCAATTTTGGATGTATAACCTTTTTTCATGTTTGGTGGTTCAATTTTTTTTCCTCGCAAATGATGGTTCTATTGTCACATTAGGTGGTACCAACATCACATTTGATCGTACTTTTCTCACATTTGGTTTTACTTTAATTTTTTTCTCACATTTGACGGTGTCTTCCTCACATTGTATAGTACCAACATCACATGTGATTATACTTAGGGATGGCCATGGGTAGGGTATGGATCAAGTATACCCATACCCTACTCGAAATATTTGCCCATGGATACACGAATATCAATACCCATTAGTACCTATACCCGAATCTTACCCGAATTTATTATCCATGGATATCCATACCCTACCCGAAACCCATTTAATTTTTTTTTTAATCCAAAACAGTGGGGATGAAGCTGATCACAGAGGATCCGGATCCCATAAAAATCTAAGCAAACATTTTAAGTAGCAACTAAACCCTTTTAGCTTTTGCTTCATCACTCGAAGAGGCCTTCGCTCTTCACCTCATTTCCTTTGTTAATAGCCTCCACTCCCACTCCCAAACCCAAACCCACACACGCTCTTCTCTCTTTCTTCCTCTGCAAATCACAAAGATGATGACAAGTGTTGCATCAAGAAGGTGTTGTTCAATACTCTCCAAACGCACCATCGCTGCCTTCGCTTCTTCTTCCTTCACAACTAACAACAACAACAACAACCTTTCCTTTACCCTTCAAACCCAATACTTTCACCATTCACAACCCCATCTTCCCACCCTATCAAGAATGGAGACACTGCGTACCCATTTCTATTTACTAAAAACAGAGCCTTTCTTTTCAAATCAGGGCCATTGAATTTTAAGGCCTCCTCGCCTTCTCTCGTCAAGTACACTACTATCGTAGATTACGAATCCAAAGCCTCATCTTCGTCTTCGTCGCCAAAAGCTGATGAAGGTTTGGAGGTCGCTAAGCTTAGAATCTCTCAAGAGATTATCTCTGCTTTGGCCAAGAGGGGTATCACAGTGGGGATGAAGCTGACCACAGAGGATTAGTTTTTTTTTTTTTTAATGGGTCGGGTTTGGATAATATCCATACCCTACCCAAACAATTCGGGTAATACTCATACCTTACTCGGTTAAGCTCTATCCATAAAGAACCGGGTATTACCCGAAATATTTGAATCGAGTAGGATTGGATATCCATTACCCAATGGGTATGGCCATTGGGTAATTTTGTCACATTTGGTGGTCTCCTTATTTCTTTCTCACATTTGATGGTTTTATTGTCACATTAAGCAGTATCAACATCACATTACACTGTACATTTCTCACATTCGGTAAAACTTTTGTCACATTCAATGGTTCTATTTTTATTTTCTCACCAATTACCATAATACTCCCGAAACTAAAAAAATTACCGAAATACTCTTATAGAACCTAAAAAATGAAAAAAATCACCCTAAAACTTAAAAAATTACCAAAATTACTATAAAACCCAAAAAATGACTGAAATAACCACAAACTTAAAACAATGACCAAAATAGCCTTAGGACAAAAAAAAATTACCACGACCTTGAAACTAAAAAAATGACCGAAATTACCACAAAACATAAAAAAATTACTAAAATAACCACAAAACCTAAAATATGACCAAAGTACCCACTGAAACCTTTATTCGCAAGACCAAAATGAAAATAAAAATTTTATACAACCACTCGCTTTGCTTGATTTGAAACCCATTGATTTTGAAATTAATGGATTTAAAAAGCTTTGATTTGAAATTCATTGATTTTTAAATTCCTTGTTTAGGTCTTTTTATACAATGAAAGATTTGAAATTTCATTATTTAGATACCTAAATTTGAATTTAGATTTGGATTTAAGATCAATAAAATATTTTTTCCAATTATTATTTTTCTTGAACCTTCTACATTTTAATTTTAGTAACATTTTTTAATAAATACATGAGTAATGAAAAAGCCATTGATAATCCAATTGACAAGATGATGATTAAAACTCTATCATCGTAGCCAACTAAATAAGTTTTTTCCAACTATTGACAACTAAAATGTTCTATATCAACATAAAGAGAGAACCTAAATGCATGAGTTTTTTCTCAACGTTTAAAATCTCAAACTAAAAACTTGTTTCAAAGTTCTTAACAACTAGAAAGCTCTATTTCAAGAGAGATGATAAAGTATCCAAAATATGTTTTTTTTACACAAAATTCAAAACAAAGAAGCCATTGATAGACCAATCGACAAGATAATGACTAAATATCTTCCATCATAGACAACTAAAAAAAATGTCTTGCCAACTCTTGCCAACTAAAATATTTTAGAGAGAGAGAGAGAGAGAGAGAGAGAGAGAACCCAAAATACATGGGTTTTTTTAACAACATTCAAAATCTCAAGCTAAAAAATTGTTTCAAAGTGGATCTTTTCTACTCTTTTTTCTTTGTCAAGGCTCAATTGCATAACTTATTGATACCAAATGTTGATGTGTTGTTGTGCAATAGGAGAATTCATCACTTTTCTCCTTCCACGGTCATAACTTCAACTGCATCGTCTATATATTTTGCACCAACTCCGATAGCTCTATCCATCCCACACAAGATCTCAATGTCCTCCAATTGTCAATAACTTAGTTTTTATAAGCACATGCTTTTGTATTTTTCTAAGGAGAAAAAAAAAAAAGAAGAAGCAGTGAGTTAACTTAAATAAAATAAATTGGACAATAAAACAAAGGAAAGGGGAAAAAATAAAATAAAAAGCAAGACATTATGTGATGATTGTATTAGTGATAAACTTATGTAGAAATGAAAGGCAATATGTATCCGCAGAATTTTCTCAAAGCAATCTTTAAACACATGGACAAAACTTGTTATAGCTTGAAAACTGCAATACCAGGAAGTAGTCAGCACACAGCCATATAGTTGAGTTAGCCCTAGGAAGTCATTCAATTTGGGCAGATCATAGCAGATACAAAGTCTATAGTTTTTTATTCCAAAATTTTCCATAAGATTATGAGTTACCAAAGATGAAAAATGGCTATTTTTTGTAAAATTAGATCACAATCCATGAAAATATAGTCATAAAGGAAAGAATTGGAGTGTCATTCTTTTATATGACCAGTAAAGACTTTTACTTTAAACCGATAGAGAGAGGGAGAGAGCAAGTAATTGTGGCTGTCAACTAAAGCAAATAGGGAAAGCTTGGGCAGTGAGTTGATCATTGATTTGTTTTAGAGAAGTTCTCTTTTCTAATGTTATAGGAGTTGAGTGTATTTGCTATTAATAGAAGTGGGGTCTTACCCTGTCACCAATATTTGTGTGTTTCTAGGGAGCTTTATGTTATTCCTTTGGTTATTGTAAATCTAGTCTCTATAGAGTGCCGTACAGAGAGTGCAGGGTTATTAAAGATCTATGTGTTTTTGTACTTTGTTTTTTGTTAATAATATATATCTTACCCATAAAGAAAAAAATAAAAAGAAAAAAGAATAAGTAAAGAATACTAATGCACTAATAAACCATGTAAACCTGCTTTTACATTACAATGTTTGAAAACTCAACAATACAAATTTAAATAAAAGGAATGTGCAAAGCTTATCAACATGTCTACTTGCAAGTTAGCAAAATTACTAGTATTGTTACATGAATGAATCAATGAAAATATTCAAGCAGCTTCTGAGCAGAACACCAAAAGTAAAGTTTGTAAGAAAGTGAAAGAGAAGCACTAACTAGTTAAGAAGTGCTCTTAATTTTCCTATTAATTTTCTTTTTCACTCTTAGTTATCTTGCCTAATTAAAATTTAAACACAAATCATCCATTTGAATGCTTAGACCTTAAAATTGTATCTTTCAATTTCTGCAATTTATGTGTGTATCAACTCTCTAGACTAGGCACTAGACATAACTAGTTGCATTACAAATGTTCTCAACAGCATTTGCCCAAGGGTCTTGCTCTCTTTGTTTCATATGAACAAATTTCCAAGAAATAAAATAAGCATATAATTATATGAAAAAATGAATATGAAAAAACTCAATTTACTATTCACAAAAAAACCATGTCATTGAGTAAGCTAAGCACCAACATCACAAAAAGCAGTTTGGTTTCCCTTATTTAGCCATCTGGAAATGCCATTGATAGATTCAACATTGTCAATATGAAAATTGCAGGATGTGTCAAAACATTTTGTTATTTTGATATGCAATCTCTCTGATCTTTTTTTTTTTTTTTTTTGGATAAATCAGCTGAAAATTCTATTAGCTCAGGCACCAGAAACAACCTACGATGCTATTCCAAAAACAAGGAAAATAGCAAGCCAAAATGCAACACAAAAGCTCTTAAACTCTAGCGCTAGAAAACAACTACTCAAAACAAAATTCAAACCTTGACTTTGAGATGGGCAGTAGCAACAGAATTACAACCTGCTAATTTCTTTTTCAACATACTCAAGGAATCAACCAAACCGACCAACTCTCTACATCTATAAATAATAGTGTTGAGTAATTAAAATGATGTACACCAAAGAAAAGATATGAAATAGAAACAAAGCACTAGCAACTCCTCCTTAGGAGTTAAGACATAGTAGAAAAAAATTTATATTTTTTATAAAAATCCTTCCACCTTAAATACAAAGGTGTGGCCTTCTCCTCTGCTAACAAAAACAAACACCAAATTTCAGCACCACAATAACAAAAACCCAAACCCCCTGATCATCCAACACAAAGCCACAAGTTTAAAAAAACCGAATCCCTATGAAGCATTTCAACAAGCACTTTCTGCGCCACTTGAAAATAAATAACCAAATTAATACCTCTTCAACATAGAAGTATTGCCAACGTTGTGGTACAATGAAATTATAGAGCGAAATTCCAAAAAATTCTCAAAAACCAACCAAGAAATTAGGGTTTTATTCTATCCTAACCTTAAAAATTAAAAGATTTGATCCTTGAAGAAACCTTCAGTGGTTGGTAAATGGGGATGCCGACGAGATGACAGTGAAATTGATGGACATAAGGAACCCATTTGAGAAGAAGGAATCTAGGTTTTTTAAGAGAATGCTAGAGAGAGAGGATGGGGAAGAGGAACCACTGTTCTTCTCTTTTCTTTTTGGCTTTTTATATGTTTACTTGGTCTACCGGTAATAGGTTTCCACTAAACTTAAATTAACGGTTAAGATTAAAACAACGCAGTTTTAATGGTTGAGATTTGTGTGGGTACGTACCCACAAAAAATATAGGGGATATTGGAGAATGACCCGAAAAAAATATATGAATATTTCATTTTTGAATTACGATTGGAATATAACATTACACCTTGTTATAACATCAAGTGAACCAAACACACCATAAGTGGTCTTGAAAATCCAAACTTCAACTCATTATGCCGCTGCTAGCGGCTCTTGCACATTGTTTCAAAATACCTCTGCTAACTGTAAAATGAATACTAATTAACTTGCTTCCAAAACAATTTTGAAAACGATGTATCAGTTGTTAAATTCTTCTGCTAACTGTTAAATGATAACTAAACCAGTCGCCTCCCAAAACGATTTTTTGAAATAAATTTTTTAGTCTTTTAGTGGTGATAGATATTTAAAGGAGTCCTTTCTGTAAGACTTCAACTCAATGATCACTAAACTTAAGATCAGATCGTCACATTTTGTACTACAGAAAAGCATGCAGCGAAACCTAGAGGTTAGCTAGATCCTTTCCAAAAAATATTTTTGACAGTAACGTTTAGCAAGCTGAACTTAAATGAATCATAAATTAATTACACGTTTTTAGGAAAAGAATAATTCAGGTTCAAATCCCCTCTCCTCTTTGTAAAGGAAAAAGAAGAACGCAGAGTTTTAACACATATGGAGGGCATGGTCCCCTAATGGTGATTAACTAGTCCCTAAGCTAATATGATATTTAGGTCCAGTCCAGATTACATCTGCTGTGACATAGTATAAGTATTATACAAAAAAACTGCCACAATCCAAAAAAACTATGTATCGGATTGAAAATTGTAGTAAACCCTTGACTTGCATGGCAAACAAAATTTCAAAATCTAAAAAGAGAAGCAATGACTGCACACATGCTCCTGCAACTCTAATTTCCCACATCCATTATAACGGTACAATTCCAATACCCAATGAATCCAAAAAATACTACAAGACTAGAACTCTCATAAATAAAAACAGACTTTCCAAAAAGGGGACCTAGCAGTAAGTCGTCCAGCCAAAAACTCTGCGCTTGAAAGAAATCCTGCAAATTTTAGCGTGTCCAATGGCTAAACCTTCATGCAATAGTTGGTGAGCTTCTGCTTTGGAATATTTTACTTTAAACATATTACATATTACATAAGATCTCCACCGTCCTTGAACTGTTTCAAGGAGTTTATGCGATTTTGGCATTTGGCACTCTAGATATGTAAATAACAGTGGTCATGAGAGGAGCAGGCAGATGTAATTATAAGCGAGGAATGATATATTCAAATCAAGTAATGTCAGCTAAAAAGCTGATTACAGATCAAGTTCTAAACACAGTAAAATTTTAACAGGGAACTGAAGTGACTGCAACAATTCTGAACAATAATGCTTTATTAAATGCATAACTTGGTACATCAAAGTAGATAAGAAAAAGATAAATTCATTGAAAAATGATGTTACACTCTTCAAACAATGAGGTTCTTAATTGTATCTAGAAGTTTACATTTTACCGTATGAACTCCCTCTCCCCAACAATCATCAATGCCTACATCTAAATGTAACCTAATCAACTTTATCCATGACTTAACCTAAAATCCAGAACTTATTCCCTTTGGCAGTGCTTGTAAAATTCCATATTAGGTGAGTCAAAATTGTATAAGAACTAATAATCAATTCAAAGATTGAATTTTCAAACTAAATGTGGACATGAACCCATGTCATGATCTCATCCACTGCTGAATATCTAATCAATGTGCTAATACAGCTTTGTTCATTCTTCAGAATCACGCAAGCAAATCTTCTCAAGCTGTATGGTCCAATCTTCTCCAAGTATTTGGGGATTCAACTCCATAGCAGCACGAAAATCAGACATGGACGCGTAAGCAGATCTTTCTGCTCTTTGCATGTATCTACCAGGTAACATCTGACTAAAACCTGAAAGGAATTGATGGTTTTGTTGTTTATAGTGATTATTTCCACCCCTTGACACTGCTAAACCCATACATGGCTCGATCAATCTCTTCAAATACACATCTAATGCATTATTCAACAGGTTAACATAATCCACTGAGACATTCATGCCCTCCATCTCCAACTTGCGCTGCAAACGACTTCTTAATGATCTTGTATCAGGTAGCTCACCACTGTTCTGACAGGTCTCTGGATGATAATCATTACATACAGATACATTACAAAGAGATTTACGAGCACCAGCCAAATTCATGGATATACCAAATGGAGCTGTTACAGGGCTTCTACTTTGAACACCTGGGCTCCCTGCCATTTGTTCAACCTCTTCACCATCTTCAACAGATGCAACTTCAACCGGAGGTCTGCTACCAAGAGAAACCAATTCAGTCGCACTTTGCTGCTCTTGTGCTTTAGAAACCAATTCCTCACACACAACACTTTGGGGTTTCCCATGTGGCCCAAGAGGACTAGGGCGGTCCTTAAACTTGCGATCCCTATTAACTGGTGACCTTCCCTTGCGAGGAGAAGGAGGAAAGGCATCCCCATAAAGCGATTGGAGACAATTTCTCTGATACCCATTTGAAGTTTTTCCGTCGAGGGCACTACCCACTTTCCTAATACCTCTCAGTGGTGGAACTTTGGCTACACAAGCATTCTTGAGAATTGCTTTTATAAGCCGGTTGTGAAGAGGGATATTTTCCCTCCCAATCGTCTGAATGCAGAATTTATCAAATTGACTCTTGCTAACCTTGGAACAGAATAAACTTCTAAGCTGATCAAAGTACTTCTCAGCTCTCTCTTGCCCAACCTTTCTAAATATCAAAGCTTTAAGCTCTGCGGTGTCAATTCTGGAAAAGTTTTGATTGCGCAACATTTTTCCCATAAAAAAATTCCTCAATTCCACCCACAATTTTCAATTCTCCAGAAAATCCCAGATGACAAAACACACTATCTTCAATTCAAAACCTAAAACCCTAATTCCCCAACAAAGTTCCCATCTGTATATTCACAAATATAATAAAATAAAAAACACATCAGAAAACAATTACAACCTATAATTCTGTGTTTTTTTTTTTTTAATATCTAAAACAAAAAAGAACATCAAAAAAATTCAGCTCCTAACAAAATCAGCAACATTATAGAGACAGAAACAAACTTGTACACACAAACAAAACATTGTTACTTACAAAAATAAAAATAAAAACAAAAATAAAAAAATACCCAAACAATCAAATTACTCTATGATTTAATCAAACTTATTCAATTGGCTGAAATTGAATAAATTTGATAAATTTAGCATCGATTTTTCAAAAGTAAAAGAAACCCATTTGATATTTCAATCAGAATTGAAAACTCAAAAAGCGAATTGAGCATTGAAACAACGTAGATTGAGTGAGATACGCACCTGAACAAGGACGAGAACGTTGAATTGGCTCTGGACTCGAATTCGATTTTTTCTTTTTTTTAATTATTTTTCAAAATTGGGTTTTTTGTGGTTTTGCCCCAATAGGGAATAGTTTTCGTTTTTGGGTGATCGATGTTTTGTCTCTATATTTCTGAGTCTGCTAAAGGTAAACTGTGAAAGACCAAACAGAGATTAAGATCTAAGGGCTTGTTGGGCCTTTTGTGTTAGACCACACGTGCGATTGGTGAAGCTTGTTATGGGAACAATTTAAGGGCCTGTTTGTTTGCTTCTTTTTATAACTGTCTTGTGTTCCAGCTTTTGTTCCCTACAAAGAGAGACAATGAAATTTTATACTTGAATTTTATTTTATTTTTTCTCAAAGTAATTTTGTATATCTATTGTGTGATATACCCCGATGTAATTTGAATTTTTTTAAAATTTTTTTATATCTGAAATAGGGTTGCTTAGGAGGCAAATAAGAATAAATTTTGGCTGAAACCAAATTAGAATTTAGCTTAAAAACATATGTTTAAATTTTTTTTTGAAACTGGACTCAAATTTCATTTAAATCAAAGAAGCATCAAAGTTCACAGAGTCATACGCAATTGCTAGAACCTCTTCCATCCAAAACAAATCAGAACTAACATTTTGTGCAAATCTAGCAAGCACATGTGCCACCTTATTTCCATCTCTCTTAATGCAGCTCACAGATATCCATTCAAAAGCTACCATCAAATGCAGAAATCAGTTTGCCCAGTCCCACATTTCTGCAAGGCTCTAGCGCCATGCCAAACATCTTGAGCAGCTGTACATTCCCATAAAACATGAATGGTTGATTCTTGAAATCTGGAGCAAAACGAACATAAATCTTCCAACAAAATCCGTTTCTTCTTAAGGTTCAATCTAGTTGGGAGAATATCATGACACGCTCTCCACCCAAACACCTTCATCTTGTTGGGGATCCATAACTTCCATATGACAGCCCACACCCTTTTAACCCCACATCCTGAAGATGATTCTGCCCAATCTTCCTTCTTCAATAGAGTCTTTGCAACCTTATATGCTGACTTCACTGTGAAGTTGCCATCCTTGCTATGCATCCAATAAACTGAATCAGGTACTTGCCTTCGAGTTAATGGAATATTACATATAGCTTCCCCCTTTCCGCTGTTGAAGTTCGCCATAATATAGTCTCTTCGCCATACATGGAGATCTTGGTTAATCAAGCTTGAAACCAATACTTCCTCTTCATCATCCCTGACCGAAAGAGAAGGCGTATTTGTGGGATAATTTGGATCCACCTATCTCAATAAGCATTAATAGAGAAGCCATCACCCACACGCCAACAATGTCCAGTTTTTAAAATAGGTATAGCCACAACACTCCTCCACACAAATGAACAATTTGGTGACTTTGTGGCCTCAAGTATTGAAGTTCTAGAAAAGTACCTTGCTTTAAAGCAATGATATAGAAGAGAATTTGTATCCTTTAACAACCTCCACCCTTGCTTAGCCAACATGGCTAAATTAAACGATCTAAGGTCCCAAAAGCCCATTCCACCTTCCATCTTAGACAAAGTCAATTTATCCTAACTCTTCCAATGAATTTTCCTTTCATTCCCAACTTGTCCCCACCAAAATCTAGCACATAAAGCATCAAGATCATCACATAATTTTTATGAGAGCTGAAATACACTTATTGTATACATCGGTATAGACTGAGCAACTACCTTGATAAGAACTTCTTTCCCAACTCTAGAAAGCATCATCCCCTTCCACCTTTGTAATTTTTTCCACACCCTATCTTTAATGAAAGAAAAGGTATGGTATTTTGCCCTTTCGATTAAAGTAGGCAAGCCCAAGTAACTGAGACACTTCCTTCACTCCAAGAATTGATGAGAATCAACAAGCATTTAAGTATCCATTGCATGTTCCAATTGGGCCTATTACTAGAGCAAGATCCAAGAAGATCAAAGAAGCAATTAATGGGCTGATTCAAGAGATTTGGGCTGATTCTAATGCAGGACACTTCAGGCTGAGCCCAAAGGAAGATGAAGGCATAATAAATTTAATCCAATCTATTGAGGCTGATCTAGCTTAATTGGGCGTGATTTATGACGAGAATTAATGACTGATTGACTTTCCAGCTCAATATCAGTTAATAGACATTTTTCCTAATCTGGATTTTCTAATTTTAGATCATATCTACCTTAATTTTAGGCTTTTATTATTTAAAACGTTTTTTAGCTATTTTCCTATTTTGGATCTGCTAATTTCAGACCAAATCTGCTTTTATTTAGGGTTTTATTATTTAGTACTTTTTTTATATTTTCTATTTTCAGTCATATCTTATAAATAGTATACACTCATTGTAATAGAAGGATTATTGAATAACAATTAGAAAAAAGGTGAGGCTTTGCTCTTCTTTTTGGTTCTTCAAGAACTATGAACTTATCAGGATTCTTCCTTGTGGAGTTCAAACTTTATACCTTCGGTTCATGATTCCATTATAATCATTAGGTCAAAGTGTTGACACCCCATTTTGCAACCCGCATTTAACCTCACATGGAGGGTAAAAGGGTAATTTCACCTTGAAAATATGCATCTTGATTCTGGTCACTAGATCCTTAATCTTATTTCACCAAAATGATCTTGATGTTGTAACGATTAAATCGACTGGTCATAAGCCCTAATCGGACCATCAGATTAAAAGTTATCATCAAATCAAGTTTTAATGGCCAAGATGCACTATCACAAATTGAGTCCAACTATATGTGATTATGAACAATTGATTCCAATTGGTTATAATTATAATCAATTTGAGATTAATGATGTGTCCTAATTTGATTGGTTAGGACTACATTTCATGGTGAGGTTGCATATACCTAATTAATTAGATAGATAAATATTAATTATTCAATGAGTAATTTGTGCAATTATTTTTTAATTAGGGTAAATTTGGAACTAATTAAGTCTGAAATGAGAGTGATTGGAGTCATTTAATGTTAATTGGGAGCTAATATGGGACCTATTAATGTTAATTGTGCTGAAACCATTTTCTAACAAATGACCTCTGCTCACCATTTCAACAATATCTCTCAGAATATTTTGAATCTATGAATAAGGTTAATTTTCCCAGAAACTAGACATCTAGGGCTTCAATTTGAGCACAAGAACGAGACAATTCTGATCAGAATTGAGTCAGATATGATTTTTTGAAGTTGGCTCTACAGGCTGTTACAATAGCTACGGGAAAACCGAATTTTGGCTTACTCCTCACTCCTACCAATCTTTCCATTTAATGCACCAGATTTCCCCAAAGATTAAAATGAGGTCTAGGTTCATGATTCTTTGTCAACCCTCATTAAATGGCCTTCCATTCATATTTCCTCAACCACTACTATATAAACCCTCCCTCTCCTCCATTCCAAGATACACAAAAACCCCCTCTCTTGAGTTCTAGTGAAGTTGAGTAGTCTTGTCATATCTTGGTCTTCTTAAGACTCAAGGTATTGAGTAAGACTCACTCTTCCTCTCCTAACTCTTCTTTCCCTCCACCCTTAGGACCTCTGCCAAGAGTCTCCTCCTCCACTATATGGATCTTGCATGAAGGTATAATTTCTTTCCCTAACTTGTTTTTTGTGTTGCCATGATGAGAATTTAGGATTAAAGCATGATAGTAACTATTTAAATTCTCTTGAATATGTTTGAATGTTCTTAAATGTTCTTATGTGTTCTTCACATGTTCTTAGTTGTTCTTTACATATTCATGCATAAACACTAGTTTAGATCTTAAATCCATATCAAAAATATGAAAAACATGTTTGATTCATAATTCTTTCAAATCCTTGAATCTAAGTTATCACCATTCACACACATTCACTAGAATTTATTTTTCAATCCAAATGCAATGCTTAATAAATTGAATTAGGGTTTATCACATGCACACACATTAAATTCAACATGTAAATTGATTGGCATATTGGATGATATGATATGAATGTTAACCGGGCAAGGTGGGTACCTAATACCTTCCCACCTTGTAACATAGCCTCCGAACTTAGATCAAGGGTTAGTAGATCAAATGCTTATCCTTGTAATTATTAATTTCTGGATTGTAACTATGAAACAAAGCCATGTACTTTATCTTAGATTGTATCTAGGACCAAAACCATGTAATTTCCTATGATCAATGTAAATTCAATTTCAAATTAATAAAATGAGGAATTATTTTTCAATTACGGTTTTCTTATTTTTCCAATAATTAAATAAGTGGCGACTCCATTGTAAAACCCTTAATCTAAAGGGGAAAATATAATCAGTCGAACCTCCAATTTGAGAGGCAATAACACGAATCCACCCATTCACGTGGGTTTGGCCTAACACACCTATAAAAAAGGGGGCCGGGGGCGCGGTCTCTCACAGTGGCGACTCCAGTGGAGAATATTAAAGGCTAAGCTTCAATATGGTTATGGTGGCCAACCATGTCATTGTTTGTTTATTGCTTTTTTGTATATAATATGTCTAATATGTCATTATTTTGCATGTCATGCATCATTTGCTTGGATGAAATTTATTTTATTTGTATGCTAGCCCGGAAGCCCGGTAGTATTAACCGTGGATTGTGGTCTTCCTAAGACTCACATACCCAGCGGTGAACCTACCACCCACCGCGACAAGGATCATCATAATTATGCCATGGTGGTTCATAGGGATAAACTGTACCGTTCAGACCAACGCAGCGCTCTTGGCGTCACAAGTTGAGAGGTACGATATCCTAGCTTGTGGGGACCTTTAACCTACCTTCTACCCATGTTGTAATGACCTATAAAACCTACCTTTAGGTCAGTTGCATTTCATTACGCATTTGTTTGGCCGTTGTTTGAGCCATCATGACCCAAGTCCAACGCTTGGGCCCATCATGATTGTTTGAACCTTGTATGTTGTGAATGAACTCAAACCCAAAAGCCTATGATTGAACACTACTTGAAATGGAAGTCCAATTTATTTCTTGAATGAGTTTAAGCCCAACACTTAAGCCCATCAAAGGTGTATACGCGTGATCAACATCAAAGGCCAAAAGTTCACAAGATGCATGCCTTCCAAGTGCAAGCCCAAGCCATTTCATCCTAATCAAAGTTCAAACATACCCAGTCTCAAGTATCCTAAATGGACCAAGAAGAAGCAAGTGGCCCAACTTTGCCTTACTCCACATTTGGTTTGCAACATCATGGTTAAGTTTTTAAAGTTTGTTTGTTTGTTTATTCCATGTTCCTATGTTTTTTTGAATTCTAAAAATTCGTGTAGCATTTGATGTACTTTGTACATGTATATATTTTAAAAAATTCCAAAAAAAAAAAAATCAAGATTCCCAAATCTTTCCAAAAAAAAAAAAAAAATTCAAATGAGAAAGTGTTTGGACTAGGGGCATTGGGCCTTTGGGTCATTTAAAAAAAAAATCTTTGAACTAGGGCCATTGAACTTCCTAGTGACTTTTTCAAAAAGACCCAATTTTTTTTTCTTTCTTTCAAGATTAAAAAAAAAAATATCCTTTTCAAAATGGTACATGAGGATCCCTTAGACAAAACATTTTCTAAATCTTAATGTTTAAAGGTCTGAACAATCAATTTGTACTAAGAAATGATTAATTTCATTTGATCCATGTAAAGACTTTTGCTACTTGACTTAGAATATAAGAAGAAATGGTCTTAAAAGGTAATCAAAAAGAATTCATCCATCAAAAAATCCCAAGAATCCATGCACTCGATCCAATTTTCAAAGATCTTTTGTTTCTCAACATTAGAGCATTCATACTTTTTCTTTTAAGATGAATTTATTAAAAGAGCTTAAGTCATTGTGCCTACAAGCAAGCATTACTAGGAATAGGAGGCCATCTTTGGTTAAACAAGATTATTCCCTAATACCTAGAACGATCCTTATCCATTGCTAGCCCATTTGAGCTTTTAAACACTTAGCCTCTTTTTTGCATGAACCCACTAAAATCTAAACTTGGGGTGAGAAAAATCAAGTTATGCATACTTAAATCTCATGTTGAAGAGGACTCAACCTTGTAGCTTTGAAGCTAATTGATAAGACTCTCCTAGAAGACATGAAAGACAAGTAGATGATTCATTAAGCGAAAGATAAGAGATCGTCAAAGAAAAATGAGGTTTCACTCAATCAAGGAAAGATAAATGAAATTCCATCAATGTGAGAGAAAAAAAAAAGTGTGCATCAAGTTTGAAGAGCCCAAAATTCATCATGCCAAGAGGAATACAAGATTCATCTAAAAGAGATTTCATCAAAAAAGGAAGGATTCATCAAGCACGGAAAGGTGCAAGTGCATCAAGGCAAGAAAGAAGTCTAGAGAGTGCATCCAAATGACTTAAGCTGAGAAAAACAAGGAAAAAGATTCCCAAAAGTTCATTCAATCAAGAGATGAAAGACATCAAAAAAAAATGCCCGCTAGGCTGAAAACCCAAAAGGGCAATCTAGGCAAAAGCTAGGGCCAAAAAGAAAAGAAAAGAAATGAAAGAAGCCTGCTAGGTTGAAAACCCAAAAGGGCGGTCTAGGCAAAAGTTAGGGCCAAAGAAAAGAAGAAGAAGAAGAAGAAGAAAAAAAAAGTTGGAAAATATTACCAAGTTGGAAACTTGAGGATGCAATATAAAAAGAGAAGAATTTTACAAGATGAAAGTCTAAAGGTATAATTCAAGATGAATGAATATAAAAACAAATGTTGATACAAATGACCAATGAAGACTAGTGAGAAGATGACAAAGAAGAAATGGGAAAAGTTCTCCAATACTTGATTTTTGAGTAATGCATACTTGGGGGAATATCATAGGGAATTTTGAGCCTTTTTATATCATTCATTTCATAACCTAAACCCGGCCTATATTACAAACCGTGAGTAGACCTCCTTGAAGTCTTGCTAGTTGTAGGCACATCTTAAACTCTAATAATGTTTTCTCTTGAATTAAAAAGGAAAAATGCTTAAAATTGTCAAATCACCCTAGATGATATGTCCGAGGCAAAAAGAAAATTTCTCAAATTCTCAAATCCTCAAATCCTCAAATGACTGAAAAGAACTTTCAAACTTGGAGTACTCTCCTTGTTTGCACCCAACAATGTGATTCCTAGATATTATCACATTTCATTTCTTGATTGCCTTTGGAGACTTTATCTGACAATGTTCAAAAGAAAGAAGCAAATTTTGATTACATGAGTTTAATGATCTTGATCCTTCATGATTAAAGAGATTTGTTTGGTTCTTAAACACTATGATTTTCCAAAATGGTTGTTCAAAGGATAACATCTTGTTCATAAAAAAAAAATAAAAAAAAAGAGAGAAATCTTATTTCCACAAAAGAAAAATAAAATCATTCTTTTTTAAAATCTAGTTCTTTTGAACTACGTCTTGACCTGATCCTCTATGAGAGAGGTACGTAGGCAGCCTTTCAGAGGCCCGGTCCCAATCACCCAACCAACCTTGGAGAACAAAGTCAAAACAATGTGACAAAATTGTTTGGGTGCATGTTAGGTTAAGCCCATTTGTTTGCATTAAGCATGTTTAAACTTGGAGCATTGGCCTATTTATATTGTGTGCAAATATGTTCTTCTTTCATGGAAGTATGTTTTCATTTGAGGCATTAATCCATTTATTTGCAAGCATGTCCACTCTAAGGACATTGGCAAAAAAATGTTTTCACAATAATTGGATTCTAACAAGCTAGAAAAAGAAAGCCTTCTTTTGCAGGAACCAAGGATGGCAAACCGTGATCTTCTTTCATGTTCCCCAATTGTTGCAACATCAAATGACCTCAGCTTCAATCTAAGCATGGAATATGCCCCAAACTAGGGGCATTGGGTAAGTATTTCCAATTCATTTCAATGAATAAATCTATTGCTAATTGAAATTATCTTTTTGTAGGAATTAAGCAAGAACTTATCCAGAAATCCACATCAACTTTCAGCCAAAGTTGTTCTCATTCAAAGGATAGGTTTTTCAAAAAAAAAAATAATAATAATAATCATCATGAATAAATCTTCATCACTTTTACTCCAACTTCATCTTCATCTTCAACTTCTTCACTTTTTGATAATGAACAAATCTTCAAATCTCAAAAGAAAAAAAAAAAGATAAAATTTTGCAAAAATAAAAAGAAAAAGATTTTCAATTTAAAAAAAAAAAAGAGAAAAAAAAAATATTTTCAAAAAACCCTTGGTCCTCTAAAAACATGAGCCAAGATCCAAAAATCCTAGGTCCTCTGAAAACATGAGTCAGGATCCAGAACCTTTGGTCCTCTGAAAACATGAGCCAAAGCCCAAAAAAAAAAAAATCCTAGGTCCTCTAAAAATATAAGATAGGATCCAAAACCTTTGGTCCTCTGAAAACATGAGCCAAAGTCCAAAAAAAAAAAAATCCTAGGTCCTCTGAAAACATGAGCCAGAATTCAAAACCTTTGGTCCTCTGAAAACATGAGCCAAAGCCAAAAAAAAAAAAAATCCTAGGTCCTCTGAAAACATGAGCTAGGATTCAAAACCTTTGGTCCTCTGAAAATATGAGCCAAAGCCCAAAAATCCTTGGTCCTCTAAAAACATGAGCCAGAATCCAAAACCTTTGGTCCTTTGAAAACATGAGACAAAGCCCAAAAAAAAAAAAATCCTAGGTCCTCTGAAAACATGAGCCAGGATCCAAAACCTTTAGTCCTCTGAAAACATGAGCCAAAGCCCAAAAAAAAAAAAAAAAAAAATCCTAGGTCCTCTGAAAACATGAGCCAGGATCCAAAACCTTTGATCCTCTGAAAACATGAGTCAGGATCTAAAACCTTTGGTCCTCTGAAAACATGAGCCAAAGCCCAAAAAACCCTTTGTCCTCTGAAAACATGAGCCAAGATCCAAAAATCCTAGGTCCTCTGAAAACATAAGCCAGGATTCAAAACCTTTGGTCCTCTGAAAACATGAGCCAAAGCCTAAAAAACCCTTAGTCCTCTGAAAACATGAGCCAAGATCCAAAAATTCTAGGTCCTCTGAAAACATGAGCCAGGATTCAAAACCTTTGGTCCTTTGAAAACATGAGCCAAACCCCAAAAAACCCTTGGTCCTCTAAAAACATGAGCCAAGATCCAAAAATCCTAGGTCCTCTGAAAACATGAGCCAGGATCCAAAACCTTTGGTCCTCTGAAAACATGAGCCAAAGCCCAAAAAAAAAAAAATCCTAGGTCCTCTGAAAACATGAGCCAGAATTCAAAACCTTTGGTCCTCTAAAAACATGAGCCAAAGCCAAAAAAAAAAAAAAAAATCCTAGGTCCTCTAAAAACATGAGCTAGGATCCAAAACCTTTGGTCCTCTGAAAACATGAGCCAAAGCCCAAAAAAAAAAAAAAATCCTAAGTCCTCTGAAAACATGAGCCAAGATCCAAAACCTTTGGTCCTCTAAAAACATGAGCCAAAGCCCAAAAAAAAAAAAGAAAAAAAATCCTAGGTCCTCTGAAAACATGAGCTAGGATCCAAAACCTTTGGTCCTCTGAAAACATGAGTCAAAGCCCAAAAAACCCTTGGTCCTTTGAAAACATGAGCCAAAGCCCAAAAAACCCTTGGTCCTCTGAAAACATGAGCCAAGATCCAAAAATCCTAGGTCCTCTGAAAACATGAGCCAAAGCCCAAAAAAAAAAAAATCCTAGGTCCTCTGAAAACATGAGCCAGGATCCAAAACCTTTGGTCCTCTGAAACACATGACCAGAATCTTCATATTTTCTTCACTTCAGGTAAGCATGTCTTGTACTCATTCAAAATAAATAAAAAATAAATAAAAAGAAAGAAGAAAAAAAAGAAAAAATTGCATGCATGAACTACGTTTTGACCTGATCCTCCCACCAAGAGGTACGTAGGCAATCTCCCTCGAGATTCGGTCCACATTTTGATCCACAACATAACCATCTGCATTTTTATACACATGCACATACATTCACCGCGGTTAAATACTGATTGCAAAGTTAGGTGTCTCTTTCATACATTGACATTCACTTTTCAAGCTCTACCAATGAGGGGCATTCTGTTGACACCCCATTTTACAACCCGCATTTAACCTCACATGGAGGGTAAAAGGGTAATTTCACCTTGGAAATATGCATCTTGATTCTAGTCACTAGATCCTTAATTTCATTTCACCAAAATGATCTTGATGTTGTAACGATTAAATCGACTGGTCATAAGCCTTAATCGGACCATCAGATTAAAAGTTATCATCAAATCAAGTTTTAATGGCCAAGATGCACTATCACAAATTGAGTCCAACTATATGTGATTATGAACAATTGATTCCAATTGGTTATAATTATAATCAATTTGAGATTAATGATGTGTCCTAATTTGATTGGTTAGGAATACATTTCATGGTGAGGTTGCATATACCTAATTAATTAGATAGATAAACATTAATTATTCAATGAGTAATTTGTGCAATTATCTTTTAATTAGGGTAAATTTGGAACTAATTAAGTCTAAAATGAGAGTGATTGGAGCCATTTAATGTTAATTAGGAGCTAATTTGGGACTTATTAATGTTAATTATGCTGAAACCATTTTCTAACAAATGACATTTGCTCACCATTTCATCAATATCTCTCAGAATAATTTGAATCTGTGAATGAGGTTAATTTTCCTAGAAACTAGACATCCAGAGATTCAATTTGAGTACAAGAACAAGACAATTTTGATTAGAATTGAGTCAGATATGATTTTTTGAAGTTGGCTCTACAAGCTGTTACATCAGCTACGGGAAAACCGAATTTTGGCATGCTCCTCACTCCTACCAATCTTTCCATTTAATGCACCAGATTTCCCCAAAGGCTAAAATGAGGTCTAGGTTCATGATTCTTTATCAACCCTCATTAAATGGTCTTTCATTCATATTTCCTCAACCACTACTATATAAACCCTCTCTCTCCTCCATTCCAAGACACACAAAAACCCCCTCTCTTCCCTTCTCTTGAGTTCTAGTAAAGTTGAGTAGTCTTGTCATAACTTGGTCTTCCTGAGACTCAAGGTATTGAGTGAGCCTCACTCTTCCTCTCCTAACTCTTCTTTCCCTCCACCCTTAGGACCTCTGCCAAGAGTCTCCTCCTCCACCATATGGATCTTGCATGAAGGTATAATTTCTTTCCCTAACTTGTTTTTTGTGTTGCCATGATGAGAATTTAGGATTAAAGCATGATAGTAACTATTTAAATTCTCTTGAATATGTTTGAATGTTCTTAAATGTTCTTATGTGTTCTTCACATGTTCTTAGTTTTTCTTTACATATTCATGCATAAACACTAGTTTAGATCTTAAATCCATATCAAAAATATGAAAAACATGTTTGATTCATAATTCTTTCAAACCCTTGAATCTAGGTTATCACCATTCACATACATTCACTAGAATTTATTTTTCAATCCAAATGCAAAGCTTAATAAATTGAATTAGGGTTTATCACATGCACACACATTAAATTCAACATGTAAATTAATTGACATATTGGATGATATGATATGAATGTTGGTCACCATAGTCTAGAAGACCGGTTTCACCGGGCAAGGTAGGTGCCTAATACCTTCCCACCTTGTAACATAGCCTCCGAACTTAGATCAAGGGTTAGTAGATCAAATGCTTATCCTTGTAATTATCAATTTCTAGATTGTAACTATGAAACAAAGTCATGTACTTTATCTTAGATTGTATCTAGAACCAAAACCATGTAATTTCCTATGATCAATGTAAATTCAATTTCAAATTAATAAAATGAGGAATTATTTTTCAATTACGGTTTTCTTATTTTTCCAATAATTAAATATGTGGCGACTCTATATAATCAGTCGAACCTCCATTTTGAGAGGCAATAACACGACTCCACCCATTCACGTGGGTTTGGCCTAACACACCTATAAAAAAGGGGGCCGAGGGCGCAGTCTCTCACACAAAGGTTTGTTACTTATATTTGTTGTTCGCATTTCTCTTATAAACGTTGGGTTAGGGTTCTATAAAAATCTGAATTTTAGCTTTCTTGGGCAAATATTCCAATATTGTTTGTTCGGTCTCAAAGCGTGTCAATTGAAGTTCACATCATTTGGTATCAGAACTCAGGTTCTAAAATCAGTTTTCTATCCTTTTATCTTTTGTTTCCTGTTATCATCCTATCTTGTTCCTTTTGTATTCTTTATTCCTCGTTCTTATTTTGTGATATGCACTAGGTTAAAATCGTGCACCAAGCTCCCAAAAAAAAAATGTGAAAAAAAAAGACTTCAGAAAAGAAAAAAAGAAAACAAAAAAAATTGTTTTT